>CAMXCT020006678.1:372739-555239 GCA_947184155.2 Cladocopium goreaui
TATTTAAATCAACCTACATCAATCTTTTTCAACCTAGATCGATCTATATCTATTTCTATCTCTATCTATATCTATGTCTATCTCTATCTCTATCTCGATCTCTATCTATATCTGTATCTATATCTATGTCTATCTCTATCTCTGTCTATAGCTATATCTACATCTATATCTATATCTATATGTATCCCTCTATCTATCTATGTATCTATCTATCTATCTACCTATCTATCTATCTCTACATCTACATCTTCATCTATATCTATACCTATATCTATATCTATATCTCTATCTATATCTAAATCTAAATCTATATCTATATTTAATGTCTGTATCTAAATAATAATGTCTATCTAAATTCATCTTTCTCGATGTTTCGCTGCAGAAAAAATAAAATCGTTGGCAAAATTCATGGCAAATGAATTTCGCCCGGGAACACACGACTGGGATGTTGCGCACCAGCAGGTGTGTAATTTAGTTGGTTTTCACTTTCTAATCTCCAGCATTGGTCTCTAATGTATAGTCACCAACTTCACTCGGGGTTCATTTAGACCCCAGCTTTCGATCCACACTGCGCGCCTTTTTATGTCTGGAGGATTCCTGGAAAACAAACCAACCAAAGCTTGGCATTACTATCCCAACAGGCATTTGAAGAGGGTCCGAGCACCTCGGGAGTTTCCAATCCACCATCAGTACTAACTGCTTAATTTTTGTGAGATGATTGCACGATAGGATTTGTTGTGGGTCGATATTTTTTGTCGTGGAGAAATCTTGAGAGGTCGGCAACATTTGCAACAATAGATACTTCGTCACTGGGAAACGTATAAATATCTTTTAAGACATCCCCAAGTTGTCAAGAGGCAAACCCAAAAACCCGATTCCTTGCGACTACCAACGCGAAAAACCCAAGGAAACCCAGTTGCAGAGTTCTCAAGCAGCATATGATGGTGGGTTGATATCTCCCCAGTACTAAATGCCGGACGCCGCACTTTATCACGGTTCCATTTTTTTGGCGTGCCATCCTCGTGTGCCAAGGTCAGAAGGTTTGATTTGGCCATGGCGCTGAGGGATGGGTGCATCTGTGACCAGAGCACCCAAGCAGTGGCTCGTTCTACGCCGACTTCAGGACAAAATAGATCCGTGGCTCGTGCGTTGTGGAATACGCATGACCCGGGGTTGGTCTTGGTCGCTTGCGTCGAGCGCCTATGCGCTGAATTTTGCAGTTGAGGAAGAGTCCGAAATCAGCTGCCAGGAGTTGATGCTTTTGATGCCATGAGGTGATTATAGGGGTCCTTAAACAGGAACTCTTCAGGGGTAACTCTTTCGATTGCCTCTGCTCAACCGACCGGAAATGGGCTCCATCGACCGCCTTGGGGTGGCATGTAGCAAAAAGATGCTGTGCAGAGGGGCAAGCACCTCCATTGGCGAAACCTCAGATTCCACGATCTTCTGATCCTGTCCTTTTTTGTTGAAACAGCCACCCTCTTGCTTTTGAGGTGGTTTTACGTTTGGTCAATGCCAACATCCCAATTTCGGTCCACCAGCTTGGGAATTGATCATGGCCTCTTCAGACTTTGGAACATCACACGTTTTTTCCTGCAAATGGCCTTTTTTTTGCTCAAGTTTGGGTGCTCCCTAAAATGGTGTGTTGCTTCCTTCTGCAAGCTGACCAGACCATTTATGTTGACTTCTGATGCTGAAACTTTGACCGCTTTCACAGAGATTTTTGCCAATCAAAAGCTCGCATTTTTTTGGCAAACAACTCCAAGAAATGGGATCTTCATCAGATAATTCCATGGCAAATCAATTGCAACTTTACAGTATTCCAGAGATATCCCTCAAAGATCAATAGTGCCCTTCCAATATTTTGCAACCACCTTGAAGATATTTTGCTTCGAAAGACACAGCGTGGAGGCCCACGAAGACCGTGCTGTTGAACATCGGCATCAGCACCAAAGCCCCCAAGGCGAAGGTGCAGAGTCTTCAGGAGCCCCAGATGTACTAATAACATGACATAATAATACCCAATACAATATGATGTGATACAGGTAAATACAGTACAATATATCATCATGCCATATATATATAAATATGTATGTATGTATGTATGTATGTATGTAATGTATGTAATGTATGTAATGTATGTAATGTATGTAATGTATGTAATGTATGTAGTGTATGTAATGTATGTAATGTATGTAATGTATGTAATGTATGTAATGTATGTAATGTATGTATGCAATGTAATGTATGTAATGTATGTAATGTATGTAATGTATGTAATGTATGTAATGTATGTAATGTATGTAATGTATGTAATGTAAGTAATGTATGTAATGTATGTAATGTATGTAATGTATGTAATGTATGTAATGTATGTAATGTATGTAATGTATGTAATGTATGTAATGTATGTAATGTATGTAATGTATGGTATGGTATGGTATGGTATGGGATTGGATGGGATGGGATGGGATGGGATGGTATGTATGTACGTATGTACGTATGTACGTATGTACGTATGTACGTATGTACGCATGTACACATGTACGCATGTACGCATGTACGCATGTACGCATGTACGCATGTATGCATGTATGCATGTATGCATGTATGCATGTATGCATGTATGCATGTATGCATGTATGCATGTATGCATGTATGCATGTATGCATGTATGTATGTATGTATGTGTATGTATATTTATATTTATATTTGTAAATATCATGCAAAATATACTACGGTATATCGATACAACAGAACATAACAACATATGAGAGAATATGCAATGGTATAATATCACACGGTATGACATGTTACAATAATGTACAACCTAGGAAAATGCAGATATATCCCACTAGCAAGTTGTTCCCCACCTGCCAGGTGAGGGTTGTTAGATTTTATCTAAGTTGCCTGGTCCTCCTCCTCCTCCTCCTGCCGCCTCCTCCTCCTCCGCCTCCTCCTCCTCCTCTCGTTGTCCTCCTCGTCCTCCTGCTCAACTGCGACTCGCGATCCACAGTGTTCGCTACCTCAACCACGACCATCCACGCCCAGTGTTCCCTGCCGGACCTCAACCACGACCATCCACGCCCAGTGTTCCCTGCCGGACCTCAACCACGACCATCCACGCCCAATGTTCCCTGCCGGACCTCAACCACGACCACCCTCGCCCAGTGTTCCCTGCCGGACCTCAACCACGACCATCCACGCCCAGTGTTCCCTGCCGGACCTCAACCGCGAGTATCCCCGCCCAGTGTTCCCTGCCGGACTTCAACCACGACCATCCACGCCCAGTGTTCCCTGCCGGACCGCAACCGCGAGTATCCACGCCAAAAGATATGCCACATAGAGTGCCAGAAGATATGCCAGATAGAATGTTAGAAGATATGCCAGATAGAATGCCAGAAGGTATGCCAGATAGAATGCCAGATAGAATGTCAGCTAGAATGCCAGAAGATATGCCAGATAAGTGCCAGAATGTTTGCCAGATAGAATGCCAGCAGATTTGCCAGATAATATGCCAGAAGATATGCTAGATAGAATGCCAGATGGAATGCCAGAAGATTTGCCAGATAATATGCCAGAAGATATGCCAGATAGAATGCCAGATGGAATGCCAGAAGATATGCCAGAACATATGCCAGAAGATATGCCAGAAAATATGCCAGAACATCTGCCAGAAGATATGCCAGAACATCTGCCAGAAGATATGCCAGGTAGAATGCCAGAAGATATGCCAGATAGAATGCCAGATCGAATGCCAGAAAATATGTCAGATAGAATGCCAGAAGATTTGCCAGTAACAAAATGTATAAATGTCATGGTGGGGATCACACGAAGTAAAGTAATTTGCGCATTTTTTGTAGAATTCTTCGGGTATCTGTGGATAGAACGGTGCGTACTGCCAATACTTTTTTGGATGACCAAAATTGAGATGTTCACATCACAAGACTGCGCCCGGTTCAGTTCGTTCCGAGATGCGCAAACCAGATTGTCAGGCTGAAATGATCAATTCCGACATGTGTTGGGGCAGAAGTAAAGGCACCCCAAAGGTCAATAGCTCTTCTCAGCCCGAATTTACATAGTTTTTGGTGAAATGCCATTTTTGGGACATAGGCAGCAGGATGCCATCAAGTTCTTGCAATCAATTGATCCGCATTTTTGTGACCAAAAGAGAAAGCGTTGGCCGCCGGTGTCGACAGGGTTTTTTCCACATGGGACAGTGGAATTCTGTGGATCTCTTTTTTTTTGGGGGGAGAGCTGCCAGGAGTTTGGCAAGAAGTGGATCAAAGGATCTCCGGACATCCAACAGAACAACTATCAGATTCTCAGCTGCTGATGGGCGACTTCCTGACCTGGTCTGCCTTAGAAACCAGCAGAAAATTTCACAGAATCATATGCTCACGCACACAGCTGTGGTACAAGATTCAAGGATCCAAGCCATCGTGAGGCTAAACAGATCAGCTCATGTTCCTTTTATTGACTCAGACGTTTGTTTTTCTTGCCTTCCAAAGACGAGGAAAAACACCCAAAACCGTTTCGTGGTCCCGGACGGCTGTTTTCTCCAACGTTTTGGCACACAACTGACCATGGCGGCCTAGGAAATGTCACATTACCAGCACAAGTGACTTGGCAAGACTCCGAATTTTTCCCGCGGCTTTCCACCTGTTTGTCAGTGCAAACTTCTAGCATGTTGGGAGTTTCCGCTCGATGAAACCGCAACCGTTTCAACACACCAACGGACACAGACAATGGACGCATCGTGGCCGGTGAAGGCAATGGCTACAACCTAGAGATCATCTTTTTTCCCATGGTGGGCGTCTCCCACAGGCAGAGTTCCTCCAACCGGGCCCGGTTTCACCTGAAAGAAATTGTTTGTTGAAGGGCTTCAAAGGGCGGTCAGCAAACATGGTTAGTTCGTTCTGGATTTCACAAACCAGTCAGATGAGGATGGCTCAAAAGCCTTTCCCAAATTGGCATGGCAAATGCTTAAGTCAAATGGCAAAAATGGTAGAATTTGTTCCATTTCAACCACAGCTTTCAGCCATGCCATGCTAGGCAGATCCGACAGAAGTTTCTGATGAGTTTCATGTCGGCTGCCGAGCGCCTGAATGTACCTTTCGTTTCTTGGCCTTTTAAGAAGGGATCCAAGTGTGGAAGGGTGCATCCTTTGCCAAAAGATTTTCAGAGGATGTGCCTGGGGCCCTGGGACTCGACAAAGTGCACTTTCTCAAAGGAAACTTGCTGGTACTGTATGATCAAAGCTCTGACCCCCCTCCAGCCATAGGACGGACAGCCATGTGTCCGTGGCTCACAAGCCTGGTCAAAAACGAGCCCCTACTTTGGGCTCAATTCGTGACCGGTATGCATCTCCTTCAGATTCACCCTCCAAGCTTTCTAGAAACTCCCATGCCCCTTGAAACCAGGTTTGAAAGTTGATTCTTACCATTGAACAATGGCTATCTCGTGCCAGGTTCCTCTACAGCTAATGCAAAACTTCTGCGAGGATTGTGAGCTTGGAAACGTTGAGGCGAGTCCGGCTTGTCCAAAAATGAGATCCCCAGAATTTTCAGACATCCCATATTTCTACTTGGATGCGCATCCCAGTTCCTATGTGGAAAACAAGCATAGTCGAGTAAAACAAGTTCCTCCAGTTATGGATGGAATAGATTTGAATTAACTAGCAATGGGCCAATTTTTCAGATACCCTTCTGTTCAAATCAAAATAGCTGGCGCATGGATGTTGATCCCTCCAGTCATATGGTATATAAATGTTCGCCACTTGTGATTCCCTTGGCCCTGGGCAGCTCTGGCCTCAGCCGCTTCAGGCCATGTCGGTTGCCGCGCATGCTGCCAAGGAGGCGCGTGGCGGAGTCGGGGTAGGTTCAGATGCAGATTTTCATGGCTTGTTGAGTGTGATTTTTTTGTTTTAACATCTTCCTAAGTTCCTGGGGCTGCGTTTTCGGAATCCATGAGGGGACAAAACCATACAAACCTATGGTACGCCAGGGTACCAGGATCTGGATCGCCCCATAGCCATGTTGAAGCGATCAGGTAGCCTTAGATGACTTGCTTCCGGACCCAGATGATCTGTTGGAGAGAGGAAAGGAATGATGCCGGACCCTGATGATCTGGTGGTTTCTGCATGGAAAACATGAATCATGGGCGATGCTGTGTTTTGCGTAAGTTCCTTGTGCCAGCTGGGCGGGTCTAGATCCCGACATTGCAGAGCCAAATGCGGCCTGATTTCACAAACAGTTTCTAGATACAGAATGATACAGATATTTCACTATTTGATGATCTTTGTGTACATACCAGTCTCACTGCAATCTACGGACTTCAAGTCTTAATAATGCCGTCCAGCAATCAAACCTAACCTAGCTGGAATTTTCCAATTTTGTTCGATAGTCACAAGCGATTTCCCAGCCATGTTTGATCACACGAGGGCAACCGCCTCATTTTTCCTGCTCAAAATATCAACCACACGATTGAACAAGTACATAGGGTAAGTATAGGGAAACCATAGGGTACCCAGATATTAGCTCCCCAAAAAGAACAGTAAATCACTAAATCACTGAATCACTATTAGAAATGAACATGATCAGGAATCATTCAAGATATTTCCAGATCACGTTTCTATTTCTTGGAACTGGGAACCCCCTGGAACCACAGAGTAAGCACAGATTTCTCGCAGCAGGGACCACCGAAGTCCCAAAAACCGCCCCACGGGCTTGGTTAAGCCAGCGACCGTTGGAGCTCACCGCCGAACGACGCAGAAAGAAGTGTTGTAGTTTTTCTGTCAACACATTTTCTTTATCTAGAATCTATATTTACACATATATAGGTATATATACATTTCTAAATTGTATTTATCTACAAATCTACATCTATCTATCGATCTATCCATCGATCTATCCATCCATCCATCCATCTATCCATCTATTTGTCTATCTATTTGTCTATCCGTCTATCTGTCTGTCCGTCAATCTGCCTATCTGCCTATCTGTCTATCTCTCTGTCTATCTATCTACCTACCTATCTATCTATCTATCTATCTATCTATCTATCTATCTATGTATCTACCTGTCTATCTTATCTATCTTATCTATCTATCTTATCTATCTTATCTATCTCTCTATCTATCTATCTCTCTATCTCTCTATCTCTCTCTGTCTATCCACCTAACTATCTATCCGGCTATCTATCCAGCTATCTCTATCCAGCTATCTATCAATCAATCTATCTACCTATCTATCTATCTACCTATCTATCTATCTACCTATCCATCTATCTATCTATGTATCTATCTATCTACCTATCTATCTTTCTATCTATCTATCCATCCATCCATCTATCTATCTATCTACCTATCTATCTATCTATCTAGCTATCTATCTTTCTACCTATCTATCTATCTATCTATCTACCTATCTATCTATCTATCTACCTACCTACCTATCTATCTATCTATCTATCTATCTATCTATGTATCTACCTACCTATCTATCTATCTACCTGTCTATCTTATCTATCTTATCTATCTATCTATCTATCTATCTATGTATCTATCTATCTCTCTATCTCTCTATCTCTCTATCTCTCTATCTCTCTCTGTCTATCCACCTAACTATCTATCCGGCTATCTATCCAGCTATATCTATCCAGCTATCTATCAATCAATCTATCTACCTATCTATCTATCTATCTACCTATCTATCTATCTATCTATCTATCTATCTACCTATCCATCTATCTATCTATGTATCTACCTATCTATCTATCTATCTATCCATCCATCCATCTATCTATCTATCTACCTATCTATCTATCTATCTAGCTATCTATCTATCTACCTATCTATCTATCTATCTACCTATCTATCTATCTACCTACCTACCTATCTATCTATCTACCTATCTATCTATCTATCTTTCTATCTATCTATCTATCTATCTATCTTATCTGTCTTATCTCTTCTATCTCTCTTATCTCTCTTATCTATCTTATCTATCTTATCTATCTTATCTATCTTATCTATCTTATCTATCTTATCTATCTTTTCTATCTTTTCTATCTTATCTATCTTTTCTATCTTGTCCTTCTTGTCCTGTCTTATCTATCTTATCTATCTTATCTATCTTATCTATCTTATCTATCTTTTCTATCTTAGCTATCTTAGCTATCTTAGCTATCTTAGCTATCTTATCGATCTAATCTATCTAATCTATCTAATCTATCTAATCTATCCAATCTATCTAATCTATCTAATCTATCTAATCTATCTAATCTATCTAATCTATCTAATCTATCTAGTCTATCTAATCTATCTGATCTATCTAATCTATCTAATCTATCTAATCTATCTAATCTGTCTAATCTATCTAATCTATCTTATCTATCTTATCTATCTAATCTTTCTTATCTATCTTATCTATCTTATCTATCTAATCTTTCTTATCTATCTTATCTATCTTACCTATCTTATCTATCTTTTCTATCTTATCCTATCTTATCCTATCTTATCCTATCTTATCCTATCTTATCTATCTTGTCCTATCTTGTCCTATCTTGTCCTATCTTGTCCTATCTTGTCCTATCTTATCCTATCTTATCTATCCTATCTTATCCTATCTGATCTAATCTTATCTAACCTTACCTAGGCTTATTTAATCTTATCTAATCTTATCTAAGCTTATCTAAGTTTATCTAAGCTTATCTAAGCTTATCTAACCTTATCTAATCTTACCTAACCTTATCTGATCTGATCTAATCTTATCTGATCTTATCTAATCTTATCTAATCTTATCTAATCTTATCTAATCTTACCTAATCTTACCTAATCTTACCTAATCTTATCGAATCTTATCTAATCTATCTACCTATCTATCTACCTATCTATCTATTTATCTATCTATCTATCCATCTATCCATCTATCCATCTATCCATCTATCCATCTATCCATCTATCTATCTAATCTAATCTAATCTTATCTTATCTAATCTTATCTAATCTTATCTAATCTTATCTAATCTTACCTAATCTTACCTAATCTTACCTAATCTTATCTAATCTTATCTAATCTATCTACCTATCTATCTACCTATCTATCTATTTATCTATCTATCTATCCATCTATCCATCTATCCATCTATCCATCTATCCATCTATCCATCTATCCATCTATCTATCTATCTATCTACCTATCTATCTATCTATCGATCTATCTATCTATCTATCTATCGATCTATCTATCTATCTATCTATCTATCTATCTATCTATGTACCTATCTATCTATCTATCTATCTATCTATTTATCTATCTATCTATCTATCTATCCATCTATCCATCTATCCATCTATCCATCTATCCATCTATCCATCTATCCATCTATCCATCTATCCATCTATCCATCTATCTACCACCCATCCACCCGTCCACCCGCCCACCCGTCCACCCGTCCACCCACCCACCCATCCACCCATCCACCCATCCGCCGATCCATCCATCCATCAATCCATCCATCCATCCTATCTATATCTATCTATCCTATCTATCTATCTTTCTATCTAGCTCTCGTTCAAAAATAACATCTCATATATCGTGACTATATAAGATGGATACATATCTCTGTGATTCTTTTTGAGATATTACATACATACATTTAGCACCAATGGCTACAGCGTTCACCCCTGTTCGCCAAGCAAATCACCCGACTGAAACTCGTAGAGCTGACATTGAAAACCATGCCACCAGAATTGGCTGAAGGGAACACATTTACGATTGACACCTCTAATATTTGAGTGCAACGCCAGTGATTTCCTGTACAGTTTCCCAACAAAACCAATCCATAGACTATGATATGTGGTGATGAATTCCCGCATTTTGAGCGCCTCAATCCCAAATTTCTTTCAAATCTCCGTATGTCAACGGTGATAATTGATGTCTTGTTGAATTTCCCAAATATCTCCAGGATTGTTCCAATCCATTATAGGTAAATGATAGCCGCAATGGGGAGGGAAACTAATCACTTTGCCTTTTTATCTATCCAGTTTCAGGGTAAATAATTAGTTGAAACCATTACAGCTAGTTCAGCGGTGCTAAGCAAGGGCCTCACCCGGCCATGGCACCTGACCATGGCAACGAAGACAGCGAGAAAAGCGAGAGGTCAGGGGCCACCATGCACCAACCATGCACTGCCATGGACTGTAAAAACAATGGCAATAGTAACCCACATTTACCGTAGATGGCTGGTATAAACCATGAATATATGGCTGGTTCGTTACAGTATTGCTTTACTAACATGGTAGAAAATGGGGACACATTTCGGTTCTCTTGGATCCAAAGAACAGAATGGAGACCCCGGTATCCCCAATATATTTCGACTTTCTTTCAGGAAGTCCAAAAAACACAATGGAGATCCGGATATCCCAAACGTTATATTAGCCTGTAAGTTGTCCCTGAACCGAGGGTTTGCATGCTTGATTGGTATTAGGGGGGCATTTGGAAGCAGTTTGTGTTGGTCATGATGGATGGGGTATTTACTCAGCAAGACATGGATGTGACTTTACAAAAGTGGAGAGGCCAAGCATTGCGGAGCAAAAATCAAAGTGATTAGCTTCCAGCCCGGATGGTTGAGCAAACGTATGTTATGTGCTAGGCTCACTTGGGGAACAATTACCACCAATCTTTGGAGGAACGTTGGAAACATACATCAGCAAATCTCAAGGCAAACACCGCTTTCATCGCAGTGAAACAGCACGTCCCAAGCTGCCAAACATGATAGCAGAAACTTATAACATAATGATTGATTGATGCAACGCCCAACCTCGAAGAACCGAAATGCTGGAAATGGATTTGCTGCCTCCGTGACAGATGAGTTCCTTGTTAATGCTTGTGTGACATTTCAAGAAACCATGCTCCTTTCCAACAGTGTATCGCCACCTAAAGAAATCTCACTGAAAACCATGCGCTACAAATTCAGGGAATTTCCCCACTGGTAATGGAACAGCCCTCTCAAAATTTCATCGACTGAGGTCGATCCTCCTTCCTTGCTTTGGCCTTGTTGGCTGCCTTGGCGCTTTTGGCCAGCAACGTGTCCTTCGTGCCCGCTGTGGTGGGTGCCTCAGTGATGCATGGTTCATCATGGTTCATCATCATCTTCCCTCTGAAAATGGCTAAATATGGGTATACACAGACAAAGCAGACTATCTTGGGATTTTTGGGGGAGTGGGATGATGTGCTGGGTCTCAGTTGCTCACCTCTAGGAGTCCGAATTGGATATCCATAGTGGGAGTCTCACTACACACCTGGGGGGATTGTCACTGTTTTTGTTTGGTCCATTGCCATGGGCCATGTGTGTGTTTATGCAGACCTACCAGAGGTTCAAGGGATTTCGGTCAAATGATGCGAGGAGACAACACGCGAGAGCCAGAGCAGCGAGTTGCGCTGGGGAGCCCACGGGGTCCCTGAAAATGGCTCTGAAAGATGCTTGGAGATGCCCCAAAGTGGTTGATTCCCAGCTGAGCCTGGTTTTTTGAGACAAAACATCCAGATCCAGTGATTCATGGCAATTTTTGGGGGTATCCCCCAAAGTTGCAGACCAAATTCCACTGGAACATTGTGGCAGGTTGACATGATCCCGGTTTTGCGGTGATTTTTTTCATGCGCAAATTGAAAAGACTAGCCCTCAAATGGTGAGCTGAGTGGGGAAAACTATGACAAACCACGGGGTCTTTGGGGGGTCCCAAGCGGGATCGGAGTTGTAGAATTCCTAGTAGATATCACACATTGAGGGTCAACCAAAAGGGGACGGGTGCCACCCTTGGGGTCTCTTGGAACCTTGGCAAGGCTCCAGGTCATGCTAATGCATCCTTCATGATCCTTCCATTCCGAGGGAAATAAACAACAGTGGCAGTTTCCAGGCGAAAAATCGTACTGAGAACTCCATCTTCAGGTTCCACCTCGGTCAGAGGTCACCAGTCTTTTTTTTTGGCGGGTTTTTTCATACAGTATATCCTTTTGCTCACTGCCCACGGGATGATGCTTCACGATTCATGGATATTTATGGTCGACATTGGTAGACATGACAGATCAAACATCAGTGGAGCACCGCAGGTCTGACCCGTGCCGAGACTGCCGTGTTGGGAGCCGCACTGGCAGCAGCCCCTGAGGTCGATTCAGCAGATTCAGGGCTTCCGTTGATGTCATGGCTTATAGAGGATATTCTGCTGAAGCATCCCTTCCCCTTAGTAAATACCACATATACCAGCCTTGAAATCCTATAGATCGTCTTGGATTTATTCGATCTATTTCTTCCGGGGTCTGTTAGTGGGATTGATCGGCACCGCAAGGGTTGCACGTTTCCAAAAAGCCAGCTGACGATTTTGGTCAACGCCAACTCGTTGGCTGGTCAGCATTTTTCCCATTAGACTCATTAGAAATCGCCAGTTTTACTGTATGCCGACACTGTATGCCGTAGTTTTGGAGGAACCCATGTACTAAAAATTATTCTGTCCCGATATTGAGGTCTACCATATTTTGGTCTTTTGTTGGCCTTGTTTTAGGTGCCCAAGTTAAAAACCCTGTCAATCTCGTGACATTTTCCAAGGTTTTTGTAGATGTCCCAGTCAAACTGGAGGTATTCCATCACAACTTAAACTCCACTGCACTGTCCAGCTCCCCAACATTCAAGCTTCATCCCAGCTGAACAGTTCCCAACCACCGACCATGTCAGGTCCCCAGAGGTAAATTGCTTTACAACACGGCGAAAGATGATATGCCTGACGTAAGTGTTTGTAAACTAACTAAAAAATCGCTGGATTTCCCACATTGCAAACAGTCTTGTAAACTCTTGTAAAACACGTAGTGAACCGGGTTGAGGACAACTTAAGTCAATTCACCAGGTTTACAGATTGGTATCATAATGCTGAAGAAGCCGGGCACGTTTGGGCATTTGCAGCTCAAGAAAATCTACAAAAAGGTGTCATTTCAAGTCATTCGTATTTATAGCAACCCCAAAAAGATCGAATTTGGTAAGATCCAATAGTGGTTCATCACTTTTTCGTTTTTTTTTGAGTATCTATACATCGTTAGAGACATCAGCATCTACCATGGTCAAAGCAACTCTGCTGTGTGGCTCAGAACAGTGAAAAGAACCTTTTCAGCGGTCCGTGGAGAGACTTCTCATATGGTTTCTGCAGGTGTTGCTCATACAGTGCTTCTCCGAAGTGATGGCTGCACAGTTGCTTGCGGACAGAATGTTCAGGGACAGTGCAACATTCCACCTTTGGATGAGGGTGTGACGTACACGCAGGTTTCTGCAGGTGGTTGTCACACAGTACTTCTCCGAAGTGATGGCTGAGCATTTGCTTGTGAACACAATGAATACAGACAATGCAACATTCCACCTTTTGATGAGGGTGTGATATACACCAATGTTTCCCCCCTTTTGTTTTGGGGTTGATTACTGGCGGGTCTTTTGGTATTTGTTCAGGGCTTTTTAGCTCTGTGGATTGGGTGGCGGCGCTGTTCACTCAGTGCCCGTCCACGTGCGCTACTCATTTGGGGGTAGTTCACTAGTAAAGTTTCACATATACACCAATGTTTGTCGGTGTGGTGGCGAATCTGTGATGTCGGTCTGGTGGCGAATCTGGGCTAGCGCTTGGGCCAAAGGCTGTTTGCGTGAGTGGATGCGGCAACATGTGCCGCGACATTTTGCTGTTGCTCATGCTGTGTCTACTGGGGAGGTCGTTGTTGATCTTTTGGATAATTTGATGGCTGGGGGTTACCTTGCTAGCTTGGATTATTCCAAAGCTTACGATTTGCTTGATCCCAGCGTCACCAAAGCCCCCATGATTCATGTGGGCTGGGATCCCAGCTTTGTTGAGGTTGCTACCAAGGTTTGGCTTCATCAGGAACGTTGGGTTTCTTTTGGGGTTCACACTCATGTCACCCGCACCCCTGTGGCGCCTGCCATGCCTCAAGGGGATCCGTTGGGCCCGTTGGTGATGGCTTTGTGGACTTGGGGCGGTTGGGCGTCTGTTGAAAGTGTTTGCAACAGTCGTGGTTCAATTTTGTCTCGCGTCTTTGTTGATGACCGTGCTTTTGTTGGCCCGCGGGTTTGGGCTCTCATGGAATGCTTCCATGCTTGGTGCGCTTGGTCTTTTTCGGCTGGCTTGCTTGAAAATCAACAAAAAACTGTGGTGGTTGCTTCCACGCCGGCACGAAGAGCCACTCTTCGGAAACATTGGCCGGACTACGTTGCCACTAATACTGAATTGCTTGGTTCTTGTAGCATGGTTGCTTGTCGTGGCTTGATGCCCAAGGAGTTGGAACGTGTGAATGCGTGCAAGCGGGTTTTGACTTTGCTTGCTTGTATCGGTATGCCGTTTGAACCTTACATGCGTGCCTGTCGGAGCTTTGCTGTCTCTAAAGTGGCTTATGGGTGGATTGCTAGGGCTCCTCCTTTGACGCTGTGCAAAGCCCTTTTTTCGTGTGTGCACATGGGTAGTCGGCGGTTGCGAAGTGCCTCTGTCTGGCTTCGGGCTGCTCTTTTCGGTGGTGGGCTTCACTTGGACGTGTTGTTTGCTACTCAGTTGGTTGGAATTCTGTCTCGTGTTCAGCGCAGGAGGGCTTTGACTTGGTCTTCTGTGTCTGGAACGCCTGCTCGCGCGTTGAATGATTGGCTTTGTTCTCATGGATGGATCTGTGACGCTGACTGGAAATGGAGTCATGCTTTGTCGCGTTCTGTTCTTGATTTTACTGTCGTTGATAATGCCGGTGCTCGTCAACATGTGGTCCGTACTGCTTGGCGCGCTTGGTGTCTCAACAAACATTGTCAATCCACTCGGCGGGACAATAATCTTGATTGCTTTGAAAACGGTTTGTTTCACAGAATTGATTGTGATGGTATTCGGAAGTTTGCGGCTTCTGGGCCAGAGGCGCGTGCTTTGGCGACAGGGGGTTCTTTTTCTCCTGCTGCGTTGCACAGTGCCCAAAATCTTGATGTTGCTGACACTTGTATTTGGCCTGGTTGTCATGACGTTGGCAGTTTTGACCATATTGCTTGGTCTTGTCCTTGTCGTCCATGCAACATGGATATCCCGCCCAAGCCGGGTGAGTTTCTTGTGGCTCGGTTTGGGCGGGTCATTTCTCGTGTGGATGCTGACATGGATCGTGTTCATGCTTGGCTTGTTTTTTGCGCAGCGAACCATTTGGGAACTTCGGCATGGCTCTTAAAGTGCTATGCTGATCCCTGCATGATTTACTGTTGATGTCGTTTGCGATGGCCTGGGCTTCCCCCCTTTTGTTTTGGGGTTGATTACTGGCGGGTCTTTTGGTATTTGTTCAGGGCTTTTTTGCTCTGTGGATTGGGTGGCGGCGCTGTTCACTCAGTGCCCGTCCACGTGCGCTACTCATTTGGGGGTAGTTCACTAGTAAAGTTTCACACATATACACCAATGTTTCTGCAGGTGGTGGTCATACAGTGCTTCTCCGAAGTGGTGGCTGTGCAGTTGCTTGCGGAGTGAACGACTACGGACAATGCAGAATACCATCTTTGAAGTCATGGCGTCAGTGGTTGAGCTTTTCGTCTCCAAGCCTTCGTTACATTTCTGATTTGAAGCCTCTTGAGAGGAAGCCAGAGCGTGTTTTGCAACTCTTCTTGAATCGCGAAGCTGATGCCATTGTAGTCTGCTTTTGCTTGGACTGGAAGTGCTGCGCGTTTCAGGGCCGAGCTAAGTTAGCTGCAGAGGTTTCCAGTTTGCGTTGCAGGCTGTGCCGCAGATCCGTCTGTCACACTTGCGACCCTTTGTTTGAAGCATGAGTTGTTGCGTGAAAAGAGGTCAGTTCTTGTGGGATTTCATGTGGGAATGGATGGGTCACCTGTTTCCAATGCTGTTTGGGAATAAGACAAAGCTTTTTGACATCGTTTCATGCGTGTGTGAGTATTATGACACACTCTCTCTCTCTCTCTCTGTGTCTCTCTCTCTCTCTCTCCCTCTCTCTCTCTCTATGAGCCACCTTTCCATCCTGCGGCGCAGGTAGCTCACGCCGGCAATTCGGGCTGGAGACTTGGGATGTCCTCACCGAAGTGGCTCATCTTCCCGAAAATCCGAGTGCTTTTAGATGCCCAATATGTTTGGAATATGTCGGAATCCCATTTTTCAATGGGCATGTTTTCATGGGATTCCAAGATATTCCAACAATATTTCCAACACACAAACCAATATTAGTTGGATTCCAATCTGGATATCTTTGGATCCCTCTGTGCTCGGAAGATCATCCCGGGTGTGCTGTAGGCTATGCCTTGTTGCAACTGGGCTGGGCGATTTTCATCATCAGCCGGGTGGCCGATCTTTCGGCGCTCGTGGATCAGCCTCATGAGAGTGTTTCCAATGGCATAAAGAACGAGCATTTGGGGATGAGATTACCAACCTATCGTAAGTTCCTGGGGAGGTTTTTTGTGTTTTTTTTAAATGGCATTGGGTGACTCCCACATGTTTTTTGCAATCATCAGCAATACTTGGAAATATCATCAAAAATGGCTTTCATGAATATTTAACAACATCCCTTTCTCATCAATAATTGAGTACATCATCATCAAATTGCGATAGTGTGGGAAAGCCTGGCTGCCATAAAGAACTACCATCACTGGGGATGGTAACCATAACACCCATAAAACATGGTTATCTTGGGGATAATTGATTGCATACTGTGTTTACAACACTGGGGAATACTGGGGATATACATTGATATTAATTCACATATTACTGGTATCTGGCATTGTTGGTGGTATGCATATAGATTGATCATGGATATCTCGATGATTCTAGATATATCTATCACAATACCAGTATTAACCAGTAATAATCTAGATTAACTGTATATATATATCTACAGATATCCCATCTTTTTTTCCAGATCGCATGATTTTTTCGCTCCAAGGCCTGGGCCCCGCCGTGCTGTTTTGGATCTACTTCAACAAACCCGAGCTCCTTTGAGGCCCGAGCCCGAGGCAGCGCTCTGGCGTGCAGAGGGGACAAGTTGGATCGTTAGATTGAGATATGATGTGTATATATATATATCTCTCTCTCTCTCTCTCTTGTTTTGCATCTTACACATTCTATTACACAATATATATATATACATATATATGTCAAATGGTTGCTGGTTGGGTTCAAAACGATGCTGGTTGATGTTGTTTCCATGGTTTCGATCCATTTGATGATGATCCCCGCTGATCCAGCAGGACTTTCACCTCACCGGTGAGCACCGCACCGCTGGGACCTGGGGCACCGCTGTGATTTTTCGAAAAGGCTGCGAGGACGGGCCGCGACGCTGGGCCAAGCTGGATCTTGGGGCCTTGGGGCCTTGGGGCCTTGGGGCCTTGGGGCCTTGGGTGCTGCGTTTGCCAACAGGTACAGTGGATGCTTCCGCCTGGTGTCCATGGCCCAAGACGGCGACTTTTTGAGGTCCATGGAGAGAAAATCGAAATCAAGACATTGAAGCGATGAGTAAATGTGAACCCATCCACACAATATGCTGATATATACTGTGTTCCAATTGATTGCTTTTGCTTCTGTTCCCTTTGTTTTTTGATGATTCCTCACGGAAATGTGTCGAACTACGTGGCATTGCTACAAATGTTGATAGTTACCGCCAGCAAATCTCAAGTGTAAATCAGCAAGTATGCAAATCCCAACTGCCTTTTCACAGATTTTCAAACAGTTGCTATCAGATAGAGTTTTACATAACATAACATAATTAATCTGCTTTCCTTCTTGTGTGTTAATTTCCCCTGTTGGGCCGGATCAATAGTGGTTTAATCTGATTAAACTAGCCATTGGTAAACTAACATAACTATGGAAAATCACCATTTTTAATGGGAAAACTCACTATAAATGGCCATTTTCAATAGCTTTCTTGAATTACCAGAGGGTAGCCATTTGTTGAAGGTCCAGTGAGGATCATCTCCGAGTGAGCCGAGGTCAGCCTGTGGAGAATCTCGGTCTGTGCATGGGATGCGTTGCTGAGTCGGGTGGCCCCAAGGGTCACCAAGGTGGTGACCTTATGGCACCATGACCAGCCAGAAATGGGGTGATGGTTGATATAGCCATAGAAATGGTTAGCCATTGGGGATGGTTTGCTAGTTCACTATTGCTAAAAAGCAACCAAAAAATCTTTTTGTATGAAGGAACTCACATGCAGGGTACCATGTTACCATGTGGCTTTTAGATTCTTTTTCTTTTTTGACTCATGCGTAGGTGGCATTTTTTGACTGCCCGATTTCACCGGAGATTTGTCTGATCAGCATGAAAGATCAGCGGTGGCAAGGTGCTGTCAATATTGTTGATGACCATCAACAAACATTCTAATAACTCGATTGTGATGGTGACAGTAAATGATTTCAGATGATGATGATGATGGTGATGATGATGATGACGACAAAGAAGAAGAAAAAGAAGAAGAAGAAGAAGACGAAGAAGAAGAAGAAGAAGATGAAGACGAAGAAGAATAAGAAGAACAGGAGAAGAAGACCACGACCTGTTCGGCTTGGTATTCCAGCTCCTCTCCCTTTTGCATCTTTTGCGGCTCAGATTTTCTAGAGATCTCACGTTCGCCTCGCTCAGTAAAACCAACGCTCGACAGTCATGGCGGTGATCCTCGGCATGGGCAACCCTCTGCTTGACATCTCTGCGGAAGTGACGCAGGAGACTGGATGGGGTACTATGGGGTGGACGACCCTTGGGTAGACAGAGGGGGTGGTTTTCTCGCCGCTGGAATGTTTTCTTGATATATATATATATAATTATATATACATACATACATTTATATATACTGGTAATTGCTTAGGTTTGTGCACGTGAAATTACAATTATACGTAGAGCTTCGCAGACCATGCCGCAAAGGGGTGTGAGACCTGGCTGGCACCAGCTCAGAGTTTGCAGGGTATAGACTTCCGTCAAGGCAAGTCTTGTCGGAATCCGAAAAAAAAAATACGGCTACTCCAGCTCAGAGTCAGCAATTTGGAGGTTACTGTATAAAGGCTTCCATCAAGACAATTCTGAATTGTAGTCAGAATTTGCAATTTGGGGGCTAAGAAACAATGTTGTGGTACCAGGAAACCGTGCCCTTGCCCACGTTGAAACAACCCTGTTCTTGCTTGGCATTTCTTCTGCTTTTTGCCCTTGCCTCTTGAGTTCTTGTAGAGGCTTCTTGCTCTTGTCGCTTGATGTTCTTGCTTCTTGTTCCTGCTCTCGCTTCATGTGCCTGTTCTTCATGTTCCTCTTCTTGCCTCATGTGCCTGTTTTGCTTCTTTCTCTTCCCCTTGCTTCTCAGAAGGTCTTCTGACGCGCTCCCCTCCTTCAGGCCAGGGTCAGCGGATTTTGCAATTTGATGCAATTATTTGCAATCATGTATAAACATATATATATATAGATTTAGTTAGATTTATACACATCATGACATCAACGCACCCGCAGATATGCATACATGATATAATACATTATATGATATACATAATATAATATATAACATAATATATAATATATATATATATAATATAAAATGCAAAATGTATAATGTATAATATATATAGTGGATATAATATATAATGTATATAATATATAATGTATATAATCTATAATGTATATAATATATAATGTATATAATATATAATGTATATTATATATAGTGGATATAATATAATGTATATAATATATAATGTATATAATATATAATGTATACAGTGTATATAATATATAATGTGTATAATGTATAATGTTTATTATATATATCACGTATATAATATATAATTTTTATTATATATATCACGTATATAATATATAATTTTTATTATATATATCATGTATATAATATATAGTATAACAAAATATACTATAAAAATACACTATAATAAAATATAATGATATATATAATATAGTATAATACAATATATAATATAATTTACATATACATATACATATACATGTACATGTAACATGTACATATACATATATACATATATATACATATACATATGAATTTAAATATGAATATAAATATTAATGTAATATTGCATATTATATGTATATATGTATATATGTATATATGTATATATGTATAAATGTATATATGTATATATGTATATATGTATATATGTATACATGTATATATGTATATATGTATATATGTATATATGTAAATATGTACATATGTATATATGTATATATGTATATATGTATATATGTAAATATGTATATATGTATACATGTATATATGTATATATGTATATATGTATGTATGTATATATGTAAAAATGTATATATGTATATATGTATATATGTATACATGTATATATGTATATATGTATATACGTGTATATGTGTATATATATATATTATAATATATATATATATTTATATATATATATATTAATAAGAATAATATGCATATATATATATATATATGTATATATATATATATGTATATAATAATATAATATATATATAATATTATACATATTATAATATATACATATAGACATATATATATATATGTACATATATACACATATATCATATATCTACACATCTTAAAATTCCAGAATTTCATCTCCGCCCAGATCTTTCCCCAGGAGACCTTCGACAAGTACGGCTTGATCCCCGGCAACGCCATCCTGGCGGAGGAGAAGCACCAGCCGCTCTTCAAGGAGTTGGCTGCCAAGCCGGACGTGCCTTGGGTTCTGCAGGCCCTACGAATCGGTTTACTGTATATGGAATATAATATGAAATATATATATATATATATATTATATGGTATATATGGTATATATGGTATATATGGTATATATGATATATATGGTATATATGGTATATATGGTATATATGGTATATATGGTATATATGGTATATATGGTATATAATACTGTATATGGTATATATATGGAATTTGATATAACATATATGGGATCTAATATAGGTTATGGATTATCAACCACAAAAACGCTCCGACATCCAAGGAGTGATCGTTTTGGACAGAAATGGACATCCATGGCTCGAGGTTTTGCTGATGATGCGAATCAACAAACCCGTAATGATGATAACGAGTAATTACGATGGCGGTTTTGTTCAATGGTGCACATGAAGAAATATGCAGAATTTTGCACACTTTACCAATAACCATCATGATGATCAATCAAAACACTGCTGCGCATGGAAACAATTACAATGGTTATGATCATGATGATCACCATTTCCACTACTTGGGATATGTTTAGAGTTTGGAAGACCATTTGCAGCTAAGCTAGTTTGCCAGCATCGAATCAAACATCGAATCCATGGATGTTCCTTGTATAGCTGGGGGTGCATCAATTTGGGATGGTTTAAAATTCGGTTTCCCCAAACATGGAAACGTTATTTTTGTTTTTTTTAGCCCCCAAACTAACGTACACCCTGAGAATCAGTATTCTTGAGAAGAAGGTAATCTTCCAACCCCCACGTCGTGGCAAGGTCTATGTTTATTTCGGGGTGTATGACCCGTAAGTTGTGACCAAGGTGCTGTACGTGGCGGGCGGTGCCACCCAGAACACCATCCGTGTGGCACAGTGGATGTTGCAGGTCTGGGGCCCACTGGTAGTGTAACCCAGAGCAGGGTAAAGATGGATGGTTTCCAGTTCGATTGTTGACCGTCAAGGGACATACAGATATTTCATGATCTGTTTGTTTGCTGGCATATTTAGCTTTGACATCCAATTCGATAACAATTTCGACTGGAATCGAACTTCGATTCGTTGGTGGATATTTCGAGTCTCGTTTAATCGTTCAGAACAGGTCAGTGCCAATCTTCCATCTCTAGTCATTCAGGTCAGGTATTTTTTTTAAACCCCGAAAGAACGGGATTTGGACGATTTTCCTGTGGGCATCTCGTGAAGGATGGGGGATGCGAGCTGCAGGAGCCAGGCAAGACGGCCTACATGGGCTGCATTGGCGATGATGAGTTTGGCAAGAAGCTCACCGATGCCTGCAAGAAGGTCGGCATGGGGCCCCGGGGTCTGCTGAGATCTTGGAATGATATGGGATGAGGGGCCGGCTTCAGCTTCGAATTGAAAGAGGGTTGTATTTCTAGCCGTTTTAGTCATTGTAGTCATTCTAGTCATTCCAGTCCCCCATGTGCAATGCTCGCACAACAAATTTCGGTCAAATCCTAAACTATTTCACCACTCAACTGTAACCACATACCTAGCCGCACAGGTTTCGTGTACTGTGCTGGGCTTCCAGGATGGTGTGGACTGCAAGTACATGATCGACAAGACGACGCCCACGGGTGCTTGCGCCGTCACCATCATGAACAAGGTCAGGGGGATTGCTTGGCGACTCTTGCTGCTTTAGTTTTGGATTTATTCATTTTGGAACCATAAATCCGCCATTCAAAACAAAGGGGGATGGGATTACTTGATCAGCTTCAAGACCTCAGAGGTCAACTTTCCACTTCTAAGATCTGGATCGTTTTTTCAGATCGGTGTATATTCCTTTGGGATGATCCCGAAAAACTCATAGACTCTTTTCGACTGGGGTGTTTTTCCGTGCATCTCTTGATTTATCACCAATGTTTTACCATTGGTCAGGGAAAAACCCGGAGGAACCCAAAATTCCAAATCAATTTTCTTTCCGCTTGAAGAAATCCCTTGATTCACTCATTTGTGTCACCATGTGTCACCATGGAGACAACGAAGCCTCCAGGAGCGCTCGCTCACCACCAATCTGAACGCCGCCAACAACTACAAGGCACGTTTTGTGGCAGCTTTCTGGGTCCGAAATTGGGAGATCATCCCCCAATTTATGGCAATCTTACAATCTTCTCATGGGGAAAATGATGATCTGAACCGATCCTAAACTGTTCAACCATTTTTCTTTGGTACTGGATTTTCTCCGTCAGACCTTTCTTTTAGTCGCCCGTTGCCCGAGGTTTTTCCAGGGCTGAAAAATGGCGAAGTTTTCCAGTCGCTGCCCAGCCCAGGCGGATCACCTGAAAGCCAACATGGCCACCCTCTCGGCGGCCAAGATTGTGTACAGCGCCGGCTTCTTCATCACGGTGTCGCCAGAGTCCATGGAGACGCTTTACAGCGGGATGGGGTCGTATATCACGGAAGCTAGCTTCTGCTAGCTGACGTCCCTCTTTAGCAAGGTATTGGGGGTGGCTGGAATCTCCAATCGCAAAGACAACATCATAGTTAACTACACCCCACCTCCCCCCGGCTGGCTGGTTCACAAGCAGTTTGGCTTGGCCGTGGCTCAATCTCTCCCGGGGACAGTCGGCATGTCGCCGGCAGCAAATTCGGCATCATCCGCATCCTCATTTTCATGCCAAGCTCCCTGCCAAGCTTGCTTTCTTCCCTTACCCCTGAGCCTCAAGTATAATTACAACTGATTACTAGAACTGGATGAAACTTATAGGAGTTTTTAGTTGTATAGTATAACTGGATGAAGCTCCCAGTTGCAAGATGTTGTAAGTGAGGTTGGTTTAATCCAGTTGCCCCCACTTTCACCAAAGCCTCATACACTTATTAAACAGTTCTGATTGTCTTACGTGGAAAAACGGCCACCCATTTCCAACCACTCTCTATTTCTTGGGGTGAACTGACCCCAATTAAAAGTGAGGGTCGTTTGGTAAGGGGAGTGGCACAGAAAACCTGGCAAAGTGATGATTTCATCCAGTTGGCACGATCTCCATACCCATCGTGGTCTGCTGGAAACAGAACCAATGGGATCTTTTCCGCAATTTTGAACGCGAAGACATGAGAGTCTCAGCAGATTTGATGACAGAACACAAAAAAACTCATAGGATCCCCCCATTTTTGGTAAGGCTTTGGCTCAAAATAGTGTACTTCCCAAAAGCCATGGTTGATCAGTTGATCATAACTTTCCCAACTTTTCAATGGCCTTGGCGGCCTGGGGTGACTTGGGTCTGGGTCAAAGTTGATCAACATCAAGAAATGAATGGTCACTGGCGAAAAAAACAGGTTCAATCGTTTGTTGCTTTAAGGGACAATGTTTCACGGGATTTCATGGGGAAAACTCCCATGGGTTTTCCATAGAATTTCCCTTCAACGAATCCAGTGATTTATCACAGCCTCTGAGGATTGCCTCCAATGAGATGTTGAAGACCGGTGGCATCTACTGCCTCTCTGCTTGTGATTTAGGGGAGCCATGTTGAAACTGGGACATGTGATCTCAAATGCCATTAAATGTGATGAACTCTGGTTGTTAAATGATGGAGCTGATTTGAGAAATGTCAAGAACAACTGCAGCAATTCGTTGTAGAGTCTGGGGGATTTTGATGTCTGATCCGGATTGAGTGGCGCTTACATATGCAGGATATTTCAAACAAGGGCTCTTCTTTTTAAGAAGCGACCAGGGACCAGGAACCAATGATTCTTTTTGGATGGTTCCGAAGCGCGATGAATGTTGCCATTTCTGTAGTGGATAAATGCCTGGGAATTGGAGTCCGAAGCAGCTACATAGCCTGGATATGCCAAAATCATGATTTTGTGGACTTCTTTGAATGCTGTAAATCCAACTTGAGGCGGTAGCCAGAATCCCAAGTTGATCTCAAATATTTCAAAAGCAAACTCCTTCACAGAAGTTGAACATCGAAAAAATTGGCCATCCAAATCATCCCACTGTGGAATGACGTCCAAGGCATGAATCTGTCGGCGCCCTTCATCGTGCAAGTGCCACCCTTCCGCGCAGTGATTGAGAAGACCCTGCCCCTGTGCCGGGAGACCCGGGCTTGGTCAAGTTGCTCAGAACAGAGGACGGAATCCATGGTTGAAGTCCCAATTTTTAGCCGTGTTTCTGGGTCAATCTCCACATTTCTGACGTTCAAATCCCTGGTTGTTGCAGCGAACATCCCTATAATTTGCGGGTGACATACAATATCCATTTTGCAGGGGCCAGATCCACCCGCATCCAATGAAATCTACGTTAGAGCTGGTCAAAATCTATCAAGAACCTAATGTTTTGCCATTGAATTTCTTGTTTTATCCATTCAACATCCATTGTTTATCCAGAATGAGACGGAACATCTGCAAGAAACCTCTATCTTTGCTGGTAAAAGCGAATGAGTTTCCTGCATATTTTCCCTTGAACCAATCCATTCACTATTATGTTCGGTGATGACATTCCCCATGAAATCTCATTAAATCCCTATTGTTGATAGTTAAAATCCCATTAAATCCCATGACATCCAAATTTTTGTTGGTTAAATCCCATCAAATGCAATTAAATCCCTATTGTTGGCTAACATCCTATGAAATCCGCATGTCTTTGCCCAGGCGACTACCTCTTCGGCAACGAGACGGAGGCCTGTGCCTATGCTGAGGCAGTTGGCTGGGACACCCAGGCGCGAAAACATGGGAAGACACCAAGTGGAGGGTGGAAATCAACGAACATTTCAGTGAGAAAAGTCCAAGGAACTTGGAATTTCCATTTTGACCAAGAACATTTAAACTTTGATGAACATGTGATTTCAACTCAGCCAACAAGAGTGAGATTTCAGCCAACAAAAGTGAGATTTCAGACAGCGAAAGTAGTGGTGAAGCTGCCGAGAAGGAGACGTTTGCGAGAGCTGAATACGAGATGGCTTTGGATTCCTTCGCTATGGGTTTGCCCAGAAGTATCACACAAACTTACCCTCTGGTGAACTAACATAGCAATGGAAAATCACCATTTTTAATGGGAAAATCCACTATAAATGGCCATTTTCCATTGCTATGTTAGTTCACCAGAGGGTAAAGTGGGTTTAAAACCTCATTTGGGTGTCTCTGAAAATAGTGTACCCCTAAAGCCAATGGTTTTGCTGATCATAATCCCTATTAAATGGCTATAATTGGGAATACACCCTATTTTCAGACAAACCTCATTTTCCCAGTAAAACTGCAAGCAGACTTGGATACAAGCCTGGCATTGTGGATTAGTGGATTAGGTCTACTGTTTGGTGACTTGGGTATGGTACCCTTTCCCTACAGGATCCAAGGGCTATCCCTGGATCCGGTTGTTTTAGAAGCCACACATTGTTGGCTACATTCCATATCCATCCATATCCTATAGTATGTGTCATTACATCCCATTCTATGATTTCTTAGTATAGATCCAATATGATCCAATGATATCCTACGATTCAACAACAAAAACGGCTCGTTTTGTACCACGTTTTGGGCTTTTGGGGCCGAAGATGTGGTCCGCTCTTCGCAGGACGTGGAGTTCATTGCCACCCGTTTGTCCTTGGTGCCCATGGCAGGCCCAGCCGGACTTTTATGCTGGGGGAATTGGCGAATGATTTATCCAAACGGGGAGATAATTATGTATACCCTCTGGTGATTTGTTACATAGCTATTGAAAATGACCCAGTCGAACTAGTGGATTTTCCCATTGAAAATGGTGGATCTTTCCATAGTTATGTGACAGTTTACAAGAGGGTATATAAATAAACAAATAAATAAATATATATATATATGTGTATATATATATATAATGCCAATAAACGTAGTAACCTTAGTAACCCCCAAACCAATAGAACGTAAATTCCTGTTCAATAAAGGTCAGAAAAGTGCTCCCAGGTCTCTTGGCTTTCAATGACATTGATGTTGACATTGATGTTACGAAGAACACACAATTAATGACATGGACGTTCTCCGTCTCGATCTTGTCTTCGCAATCCATGTGTTTTTGTGGAATTCTGACACAAGCGTTTTCTGCAAACAAGAGTACCACCTAAAACAAGCAAACGGTACCTGCCATTTTCATTGCTGTGACCGTCCATCTGTCTCTTGTATTGACCAATCATGAGAATTGACATTTTATCAATACAGCTTTGTTCCAGTGGCTATAAACTGCAACGTTTGCTGACCCAAAAAGACTAGAGCCAAGGTATCAGCCAGAACATGTAGCAAGAACTTGCCACCAGCAACGGCACATCTTCAATGCAAATTCAGAGAATCTATATAGCGGAACGGAAAGTGGAAGAAGCACCTTAACATACTCCTCTCGCGTCCGTGGATGAATAGGATGAGACTATCAAGTTGGTTCTTAGGAGGAACTTTTCGTGGTCAGAAAAAAACCCACGAACATGGTTGAACATGGGGTTGTTTCTGCCCTAAGTTTCATTGGAATTATATGGACTTATGGTGAAAATCGTCCTGCACAACGCTGCCGGATTGCCACATCCCCTCATCCCCCTGTGGAAATTCCACAAAGCTACCAGGAACATTACGGGATTATCATAGGAAAATCCATGGTGGTTGACCTACCCCTCTGAAAAATATGAGTCAATGGGAAGGATGACATCCCAACAATATGATGGAAAATAAAACATGTTTGAAACCACCAACCAGTAGTCCATGGTAGTTGTCCCATTGATGAATATATTGTACGAACTATAATTTCAAGCCAGCCTTCTCGTATGTTTTTCGTATTCTTCAATCCTGCATTTTGGTTGCTCAAACTCTCGAAAAAGATTGGTTGAATCACCATCTTTTTTTTGTTAAACTCACTTAATTACCTCGACGTTTCTTCAGTGAAAACCGGGAAGAAACCACTATTGGATTGGTTTAGTTGGGGGAGACCATCGATTTCCCCATGAAATATGTTTTTTTTTTCTCATGAAATATGGGGGTTTTCCCATCAATCTTTATGGAACCCACCATCGATTTTCCTTTCAGCCAATCCATTGATTGTTTGTTTTTTTTCCACGGCAGGCAACAAGCCCTACAGGAAGGTGGTGATTACCCAGGGCGCTGATCCTACCGTGGTGGCCATTCGTGGCGAGGCCATGGATTTTTCGATGTTTGAGATGGAGATTTCATGAATATGGGTATGGATCAATACCTATTAATACCATTTTTAGGGGGATGAACATCCATTTACCAGCTATTTTGATGTTCACCAGGGGTACAAGGTTTTGACACACTGCCATATCATCCATGAATCTCAACCATGATTTTGAGATTTGACATTTGATTTTGATATATTGGATGATGCTATTTCATGATGTTTTTTTTTTCCCTCTAATATGGGTATTATGATGGGGTTGAGTCAAACTGTTTATTTCCATGAAATTGGATGGTTAATACCAAACATGACCAACATCTGTGGACCATACCTGCATGTGACTTGATTATGGGCCTTATGGGTTTTAGTTTTTTTTGGATTCTCCAGTATGTCTTTAAATCATTCAGATCAAATATAAATTCTGTTAAAAACCAGTAGTGACAAACCTTTCCTTTTTTGTGGGTGGTGGTTGCAAAAAAAATATGGTTGAAACACGGATGCTGACGCATGTTGTTCAGATGAAGCGACCAACCAGTTGCATGGAGTCCGTCCCGTGGTTTCAGGTGAAGAAGTACCCGGTTGCTGCTCTGCCCAAGGAGGGTGGAAGCAGCCTGTGAGCTGGGTGAGTGGTGGGGCGAATGTTTGATTCATGGCACCATTTGAGTGATTTAGAAAAGGGGTTGAACACCAAACAAAGTGGAATACACCAAATCGCCCCAATTTTGGATAGGAGCTTGAACCACACATCATTTGAGATCAGGGACTGATGTTTTGCTGATGGTCATTTTTCAAGGAAAACACCCAGTCCTTTGGGTTTCCTGATTTTTGAGCCATGTGGATTTTGGAATGTAGGAACTCAGAGAGTTTTTTGGGGCTCAGGAACTTCCCCTCAGTCAACACCATTGCTGGTTGCTGAGGGAACAACGACCCCCTAGTGAGGCAACAGTCAGAGTAGCATGAAAGCATCCCACTTCCACGATATGTCCGATATATGAGATATATATGTTTTCCCTTCAAAAACGAGACGGAAAAGATCCCACTTCCCAACATCTCTCCATTTCACTAGGCATATTTCAACAAGTGACATGACAGCCTCCCAGCTCCAAGATCTCCAAGATTTCCTCTGGCACCACGGGGCCACTATGGGCCACTGGGAACCAGGAGAAATTGGTGGACACCAACGGCGCAGGGGATGCATTCGTGGGAGGTTTCCTGGCGGCTTTGTCCAAGGGCAAGGACATGGAGGTGCACCGATGGGATGGGTCATGAATTTCATGGGGATTTCATGGGGATTTCATGGGATTCAATGGGGATTTAATGATAAATGGTGGATTCTCCTTTGCCACGGTTGATTACCGGAGGGCAATGGATGTTCATGGTTTTTGTTTTAAGGACATAGCGAAGATATAGTGGGATGGAAGGACTCAAGATATACTTGTGGGAGTTTTGGGGTTATTGTTGTACGCATGGTAATAACCTCCATGAGTTGTGATGTAACCCCTATACAACTATGGGTACATATTCGATTCTAATTGGAACTACACCCCAAGCCCAGTTTCTCAATCTCTCTCTCTCTCTCTCTTTTCTGAACATCCAGGAAGACAAGTTGTTTTGATGTGAGGCGAATCCAGGGTGAACTGATCCATACCAATAAGTGCAGGAAAATCTTGACAAATGACGCATGTCTGGCAAACTTGGCCTGGAGACTTTGGCAAAACAGCGAACGTCGCATCTTTTCTGTACCCCTGGACCCTCATAGCGTGTCTTTTGGGGAGTCCGAAAATCAAAGTCAAATGCTCAGATGCCACTTACAGTATCTCATAGATTCTCATAGTATCTCATGATCCCATCTTTGCTGCTTAGATTTCCCGTTACATCCTCATTCTACTCCCATTACATCTCATTCTTTGGTGCTATCGATCCCCCCATTTCCATTTTTTGCTGCCACACCAGCCCCCGAAGCCTGGGAGGCCTGCTGCAAAGCTGGAACTTACTCCGCCTCCGTGGTGATCCAGCACTCAGGACGACACGGGAGCCATCGGATCCACGGAAAACGCTTCAGGATTACATGGGTCGAGTTACCCAGGTAGTCACCATATGACTGGGGGAATAAACACCCATGGTCACAAGCAATTTTCGTACCAAGGGTCCCAGGGTTTTGACTCATAGTATGTGGAAAAACTGTTGATTTCTGGGTTTCGTAATACGATAACTTTGGATTTTCCCGATCGATGATTAGTTCAGGGTTGCACCCCCCAGTTGGATGGCTCAACTAGAAAGATTGCGTCTTTCCAAGGTGACTGAGGGGTGATGTAGCGACTTGTCCGTTGACTTTCCAACGATTTATTTTTTCAGGAAACCTCTTAGCTGAATCTGGCTCCATGAATTGCTGGGTCAACATGTCCGTAAACGATTTTCCTGGAAGCAATTTTCAGACCTAGTTTTGGGGTAGCTAGCATTTTTGATTGGGAAGACTGAACATGGCTGGGAAATTCCCTGTGAACGGAGGTTTTTTTGTCGAACATCATCTATAAAGGGATTCTCCACAGCCATGTTTGATTACCAGAGGGTAAATTGTGAAAAAAGCCACAGAAATGGCGGGTTTGGCATGGGTGAAAAAAAACTCTTTCTCAAATTTACAGCTGGCCCACATATGCCCAGGAATGCCTTGTGGGGACAAGACTGATTGACAAAGGTTTCCACAGCAAAGCGGCGGAATTGAATAGATTCCTGTCAATATCAGCACTTTGAATCAAGCTTTGATTGGTTCTGTAAGTATGGCAACTCTAGGGGAAGGCAAAATTTACTTATAGTGATGACCATGTACAAAGGCAACCGTAGTGACCAGATAAGTGGAACAAGGAACCCGAATCCGAAGAAGCGTGTCGCGACGCGATCTCAGGATCGGGTGGCTGAATCACCAGCTGATGTCGAGTTGGCTTTGCTGGTCGCATCTCCACGTCCCCCATATTTTTCTTGCCCCCAAAGTCGCCGGCGAAAATCTGAAGTGAATAGCTGTAGCCTCAGGTTCACCGGTTCACCCAGCAATCCGCAGGATGCACCTACCCTGCGAAGCCCGACTACACCATCTGAGATGTGCGAATGTGAAGAAATCTCTTTTTGGCGGCTGTCGCAGAAAATACGGGACAGCCTTAGGGTCATTTTTGTGCTCTGGTCATGGCCATGAAATGACAACGTACATAGGTGACAACATACAGCTATGTATCTATAATATATATATACATATTATATTAATACATAATACATATGTGTTTCGATGTGACCTAACGTATCATCCCGCCTGTCCAGACAATGACCGATGTCTCACCACCCGGTGACAGCTCTTGGGCCAGCTACGCGAGTCTGCGGGGCAGCGAGCTTCTATCGCGCGATCCTGCCCTGATTGGCTTCGCGACGCGAGCCGAGAGAGCGGCGAAACAGTTGGCGGAGGTGATGATTCGGGCATTCAAGCACCCTCCCAAGCTGCCCCAACTATATACACTTTACACACATGTACGTATTGCGTATATATATATATACACACTGTATACAGTATATATATATATATAGTGTATATGTATATATATATATAAATAGTGTATATATATAATTATATATATGTAGTGTATATATATATAGTGTATATATATATTATATATATATTGATTGATTGATTGATTGATCGATCGATCGATCGATTGATTGATTGATTGATTGATTTGATTGATTGATTGATTGATTGATCGATCGATCGATCGATTGATTGATTGATTGGGGGGGTCACCTTTCGAGAGGCTAGTTGAATTCCCATGGCAGGAATTCTGATGGTGACCACCATAAAAGCTACCATGGAAACCAACAAATGGGACACATTCCAACAGACAAATTCATTTTCCACACCCTTTTCTAGAGGTTCACGCGTTCACGCTACATAATCTTTAGGAGTGAATGGGGGTGTCCCTTGACATGAGCGACGCTACAAATTAGTTGTTTTCACTTTGAGAGGGCATGGCTGCTCAAACATGGGTTACCAATGGACCCCAGAGTATTGCTCTGTTGCGGCAACAAAGCCTCCAGTTTTCGGGTTCCAGAATTTTGAGGCATACCCAACTAGGCTTGTCTCGATTTGTTTAGGTGACAAAAAAAGGGGTTTCTGATTCTGAACTGCAGTAAAATCGTCGGACATCACGAGACGTGGACCGTATCTCCCAAGTTTAGCCGCTGGCTGCTCGAGCTCTCTGAAAGGAAGATATTTTTATTCCTCGCAGATTGGTTTCATTTGTTCCCAAAGTGGATGATGATTGTGACCCCGACTTGACTTTCATAGTTTCTCAGGGGAGTTGAAACCACGAATGGATGGATTTGGGTTAGAACTAAGGACCTTCTTGCAGAAAACCAACCTTTTCATCCTTAAACCTATCGGTTTCCGGTCGAGTCCGAGGTCGGCGCGAACTGCGCCCAGAGGATTTGGAGCTGCTGAAACAAATCGTAAGGCTCCAGTTGAGCCAGTGGAACTGTGGATTTCTTGGGCGGTTTCAAGCCATAGGGCGATTCAAGAACTAGCGGACACGGGTTTAGAAACAACGAAATGCATCCAAATTTACCCACATTTACCCAAATTTACAAACTTTGGAAGCAGCCAAATACATCAATCTTGGGGTGCAATCATTGGCACATTTCCCGGCGGCGATTCGCCAGGTGTTTTTCCCAAGTGCTGAAGCCCAAAACCTTGGAAGACTTCTTGAAGGCGCTGGGGTGAGCCGTATGAAGCTTGGGAAACAATTGAACCAATGGTTTCGTCACCTCAAATCCAATGGTTTAGCATCTTTGAAAATTGAGGGATATCTTAAAATTTGGGGTGTATCAAGATCATCTTCATAGTTCATAGATTCATAATGATACATTTATTATCATTTATTAATCATGTATCTATTCTCCATCTTAAAAATAGTTTGGCCATAGATGGTGGTATACATCATTGTTGGCCGATATCTTTTAGGGTGGAACTCCACCAAAAGCCGCTCCCATGAGAGGACTTGCCAGAGGAGGAGAAGGGCAGCTACTATGGCATGGCTGCGAGGTGCAGCCAGCTGAGAAAAACCATGGAGTGGTGCGAAATGTCAAACCCCTAAGAAACATAAGAGTACATACTGTCTGGAGATTTTGGTCATGTTTGGTATTGATCATGACTTCCTCCAAGTTGATGTTGTTGATGTTGTTGTTATGGCTGTTGTGGTTGCTGTCGTTGCTGTGGTTGCCGTGGTTGCTGCGGTTGCCGTGGTTGCCGTGGTTGCCGGGGTTGCCGGGGTTGCCGTGGTTGCCGTGGTTGCCGCGGTTGCCGCGGTTGCCGCGGTTGCCGCGGTTGCCGCGGTTGCCGCGGTTGCCGCGGTTGCCGTGGTTGCCGTGGTTGCCGTGTGTGCTGCGGTTGCCGTGGTTGCCGTGGTTGCCGTGGTTGCCGTGGTTGCCGTGGTTGCCGTGGTTGCCGTGGTTGCCGTGGTTGCCGGGGTTGCTCGGGTTGCCGGTGTTGCCGGGGTTGCTGGGGTTGCTGGGGTTGCTGTTGCTGTTGGTGTTGTTGTTGTTGTTGTCGTTGTTGTTGTTCTTGTTCTTGTTCTTCTTGTTGTTGTTGTTGTTGTTCTTGTTCTTGTTCTTGTTCTTGTTCCCAATCCCAATCCCAACTTACATGTGGTTTTCATTCCTAATACAAGCGGTGATATTCCAACATCGTTGATTGCTCCCCCTGATAGAGATTGTATATTGATATATTATGACATATTGATTATTCATTTGTTCGCGTAAAATTTCAGGTCTCTGCCCACAAGTATGGGCTGATGGCCCCCACGGTTTGGTGTATGGCAGGCCTTGATTTTCATCCCGGCGTCCCACTGGAGATGACTGGGGGTTTCCGACTAGTCATGGGTGTACCCATAGGGGTACCCCAAAAACGCTGGATGGTTCATTTCAGGGAAACTCCCAATCTAAAAATGGAGGTATCCCCAAAAAAGCTGGATGGTTTATTTCATGGAAGATCCATCCATAAATTCTATAAATGGAGGATGAATGGGGGTTCCCCATGACTTCGGAAAGCACCATTTGACTAGACGTCACTGACGTCACTGATGGATGAGTTCATCATGGATGATTTTCCTCCCAGCTTGGATGTGTTTCGCTCATTAATTAACTTATTCATGGATCATATCATTTTATCATGTCCTGCTCATTGATATAACTTATAGATTCATGATATTTATGATGATTTATGAATGATTTCTTAGGATTTCTTGGGGACAATTTTAACATTTTATGATAATTTATGCACGATTTCCCAATTTATGGGTGACTTTCCTTAGGCTTGCTGAAGACGATTGGTGATTTTCCCTGGATCATCCAGAAATTTGGGGGATCTCATAGAAAATGTGCAGGCTGTTGTCCTCCCTGCTGACCTTAGCTCCGTACGAGTCTGTCGGGGAACCCAACAGTGGCCATTGAAAGCTGGCAAAAAGATTATGGACCAGTAGACCATTGGATTTTGGCAAGTTCCAAGTTCCGAATTGTTAATCTGCAACTGCAAAAGGCTGGGAGAAACTGGCTTTTGGGAGGTCTGAGGAGGTGTAATGTGTTTTTCCCAAGGTTTCGGGGTTGGATGTGTGGATGTTTCTCAGGCGGGAAATTTTCACATTTTGGGAGGGATTATTCCACGAAAGATCACTGAACTTCCTCTGGGATAAAAGCCAGGTGCATCCCCGAAGTCTGAGTAAACGTATGTCATGAACACATATCAAGGTTATTCACTTAACAAAAATCTAGAACTGGACAGTATTGAAAATCTCCAGATTCCCCCAGATTTTCTGAATCAACAATTGATTGGATTGAAATCGCCAACAAAAACACTGTGAGTTAGTCTCATATTCATTTAATATCATTTATATATACAATAATACTATATTGTAATGTATATTATATACCATCTGGTTATTTAACATAGCCATGGAAAGATCGACCATTTTTACATTTTTAAGAACGGTAAACCATCTATTTCGATTCGGGCCATCTATACCATGGCTATGTTAGTCATAACCAGAGGGTATATAATATATATATATATTATCTAATATAGATAATTAATGATTAACCATCATTAATAATACAATAGATAACAGATCATTTAATATTAACCATCATTAACCACATATCTACCCTCTGGTTATGGAAAGATCCACCACTTTTCATGGGAAAATCCACCAGGCCCGCGGCTCCGTGGCACCGCTGCTGCGGGCGCTGGCGCGGGCGCCCAAGGCTCTGCGGCAGGCGCTCTGGCGCCTTCTGGAGGCCCGGGGAGTGGTTCACCAGCCCCAAATGATGGGTTAATGGTGAGTTAATGATGGGTTAATCATAGTTAATAGTGGTTAATAGTATAGTTAATAGTGGTTAAATCCACTGTAAATCTCCATTGTTGATGATTAATGATGGTTAATGATGGTTAATGATGGGTTAATGATGGTTAATGATGGTTAATGATGGTTAATAGTGGTTAATACTGGGTATACCACCAACCAGTAAGTTTATGGCATTGGGTTGTGTACAAAAAAGTGCTTTTGGGATTTTGTTTCTGTTTTTTTTTGTTGGTTTCTTAATTTAAAGGACTCGTCGTTATCAGGTTTGTTTTTTTTAATGATAGAATGATTGTTCACGAGTTTTTTTCGATTTGCTGGAGCGTGGTTGGATTTGTATCCTGAGAGGGTGGTTGATGTTACTGCTTTCCTAAACTTGACATCAACATGGAGTTTGGCAACAAAATTAGGTATTGAACTGATGAAACTGGTCAAACAATTGGGATTTGACTGGCACACCCTTCAGTAATCAAACTTAGTGTGCTGGAAAATCATTTAAAAGGAACATCAGCTACAAATCTCTGATATTTCCCATTCCATGGTTATTTTCAAGCTGGGCTAACTCAAGTTTAGGGACCAGACTTCTCAGGGGTATGAACCGCGCATCCCTATGATGTATTTCAGTTGGGCAAACATATTTTTTGTTGGGTTACTAAGGTTACTAGCAATCAGCTGGGCTAACGGCTAACGGCCAACTGGTTGTTTCGTTTGGTGGTTTGGTCCCGACCCCAAAAAACCAGGGAATGAGTTTTGGATCTGATGACGTGAGGGCCCAAGAAATCCACCACTGAACGGCCAGGGTGCTCCACATCCCCGGCTGCGTTCACATTCTGCCGCTGATCTGGTGGAGATGAGGGCAGGAACGACTGGGCTGTTGAACATGAGGGTTCATGAATCCTTGGTGAAGATTGAGTCTTGGAAAGAGAACTTGAGGTCCAACAGAAATTTGAAAAATGCTTGGGCCCCGTCATTCCCTCAGGTGCTTGGGCCACGTGGGTCTGAACATAGGGTAGCCTCCAAATCTTTGGTGAATTCGCATTTTCATACCATTTCCATATTCAGATGGCGATGTTCTCCACCTCTTAAAAAAGACAAGGCCATGTCTGAAGCCCACTGTCCAGCAGGGCTGTCGGACCTTGAGCGACAGGTGGGGGGCGTCAGATGTCATATGAAGGTTTCCTAAAATGAGGGTACCCCCAGTTCTCATGGATTCTGATAGGATTATCCAGCTATTGGGGTATTGGGGTACCCCGATTTATGGACCCCCCCCGCATGTACATCTTTTTCTTGATAATGCCATTGGACTCGAGCATCCCAGGAATGGTCATCGGAGGGGATGACAGGTCGCCAGATGACGAGAGGATATATCAATACATCATGGTACTCCAGGCACCAACGCCCCCAGGTCGATCGTTTTTTGATGCAAAACTGCAAAACTTGAGGCCTCCACTCGTTGTTTGATGAACGCTGAGGCCGGTGCCTATCCGGTGACCTGTGCCTTCTTGGGCCTGGTCCAAAGTCTCTTTGAGGTGCGACCCAACGGATGGCCGTTATTTTAACGGCCTCCCAACGGATCATCAACAGAGTTGTCATTCAAAAAACCATTTGTTATGGCATATTATGGAGATTTCCTAAGTCATGGTACCAATGGTATCCCCAAATCATAATCAGTCATGGATGACCATGACTTAGTATTGAAACAGCCATGGTTACGACTGGGGATCCACCATAGATGTCAATTGTTCTGGGGTGTACTCAGCTACCCAGGTTCTGAGTGGTCATTGTAATCCACTTGTACTTGGATAAGAAGAGGTTAATAGGCACCTACTAGTTGATGTTTCCATGTGTCAACCCCACTTCAATGCATTTTTGCTCACCAATTCTGAATCCATGGATGATCATGAAGTAGCCCCTTGTCCAACGATTCTTGGTTGATTTGGTTGTATCAGTATCACCACAATCTTGTTGCTTAAAGCCTGCAATTTTGGTAGGTTCATTCACCACTTGTGAATAGGGTTTGATGTACAACATCAAGTCCCTCGGGGCCCTCGGACGCAGGCAACATATTTTGGTGAACATTTTCAGTGGAAAAGGATCCCATGTGATAAACCTTCGGCTGGAGTAGACAAGTTGGCATCGACCCCAACTTGGCTGAGTGGCTCAACATCGACCCCAACTTAGGATGGTCAGATACTTAACACATCGAAATCAAAACATGACAGCAATAGCAAGTCCCAAACAAGATCCAATATATAGATGTTGAACAGTGTTTTATGATGTTTTATGAGAATTTCATATATATATATATGTATATAATATATATATATATATAATTTCTGTACATTTTGTTTTTGTTTTAATTTTTTTTACATGATTTTACTTGTCTATCTGGGGCTGAGTCCCACCTTGGGCTGAATCCTCGACCTGGGGAGGCCTGCCCCATCGAGCTGCTCTGCCTTCCCTGGGAGACCGGGGGAAGCTGGGTAAAGAAAGATGTTGTTCTCAAGATATATGTGGAATATCCAACGTTGTATATGTTTTTTCTATGTACAATGTATATCTATGTACAAGTAGATCTGTATATCTATATATGTATAGATACATACACATATGTATGTAGCGCCACGTATACATTCCTGGATGACCCACATGCATTTTTTTGAAGATGGCGTCACAGCGAGGACCAACATGTCCGGGGTGACATGCCCTGAAGTTTCGAGCCATTTTATGGTTCTGGTCAGCTTGGAATGCATCAAAGCTAGACAAAGCCAGGTAAGGAATCATCATTCCAGGCAAGACGTTTCACAATCCTTGACCAAATCATTATTTTCTGGAACATCCTTTTCGCACTAGTTGCTTGAAGCCTCTACCGGCGCCCCCTTGACATTCTTGAAACCATTCTATCATTGTGTGTCTAAATTAAAGTGAAGATCTGCAGGACAGCATGGTTTTTTCCTCACTTTTTTTTAAGGTTTCCTGTACAAAACCCTTGAAACCACTCCAATGATTCCAGATCATGGTACCAGCATTTGGTAATGTATTGCCCCTTTGATCGTGTTTGGGCTTTTAAGCCACATGTTTGATGGTCTTTTTACCACCATGTCTGTGAAATCCTCAGTTGGACTGTCTCATCGCAGGAGGTGCACGAGACATTGGGCCTTCCATCCTTCTCACGACCAGGTCCGGCCGAGCATTTCTGATTTGGAATTGATCAACTTTTCAAGAACAGTCTAAGAACAGTTGTATTGTCATGATGCTTGTTTTATGATGTGTTTTATTCTAGTTCTTCTGATTATGATATCTTGTTCTTAAAAAAGTGTAGTATATTTCTACTGTTGAATACCAAAACATATACTGTAGCACATTTAGCTGTATGCCTTTAGTATTGCCATCCAAGACATGGCCACGGCGGCGCCAGGTGCGAGTCTCCCTCCAAGCTCCCAGGGCGAGGTTTTGGGGCCGTGGGGAAGCGCAGGATGGTCGTTTTTTTGGGGTCAGAACCTAGGGATCGAATAGGCCCTTAGGGGCATCGAAAAATGGGATGTGAGGATTGCATCGAAAAAAATCTAGAGAATTTCTTGTGATATTTTTTGGGAGAATCGCGGTATCCCATTTGTGTACACTGGGACACTGGGAGGATCTCTGAAGCTCTTGGGACATTTGGGCCTCCCCATCTGATCCGCAAGCCTTGGAGAACAGCGAATTCACCAGGAGGTCCGCACTGTTTATCGGCAAAATACGGGCCTGGTGTCACTTCATCAGTGACTACAGAGCCCTATTGTTGGCTATCGCCCCATAGCCACGTAAGTATATTATTTGGTAAACTCGATAATGAACGAGTCCGAATATCACCAGAAATGGGGTGGCATTATAATGCATTAATTATATATACATATATATACATAACTGTTATAACTATCAAATGGGGCTTTATTCTTTGAGTCTACCTGAGATCATCACCCATGCCATGCAACTACCGAGGCTGCTAGATTTCACCTTTGGCACCTGCTTCTCGCGATGTAACTTCTGGCCCTGCTCCTTGTCGCGGGGCCGCGGGGGCCGCGGGGGCCGCGGGGCACCTCTATGGCAAAAGGGCGAAAAAAACGCCGTTGGAGGATGACTGGAGGGTAAAACAAGAGGCTTAATGATGGGTTAATGATGGGTTAATCAAAATTTCGTTGATGGGTTAATGATGGGTTAATCAAAATTTTGTTGATGGGTTAATGATGAGTTAATGATGGGTTCATCAAAATTTCGTTGATGGGTTAATCAAAATTTTGTTGATGGGTTAATGATGGCTTAATGATGGGTTAATGATGGGTTAATCAAATTTTTTTTGATGGGTTAATGATGGGTTAAAATTGGGTTCATCAAAATTTCGTTGATGGGTTAATGATGGGTTAATCAACATTTTGTTGATGGGTTAATGATGGGTTAATGATGGGTTAATCAAAAATTTGTTGATGGGTTAATGATGGGTTAATGATGGGTTAATCAACATTTTGTTGATGGGTTAATGATGCGTTAATCAAATTTTGTTGATGGGTTAATGATGGGTAAATCAAAATTTTGTTGATGGGTTAATGACGGCTTAATGATGGGTTAATGATGGGTTAATCAAAAACTTGTTGATGGGTTAATGATGGGTTAATGATGGGTTAATCAAAATTTTGTTGATGGGTTAATGATGCGTTAATCAAAATTTTGTTAATGGGTTAATGATGGGTTAATCAAAATTTTGTTGATGGGTTAATGATGGGTTAATGATGGGTTAATCAAAATTTTGTTGATGGGTTAATGATGGGTTAATGATGGGTTAATGATGGGTTAATGATGGGTTAATGATGGGTTAATGATGGGTTAATGATGAGTTAATGATGGGTGAATCAAAATTTTGTTGATGGGTTAATGATGGCTCAATGATGGGTTAATGATGGGTTAATGATGAGTTAATGATTGGTTAATCAAAATTTTGTTGATGGGTTAATGGTGGGTTAATGATGGGTTCATGATGGGTTCATGATGGGTTAATGATGGGTTAATGATGGGCTAATGATGGGTTAATCAACGATTAATGATGGGTTAATGATCGGTTAATGATGGGTAAACCAAAATTATGTTGATGGGTTAATGATGGGTTAATCAACATTTTGTTGATGGGTTAATGATGGGTTAATGATGGGTTAATTGATGGGTTAATGATGGGTTAATGATGGGTTAATCAAAATTTTGTTGATGGTTTAATGATGGGTTAATCAACATTTTGTTGATGGGTTAATGATGGGTTAATGATGGGTTAATGATGAGTTAATGATGGGTTAATCAACATTTTGTTGATGGGTTAATGATGGGTTAATGATGGGTTAATCAACATTTTGTTGATGGGTTAATGATGGGTTAATGATGGTTTAATCAAGATTTCGTTGATGGGTTAATGATGGGTTAATCAACATTTTGTTGATGGGTTAATGATGGGTTAATCAACATTTTGTTGATGGTTTAATGATGGGTTAATGATGGGTTAATCAAAATTTTGTTGATGGGTTAATGATGGGTTAATGATGGGTTATTTGATGTGTTAATGATGGGTTAATCAACATTTTGTTGATTGGTTAATGATGGGTTAATCAACATTTTGTTGATGGGTTAATGATGGGTTAATTGATGGGTTAATGATGGGTTAATGATGGGTTAATCAAAATTTTGTTGATGGGTTAATGATGGGTTAATCAACATTTTGTTGATGGGTTAATGATGGGTTAATCAACATTTTGTTGATGGGTTAATGATGGGTTAATGATGGGTTAATTGATGGGTTAATGATGGGTTAATGATGGGTTAATCACAGTTTTGTTGATGGGTTAATGATGGGTTAATCAACATTTTGTTGATGGGTTAATGATGGGTTAATTGATGGGTTAATGATGGGTTAATGATGGGTTAATCAACATTTTGTTGATGGGTTAATGATGGGTTAATGATGGGTTAATCAACATTTTGTTGATGGGTTAATGATTGACTGTTGGAATGTTCTGGAAAAAAAAGTGTTTTTTCAAACGCGAGAAGAGCCAGAGTCAGACTGGAGACCCTCAACCCTTTGGTGCCAAATGGTGTACCCCTAAATTCACTGGTTCATCATCATTTTTCCTATTAAAATTGATCTTCCCCCATTTTTAGGCAGACCCAAACAATTGTGGTTGGCTGTACATCCCCCAAAATATACCCAGTAAATGCCATGAAATTCCATCGAGTCAATGGTTACCATGCCCGTTTGCAATTGTTGATGGCAAAATCCCATCAGATATCCCATCAAATCCCATTGATCCCCATTTGTTGATTCCTAAAATCCCATCAGATATCCTATCAAACCCCATTTGTTGATGCTTAAAATCCCATTACATCACATGAAGTGCAATTTTTTTTTGGTTAAGTTGGTAAAACCCCCATGACTTCCCATGTGCAAATTCCTCCCAGGTCGCTCCTTGTGCGAACGCTGGGCCATCTCTGCCGGATGCCTTCAGGTGGCCATGGCAGTGTTTCCAGAGCCTCGGTGGTGAAGTTATAGCTATGATGATGATGATGATGATGACGATGACGATGACGATGCTTATTATTATTATTATTGTTATTTTTATCAGCATCATTCTCATTATGGTTACTATTATTGTTATTATTCATGTTATCATTAAAATTATTGTTAATATCACTATTATTGTTGTTATTCTACAAGAGGAGTCTGACAGTCATTCGAAAGTACCTGTCCCTCAGCTGGCGCTCTGCATCGAACCAAGGCTTTGGAGTGCTTCAATTGGCCCGAGGTGGCCGCGTTGAGCGCCAAGGAGAATGGCTTGGGAACTCAGAGGCTGCTTCGCGATGATCCCCTCGGCCAGCGCACTGGGGTGATGATGCAGGATGCGAGTACACGGCACCGGCGAACAAATAAACATTGTGGTAAAGCCAGAAACGAACCTGACATGTTTTTTTTTGATGCTTTCGGTGTTGTAAAGCGTCTTTGGATTTATATGTATTATATGTCTATGTTCAAAGCCCCAGGTCTGGGCGAGGCACTGCGACAGCTGCAGCAGTTGCAACTGCGAGTGCTGCGCTGCTGGGGCGAGGCTTTGATTCGACGGATGGGGGACCACACCAAATGGGGTAAACCATGGTAAATCTCATGGGGATATTATATTAATTTATATCATATTATATATATATAGATCTAAATTAAGCTAATGGAAAAATGGTGGTTTGACATATTTGGGTTATTTTTGTTTGACATTTTCCATGGATGATCCCCATCGACCACAGTCAAACGTGGTGTTTTCCAGGTGTCCTTTGTTCAAAACCTCCTGCAGCGACTTGGTTTGGGGATGAGGTGTGGGGGGCCAGGAACCAATGAATTCCCCCGCTTCGGATGGTCCCTGTTTCACCAATCATAACCAATCCGTCCGGAATCCGTCCGTCATGGCAGCGTTGGAAAACTTCCACTGGTTGTGCCGCCACTGCCATGGCCACTGGCAGCCCCGAGGTGCATCTTCTGCGACATCGCCTTTGGACCAGCCCCTGGGCTCCGAAATTCTGATGCCCAAAGAGAAGTGGCTACCTCCAAATCAGAGCCCCAGCATCTTTTTTTTTTGGGAGGACTACAAGGAGGACTACAAAAACCTTCCCGCAATCAAAGATGGCCGGAAAACTGCCATCTCTATCCATCTCTAGTGATGATTTACTCATTTTAGCTGGTGATTCTCCAGTCAGTGCGGGCTGTTTTTTGTTTTTTTTAAACAATAGTTGAGGGCGAAATTGGGCTCGTTCACAATGTTTTCCAGCCTTCAGCCGCTTAGTTTCCCCTTCCGAAACTGTCAGGGCACCGGTGACGCAGAGACCACCAAGCGTTTCGTGGGCTTCCGCAGCCCTGCACTCGAAGAGGCTGGGTGTCATCCCACAGGGCCTGATGAGAATTTTTGGGACATGATCATATATATATATAATACAATTATGATATACAATACAGTATAGATAATATAATATAATTATAATTATAATATTATAATACTCTAATATAATCTAATATAATCTAATACAATCTAATATAATCTAATATAATCTAATATAATCTAATATAATCTAATACAATCTAATATAATCTAATATAATCTAATATAATCTAATATAATCTAATTTCTTATAATATAATATAGTATGATATAATGTAATATAATATAATATAATATAACATACTATAATATAACATAACATGATATAACACAATATAATATATAATATATAATATATAATATATAATATATAATATATAATATATAATATATAATATATAATATAGAATATATTATATATAATATAGAATATATAATATATAATATATAATATATAATATATAATATATAATATATAATATATAATAAATAATATATAATATATAATATATAATATATAATATATAATATATAATATATAATACATAATATATAATATATAATATATAATATATAATATATAATATATAATATATAATATATGATATGATATGATATAATGTAATGTAAGGTAATAAAATAATACATACATACACACACACATACACACACACATATATATATATATATGTACATATATAATTATATATATATATATTAACATATTTGAAAATATCTTGAAACTACAAAAAAGTGAGATTATCCAGAACACATCAGATGTTATATATTGCATATATTCATACATGATCAACAAGCATGGGTATGTTAGTATAGGACGACCCGGGATCAGCTCATGGACTCTGATTGGATTGGAAGATAATATATGTATAGTATAACCCCATGGATATTTGTGGAATGATAACCCCGTTTACAACCATTAGTGAAAAGAACACATCGTAACTGGGTGGGGTAGCTGTGCAGGCCTCCAGTGCTGCTCCGCAGCATGGGGAGTCTGCGCAAATGTCGGGGCTCCAAGCCAGGTTGCAGCGGATGCAAAGAATGGGTGAACTTTAGTTCGAAACATTCCAGTTTCGTAGCGTTTTCTCCATGTTTTTCCTTTTTAAAACATTCTTTTTTCAATGGATCAATTCAAGGTCAACAGCTCAAGCTTGTGAATTTTCCCTCTACCCAAGTTCTAACACCCAAAAAAAACGTGAAAATGGGTTTAACATGGTTTAACATGGTTTAACACCCCTTTAATGGGGTAAATCTTTAGGGTTTTCCCCAACGGGGTTCCCCCGGTTCCCCCAAGCCGTCGGGTCACGGGTCACGGGTCATCTCCGGAGCCATGGAAGGCCCGGCGGAGTTGTGCCAACCACAGGACTGCAGTATTGGACTCAGGGGACTTGGAGCTGGTGCTGGTTTCAGAGGTTTGGTTTTCCTATGGTTTTCCTAGTGGTTAATAGTGGTTAATAGTGGTAAACTAGCAGAGAGGAATAGTGGTTAATAGTGGTTAATAATGATAATCAATGATTATCAGCTGTGATTAATGGAGATTTACCCTCTGGTAAACGTTTACATAACGAACTGGAAAGATCCACCGTTTTATAGCTGGGAAAATCCACTATTTCGACTGGGCCATTTTCCAGAGCGAATTAAAAAACAGTTGGATGAAGGCATCTACACTTGTAGATTCTAGATGAATATATAGTAACCGGCTAGCACTTAGAATATTAATCATTGTTTTTTTCGAATGGGTCTATTAGTTACATGATTTTTCCTGGGTGAAAACAATATTCTAAGTGAATATCCACAGACGATGCACATAGAATATAAACCTTGTAAAGATGTGCTGAGTTGATCCTGAATCAAACCATCATGTTGCATGGCGATGTCCGCGCTGTTTACTTTAGATTTCACTGATCAACGATTTTCTTGGAGAGTCTTGAGATTTTGATAAGGTATATATATATATATATACCCCCATATTCTATGTGGATAAATATTCTATGTGGATGACATTCCAGGAATAGGTTTTGCTATGTATTTTCCATATTCTTAGTGGCACATTTATTTTTAATATTCTATGTGCCAGCTGTTTACTAGATATATATATATATATATAGATGACATTTTTGTTTTTATTTGGGCATGTTTTCCAACATGAGGAATTTTGTCCAGGCCATTATCCATTATCCGAACATGTCCAGAGGGTGAAAAATAACTGAGATCGAACCCACCCTAGGAACCTTTGGGTCTAGAAGACGATCATGCCCAATTTTAGGGCTACATATTGGTCTTCCGAAGTGTTTCACATCATGCGTAGCAATCACCAAAAAAAACAGAACACTATAGTGATTTAACTTCATTAACCCACTTTTAACTCACTTTTGATTGGGATTTTGGGAGTTTACATCGTTCTAACTGGGTTTCTGTCCTGGAACTGAGCCGAGGTTGTTGTCCCTGTCCCTGCAGTGCCTCCATCAACTCATTGGTTTGTTGTTGAGTCCCGCGGGCATCGCGCGCCTTGGCGGAAGATCGGGGAATCGGGGACTGGAACGGATAGGAGGGGTTGAAAAATGTTGAAAGTTGGGGGTTTCACAGAATCTGATGATATCTGATGATATCTGATGCTTTGAGGTTGGAGTCTTTCGAACATCATTTTCCGAGAATGGCCACATGAAACACATCATTTCATGTGGAGGATCTCCCAGCTGAGGCCAGTTTACTGGGCCTCACCAGCGGACTGCACTTTGTGTTTACGACGTTTACGATGGTTATGATGGTGGAATCAGCCAACGGTTAAGGTTTGTGCGTTATCAACAATCTGCTCGGATCCTATGAAATCCCAAAGAAAGATCCCATTGAGATCCCCATGTTTGATGGTGAATACCCATCTTTTTTTTCCAATTCAAAGCCCCATCCTCCTCATGTTTCATGGTGAATTCCTGCAAAAACGACAGAAACTCTAGAACCCAGCCGTTTGGTGGTGATTTCGCCATACATTTTTCCATCGTTTCCCCCCCGAGATCTCCATGTTTTTCCCACTTTTCCCCAGTTCCAAAACGGCGACGCCAAAAAAAAGGCCCCACTTCCAGCCTTTGGTGCAGCACGTCCTTGAACTGGCCAACGGCCGGGAGCAGGGGAACTCAAGGGTGGAGCCATAGGATGATTTTTTTTTTGGTATGGGTTTCCGAAAATGGGATGGGTACCCTCTGGTAAACTAACGTAACTATGGAAAATCACCATTTTTTATGGGTAAATCCACTATAAATGGCAATTTTCAATAGCTATGTTAGTTTACCAGAGGGTACCCGAAATCATTCAACATTAGACCATCAATGGGAATTTCAGGATCCTATTAAAATGGAGGTACGTGAGTAATTACCATATTTTGGGCCATATTTTGTGGGGATATTCCCTGAAAAATAGGCCTGAAAAATAGGCCTTAGATATGGTAGGTACCTCCAATTTAGGCTCCTGAAATTCCCATTGAGACCATGGCTATCCATGGCTTAGTATTGAAGCAACCATGGTGACGACTGGGGATCCACCATTTCAAGAAACCTCCATATGTGCCATGGTCAAAACAACGCGGCTGTTTCTATAAAAGGGGATGGCCATCGGCATGATCTTCGTTAAAACATGGCCATCAATTTCAGATATCCATCATTTTGAGACATATACATAATATGTACCCAATTTATGGGGCTGTCCGAAGATTGGGGGGATACTCAGTTTGGCAGTTTTATAATTGGAAAATTGATGATCAACAGTGGGATGTGGAGCGACCATATTTGGCCCAGAAACCAATGGTATTTGGTCGGTCGTTTCGATGGGATATACACACTGTTGGCCATGAAACCAAGGGAAACATGATGATTAACCATGTTGGATTTTGGGGTATATACAATTTTTATTTATACTATATGCATACATACACGTCACATTATATACATATATATATATATATGTATGTATTATACACATAATATACATATGATATTACATACCCACAGCCTAATATCACCCAGAAACTCAGTTGGGGTATCAACTCTAGAAGCTCCAACTTTGCTCAAGTCATGGCTCAAGGGGTGAAGATGTGATGCGGGGTGGCAGTCTGGCCATTGGATGATCACAACTGGGATGGCGACCTACATAGCACAAGAAAAACGACATCTGCAGGTCAGAATTGGGACAGATTTTTCAACTGCCGGAATTTAGGTGATTTTTTTTTCGAGAAGTCAAAATAACACATTCAGCCGTCTGCCCGCAGTAAATTTCAATCTCTAAATGCCGGGATGATTCAGCCCAACATCCAGGGAGTCCAACAGGATCCCACCCCAGCTGCCAACGTAGCGGCAGCTCACCCGTAGCTGCTGCCCGGAATTGAAGGGTGCCGGCTTCCGTGGAATACAGAAAATTGACAGGGGATAGGCAGAGAAAGGAGAATAGAAAGGGACAAGAAACTCTTGAACATGGACTCTTGAAGAAGTTCGTCCAAGGACATCAAACAGAGTTTTTAATGAGAAGTGTGATGACTAAAAAGTACCGGTAGCCAATTTATGGGAGACTTTCTGTAAAGGTCTAAGGCCAAAGAATATCGTGATGAACATGGATTCAGACATTCACACGAAATACGAGCCAGCCTATTTATTTTCCTGCCGATACAAATGGTTCATATTTCTATCTTGAACACAGATTGAAGGTCCCAAAGTAGACAGATAGATAGGTATACATATGAACCGTTCTAAATATCCCTGTTGATTTATGATCGAGGCTTATTGGGGTTTTGCGAAAAACTTATAACCCATCAAAAAAACAGGATACCTATGAATCATCCAGTATTACATGATTTTTTGCATGGGTATATTTTCAATAAACAAATCATGGCTCACTCATCGGTAGAACTGCCATCCATCCCCACTTCCATCTTTTTGAAGTTGGCACCCTTTGAGTTTCTAATGGAAAAAACCGCGGGAAAAACCGCTGCCCGGTGCCTCCAGCGCCGCTTCTGATGGAGGACAGCCACCCATCAATCGCCGATGGGAATTCACTTTTACAAACAGTTCGTCTTTTGAAGACCCACCAATCGATAAATGGTTAGGTTGGGGGTATTGGTTGTTAGTTATTGTTATATCTGCACTATCCTTCTGAAGTTGTTTGCACGCTTGGATTGCTGACAACTGTTTCCGAACTTCAGGGGTTTATCCTAGAATTTTTTGGCAGGTTGTCTTGCTTGAGCCACCAACTTTGTGGGTTGGTCTGAAAATTGGGTATAAGTATCCCCCAACTCCCCTGGCCCTGATTTATCATATTTATCATCATGTTTCCCCAAGAAGATTGCCAATTTTACCTGGTAAGTAGATATACGGCAGTGTGTCAAAACCTTGTACCCCTGGTGAACATCAAAATAGCTGGTAAATGGATGTTCATTCCCTAATAAACTGTATCTATAGGTATTGATCCATAGCCATACCTGAAATTTTCAGACCCCGATGTAACCTCAGAGTGGCCTTCGAAGTCTCAGAGCATCAGCTCATAGTGTCTGGGATTTCACGGATTTGATCCCTAAGATCGAACTGATGGTCCATGATGGTCCCAGATTAGTGAGGTATTCTGAAAAACAATCTTGGGCTTCGTTCAGGAGTCAGACGATGGACTGCCTGTGGACTATGAACAGCAGCCTGGCGTCGACGGCTCCAAAATGATGGGTAGAAGTGCGGCAATCATGAACGGTTGATGGGCCTATTTCACAGGAGATCATTTGTCTGTATCCACCGGGAATTCGACATGGCAGGAAGTTGCTGGTTTCAATGGCTACTTTTGACAAGACATGGATGTAGGATTTCCACTTCCGTAGCGGACTCACCACTAGAAAGTTACCTCGGCAGCGACGGCTCACTTGTCAACCTGCTGCGACATGCGTAATGGATGGTTGCATCGGTTGAAAATCCCTGAGAAATTATTTGGTGAGTGGTTATCTCTGTTTCTTTGCTTCTATCCTGACTCTGAATGATATCCCCACTCTTCAGTCACTGTCAGTCACTGTTGCTTCTATCCTCAGTATCTGCATGCAGCCTGCCAACCATAAATCACGAATCTATAGCTACATTAATCTAGTAGCTATAGTTTGCTATAGTTACTTGTAATATCATCCAGTGTTATATAGGTATATATATATTATATGTATGTATATATATATTATTATATTATATTATATTATATTATATTATATTATATTATACTATATTATATTATATTATACTATACTATATTATATTATATTATATTATATTATATATTATATTATATTATATTATATATTATATTATATATTATATTTTATATTATATATTATATTATATTATATTATATATTTATATATATATATATGCACCAGGCCCTGCCACCCCCCCCCCTCCCCCCTGTGGTGTGGTGGATGGGTCCCATATACTGGTCCCATATGAGATCTTCCCCCTCCCCCCCCTGTGGTGTGGTGGGGGTGTGGCACTGTCCCCCTCCCCCCCCTGTGGTGTGGTGGATGGGTCCCATATACTGGTCCCATATGAGATCTTCCCCCTCCGCCCCCTGTGGTGTGGTGGGGGTGTGGCACTGTCCCCCTCCCCCCCCTGTGGTGTGGTGAGGGTGTGGTATGGTATGGTGGGTATGTATGGTGTGTATGGTCGGTCTGGTATGGCATGTTTGGAAAGTATGGTATGTTTGGTATGTATGGTAGGTATGGTATGTATGGCATGAGTGGTTTGTATTGTATGGATGGTAGGTATGGTATGTAAGTCTGTTGGATATGGTATGTTTGATATGACAGTATGTATGGTCTGTATGGTATGTATGGTTACTATGATGGGTATGGAATATGTCCTATCTAAGGTAGGTATGGTATGTATGGCATGTATGCTTGCTATTGTATGTATGCTATTGTATGTATGGTAGGTGTGGTAATTACATTTCATATGTATGGTATGTATGATAGATATGATAGGTATGGTATGCATGGCATCATTGACATGTATGGTAGGTACGGTATATGTTCAACAGAGGTAGTGTTGTCAGAGTACACAGATAGTAAACAGGAAGTAGATACAGTAGATACATAGCACATATATGTATGACTATAGGTAGCACGTAGGTACTTTGAAGGAGTATGTGTGCTACGTAGGTCGCCTAAAAGGTAGCATGTACCTAGTAAATGCGAGGCTGGTAGTCAGAAATGCTGCAAAGACCTAGCAAATACGAAGCTGGACCTCAGAAATGCTGCCAATAGCTTGCAAATAGAAGGGAATTGGGGCTACTACCTGGGGACCCAACCCATGGGGGGGGGTGGAGAGACGGAGGACGGGACCATATATACTGATCCACAGATCCGTAACGACCAGTGTATGCTCCCCAGTGGGTCCCCATTGGGCGCCAAGGACTTTGCTGGTGGTCCATCATCGCAGCGAAGTGGACGACTTCCAACTGGGCACGGATCGGGGCTATCGCATCGAACGAAGCATCGGGAGAGGTTGGTCGGTCAGGGGATGCCCCCCCGGTGGTTGTCCAAGGAAATGATCATGATCATTTTCCGGATATTTTTTGTGGACATTAGTGGACTCTAAGCCTCCTTCTCTTCACATTCACCTTCACCATACCATGCAAAAAAAACCATGCACAATACGAAGCAGCGCATCATCATGAGCATCATAATCATGAGCATCATAATCATGATCATCATGCCCTCTGGTAATTTAACATAGCTACTGAAAATGGCTATTTATAGTGGATTTTCCCATGAAAACGGTGATTTTCCATAGTTATGTTAATTTACCAGAGGGTAATCATGATCATCATCATGATCATCATCAGTTTCTAGTGGGTTCAGTGGGCCCTGGCGTCCCTGGAGGCCACTTTGGTGTTGCCTTCCTGGTGAAGGACGGCGAGAACCAACGACGTGTGCTGAAGGACTGGATGACGGAACCGGGCAGCCAGAGATTTTGGAGGGGCAGATTTGAGTGGGATTTTCATCAAGCAAAACCATGATTTGAAAGGGAAAAATGGATAAAAATGGCACGAGTTCACCATTGGAGCCAAATTGGGAGTTTCAGCAACCAGGTTGAGAATTTCACCCCAAAATTGGAATTTGAGCAACCACAATGAGGAATTTCATCCACCGAACTTGCGAATGAGCACACTTTTTGCGGGTTTTCATGCGCCAAACTCGAAAAAAATCACCCAAGACATGCTGAAACGCGGGATGTGAAGAGCCCAGCTCTCTAAGGGCTTGGACTCAGCCAAATGTATCGAGATCCCCTGACGAGTTTTCCATTTTCAGCCCTAATGCCATCCCACTAATAAAAAAAAACCCCGAAAATGGCCCCCTGAAAATGAATAGACAACACTAAACCATGCAGGGCTTCTTTGAGGGAGACATTCTTAGGATGGAGGGAGACTTTCAATACTTAGGATGAGATGGGATCCCATGAACTTTATCTCATAGATATAGACCATTATATACCATTAAACAATTAAAAATCCATTGCATTCCATTAGTTTTCAATCCCATAAATAAATAGAAAGCCCAATGTTTTATTTTTCAATCCCATATATATATATATATACGGCCAAACACCTCGATTTGCCCGCGCTTGTCGGCGGCCATCTTCGTATGTGCTGAAAACGTGGTAAAAATGGGAGTTTTTTTGCATCATGGCTAACTTCATGTTCTATATCGGCACGCACAGCATAGGGACCTGTGCGAGTCTCTTACACATCCACATCATCATCATCATCATCATCATCATCATCATCATCATCATCAAACCCTTACTGTATTGAAGATCTTCAATGAATGTAGAAATTTAACGGGGGTGGAAGAATTAAACCCTTATTGAAGATCTTCAATGAATGTAGAAGTTTAACGGGGATGGGAGAATTAAACCCTTATTGAAGATCTTCAATGAATGTAAAGTTTAACGGGGGCGGGGGGGAATTTATATTCCCTAAGTGCCCCTGTTGATCTTCCCAATTGAATGTAAAGTCTAACGTTTGATATCCCCAAGTGTACAGCATAGAAGGGGTGTGGGCGAATCGGGGTGTTTGCGCGTATATATACTGTATATATATATATATATATTGGTGGTTAGGCATAACATAGACTTCTGTGCGCGTTGCATGTGAGCACTTAAGTATATATATATATGTATATGTGCATATACATATGTGTATATATATATATGTATATGTGTGTATGTATATATATATAATACCATAAACCCAACAGTTCTTGGAGTTGAACACCAACTTGGGCGATTCCGACCTGCACCAAGCGTCGGGGGCAAGGCCCTCGAACTGGATCGTGGCGATGCCCGCAGGGAGGCGGAGATCATGCGACAGCTCAGGCTGCGGAGAATCACTGGCAGGGAGATCCAACAGCGAAACGTGGTGAGAATGTTGGATTTTTCATGTTTTTTCCTTTTTTCCATTAAACACTTGGATTTTAGAGAACAACAAAAATGTGGATTTGACCAGAAAACTCGATTTCACCAGCAGTTGGATTGTGAACAAAGCACGCAAGCAGCAGAAATTTGGGATTTCATCATCAAGAATGCAGCACCGGCAGCGCCGGCGGAGGCACCCACAGATCATTCGCTTTCGGGATTCGTTCGAAGAGAAGGTTGCGGGCCGATTTGGGAGAGAATGGCGGCCAACATTCGTTCACGACCCATGGGCACCACATGAATGCGCTCAAACCTCCTCCAAATAATTACATAACAGGTTGTCATGCTTCAAATTGATCGGCTGGTGGTTTTCCATGTTCCTTCCCTTTTCATTCCGATTTTGAACACTTCTCTTATCAAGATACCCAACGCATGTTTGGAATGGTTGTTCCATATCCGCATGTTTGTTTGTCACATCAACATGTCAATCCTCAATGCATTGGCTTGTTGTTTTGTTCTTTAATTCCCCCATAGAACATAATGGTCTATCCCGGGCCATATCCCCTGCTAGGTGGGGGCCCCAGTTATGTTTGTTGGTGAATGTTACCCCATGATGAACCAACGGGTCGCGATTCCAACCTGCAGCAGCAACCATGACATCATGAGGATGTCGCTTTGCCCATGCTTTGCCCAGGGCTTCTTGGCTATCGTCATGGACCACGCGGCCTGCGGGGACCTGCTGAAGCGAGTGGACGTGGCCAAGAAAGCTGGGCATCCACTGCAGGAGGAGCCACAGCTGAGAAACAATGAGGGAAATCCCATGGTTGTTTACCGGAGATCACGAAAATTATATATATATATTTATACAGATACACATCTACTTTCATGGGTGAATTTGTAGTTTACTGGAAGGTTTATTGGACCATTTTGGACTGGACACAGTTTGTCACTGCGATTGATGAGTTGCCCAGCGGGTGGGATCCAGAAGTCGTTCGCCAGGAGCAAGTGATGCAATGGGTCACACAGGCACGTTCATGGTTGGACGAGAGAAGCTGTGTTTCTGCACATCCAGTCGAAGAATTTTGAACGGCATTCACTCAGAAGGGGGAAATACATCACATGCACACGCTGAACATCACTAAACTTTGGAAGGAAAAAACACATGAATCGACTTCCTTTGCAAACTTTGGTGGATCTGGTGGATCTTTGTTCAGAACAAGTCTGACTACTCTCAAGAAAAGCAAACAAGTCCCGAGGTTCGAGTTAGATCCAGATAAGACATCAATATGGCTGGATGAATAGTCGTACTGTAGCAAAAGTGCTTCCAAAAAATCTTGTGACAAAGTCATTCCTTATTTTCGGAGCTTTCCTTTTTTATGGCTCATTATTCATTCTAAATTTTGTTTTTTTTGGGCCGTTTGAGTATTGAAAGCCAGGGTACTGGGGTACTGGGGATCGCCCATCTTTTTGAAGCCACTGTTGGCTTCGGCGAAGCCCCCAGGCGCTGCTGGGACTCCGATACCTGCATGGCTTGTGCATCATCCACAGGGACATCAAAAACGAGACGCACGGCGTGGAACAGCTGGTTACCATCGCAGCGCAGTGTCATTAAACATGGCTAGCTCAAAAATCCCTGAACTCTGGAGGGTTAGAGCTGGCAAAATCATCGAACTAAATGGTGGATTTTCCATTGCCATGTTTGATTATCACAGCTAGCAATTTATACTCATATCCCCCACCACAGAACCCACACAAGCTAGCTTAGACTTCACACATTTGCTCAGTTTACAAACGATTTGGGTCTGTATGCATACTTGGTGAGAAGATGAACATATGGGAGAAACAATCCCATACATGCAATATCAACCATATACCCATGAACGGGTTTTGGGGTCATTTTCATTCATATTTGCATTGTTTGCATTCATATTCAGTAGTGTTTCTTGGTTGTATAATGATTTGAACTTTAATACTCATTGTTGAGATGCACAAAATAATATGTATGCTGTACATGTATCATATGGATCATTACTATCATGATTACGACCATCATTACTATCAACATTACTATCATCATTACTATCACCATCATTATCATCATTACTATCATCATTACTATCATCATTACTATCATCATTACTATCATCATTATTATGATCATTACTACCATCATTACTATCATCATTACTATCATCATCACTATCATCATTATTATCATCATTACTATCATCATTACTATCATCATTACTATCATCATTATATACTATCATCATTACTATCATCATTACTATCATCATTACTATCATCATTACTATCATCATTACTATCATCATTACTATCATCATTACTATCATCATTATATACTATCATCATTACTATCATCATTACTATCATCAGTACTATCACCACTACTATCATCATTACTATCATCATTACTATCATAATTACTATCATCATTACTATCATCATTACTATTATCATTACTATCATCATTACTATCATCACTACTATCATCATTGCTATCACCAGTACTATCATCAGTACTATCATCAGTACTATCATCAGTACTATCATCAGTACTATCATCAGTACTATCATAATCACTATCATCATTACTATCATCATCATCATCATCATCATCATCATCATCATCATCATCATCATCATTGTCGTCGTCATCATCATGATGATTGTTATGACTACCATGATGATTATTGATATGGAAATTCATCAAGGTGCGAAGAGAATGAAGAATCATTCAATCGCAACGATGACCTCGCACGGTCCAGAAATGTCGCCAAATCTGCGCCAAATGGCGCGTGTCAGGAGGTACTATATAATCATTAGATTCTGACAACAGTATACGATAGTAGCATTTGGATATACCATAGTATATATATATATATAGAATAAACATCAAAAAATGGCGGGGTTAGAATGTATCCGATGTATGCTATTTTCACCCCATGAGTTTGATCAGAACCCGTTGAGATATGGGCAAAAGTAAGCGCGAGGTATCAGCAATCTCCAAAATACGATACTGTCTAAGTTGACTGTGCGAACAGAAAGGTTGGATATTGAATCAGAAGAACAAAAAAGACCCAAAAAACTAGACGAAACTGGACGAAATATACGAAATCTTTGCTGAGAAAAAAACAGGAAACCCAGCTGGAGACGAAAAAAATAGTATGCCACAACACTATTTTCAACTGGGAAAATCAGGAAAGATAGAGAACCCAGCTGCAAATTTCTGGACTACTACCAGATTGCAATGGATGAATATTTTTGGAGTGAATGATACATGTACATGTTATGCTAACATGATAACACTATCAAACAAATACATTGTCATGAAGCCTGCACTTACTGTCCCTGCCACTCACCAGCCACATCATCAACCTTTCAATGAAATCAACACATCCAGATGATTTGTCAAGCCAAGGAGGGATCAAAACTTGGCCATCGCAGTTTCAACAAGATCAATTATTGTAGTGCTGTTGGGTACTGAAACTGGAGTTGTGGACATAGGGGGTTGAATCCAATGAGCATTGGACTCCCAGGTAGACTTGATGAACAGTTTTCTCAATTCCATTGTTATCATCATTGTCATCCACATGCAGAGCAGCTTAAGGAGCAACGACTTTTTTGAAACACAGCAATTTTCTGACCATGCCGGGGCTACACAACCTGAGTGAAGTACTCTTGGTGCACATGCTGGATCTCTCATCAGATGCCTTGGTGCTTGAGCTTGCCGCGGCTTCTCGTGCCCTGAGGAGTGGAGTTGAAGCATGCAGACAAGTAGCCAGTGAAGGTCCCTGGCAACATGCACCAGGGACTTGGGAAGCCTGTGGGCTCTGGCGATATCTTGGCTTGGGAGACCTTAAGATGATTCCCGCTGTGACCCTATGCTGCGAGACCAAGTTCCAGCATAGGACGGAACTACTGGCCTTTCTCAAAGCTGTCAAGGCCTTAGCAGCTGAGACGTTTGATGGCTACGTGGCCACCAGTTTACATTCGATGCGAGGAAAGCAGCAAGCATTTTCTCTAGAGAGGACATGGAAGGTGACGACTTCATGACCGAATCACACCAGACAGTGGAGGTTGTTTTTAATGGCTGCCGGCTCAATTGCTCCCTGTCACTTGCTGCCCACTTGCAGCCAGAGGACTCAGACGGGGAAATCCCTTGGGTGAATGTGTATGTTGACATCGACGATGGAACAGTCTTGCTGCAGAATCCTTTGATTTGCTGCAGTAGTGTTCTGTTACCAGATCTCAGGCTCTTTGGCAGTTTCTGCAACATCTACAATGATCATGAGCTTGATGCAGAGTCTCCTTTGACTCAGCTGGTGCGCGCAAACATGCCGCTACCAATGTTGTTTGGCGTGAAAGGGGTGGATGACGGCTTGCAGCCGTTGATAGACTTGTCAGACTCCGAAGGGTCATGGGCCACAGGGGAGGAATGAGTGCCGAATAGGGAGCAAAAGAACGGTTTTCTGAAGCTGGAGTTGTACTTGATTGAACCTTTTGTTGTCGCAGTAGATGTCTTTGACACACTGGACGTGTTTCATTTGGCTGCTTCCGAATTTGTTTGCGCCGTGCAGTAGCTGCATGGCATGGCATATGCTGTGACGATTGGTAGGATGATTTGTATGATGACCTGAGGTGTAAGGGTCCTTAGCTACTAGTGGGAGGGTTCAAAGGTTTCGATACATTTCCCATTTTCAACATGGCTGGGATGATCATCCCCAATGCTGAGCATTTTTTCAGTGCAGCTGGAGCTGTACTGGAAATTATGGAAGTTGGTGTGAATGGAAGAGATGGCTTAGGGACCCAGGGACCCAGGGACCTATCCACCACAATGGGACCTTGACCTGGCGATTGTCGCTGTAGCAGCCACCAAAAATTGAAGGCACGTATCCTCTAAGTGATGTGGAACCATAGGTTCAATAGGTGTGACCAGTGCCATTTTAAATCTCGTTTCCATCCCCATGGTCCATGGTCTTCAAAATCAAAAATCAAAGATGTGGGTATGGATCAATACCTATTAATACCATTTTTAATGGGATGAACATCCATAAATCCCAGCTATTTTGGGGTTCACGGCACGGTACCAGGGTTTTGACCCATCCCCATGTCTTGATGGATGATTTGTGGCGGCGATCCCAAGGAATCTCTTTCTGGACTCGGAGGACAAGTTGCGCATCGGGGACTTTGGCCTGGCGATGAAGCTCAAGAAGGCCACGGAGATTTTCATCGAACAACAGATTGTTGGCACGTGCTGTGGCAAACCGCGGGGCCGTTTGGGTGATGGGATAGGGCCCTTTGCGTGGAGGGGTTTGGGTGAGGAGATTTGTACCAGTTAAAATTAAAAGGTGTTCCTTTTTTGGGAGATCCACCTTGAATTTGGGGGTTGTAGATTCATATTGAAAGGGTTATGAATGTTGCTAGTCCTGAGCATCTCCGTGCAAAGAATTCTCAAGGATTCATTCGATCTGCTGTGGGAGCACAGTGTTTTAGATATGTTCTCTCTCTCTCTCTATATATATATATAATTATATAATTATATATATATATATATGTAAACACATATGTATACATGTATATAATCGAAGGAAGTTTAGAAGTGAAACTTCCGACAATATGGACAGTTGAAAAGCAGAGGTGAGAAGAGTCAGAAGAGAAAAGATCAGAAGAAAGAAGATGCAGATGCGCGAAAAGGTAGGAAAGTCGCGAAACACTGTGTTTTTCCAATGATTTGTGGCTCCGGAGGCTCGAAAAGTAGACTCGCTAAAGCGGCGGGTGCGGAGCCAGCTGGCCAGATGAGAGATGAAAAATTGCACGCCGTTGTGGCGCGAAGCACATTTCCAAGTCAAAATGGACAAAACACTAGAGGATCGGACCACTTTTGGAAGTTGAGATGTCGAAAAAGTGCACGCCGTTGTGGCGCGAAGCACATTTTGAAGTCAAAATGTGCAAAACACACCATGGTCGGACCACTTTTGGAAGTTGCGATGTCGAAAAAGTGCACGCCGTTGTGGCGCGAAGCACATTTTGAAGTGAAAATGTGCAAAGCACACCATGGTCGGACCACTTTTGGAAGTTGCGATGTCGAAAAAGTGCACGCCGTTGTGGCGCGAAGCACATTTTGAAGTCAAAATGTACAAAACACACCAATGTCGGACCACTTTTGGAGGTTCAGATGTCGAAAAAGTGCACGCCGTTGTGGCGCGAAGCACATTTCCGAGTCAAAATGTACAAAACACCTCTGCTTCGGACCACTTTTGGAAGTTGAGATGTTGAAAAAGTGCACGCCGTTGTGGCGCGAAGCACATTTCCAAGTCAAAAGTGTTAAAAACTGACGGTCTCGGACCACTTTTGGAGGTTCAGATGTCGAAAAAGTGTCGAAAAAGTGCACGCCGTTGTGGCGCGAAGCACATTTCGAAGTCAAAAGTGTAAAAAACTGAGGCTTTTGAGCCTTTTTTGACGTGAAGATGTCGAAAAAGTAGACACTGATTAACTTAACTAACTTGACCAACTTAACTAACTTCACTAACTTAACTACCCTAACTTCGACGACAACAGCAACAGCAACAGCAACAGCAACAGCAACAGCAACAACAACAACAACAACACCAACACCAACACCAACACCAACCACAACAACTACAACTACAACAACTACAACAACTACAACTACAACAACTACACAACAACTAGAACTACAACTAGAACTACAACTAGAACTACAACTACAACAACAACAACAACAACAACAACAGCGACAACAACAACAACAACAGCAACAACAACAACAACAACAACAACAACAACAACAACAACTACAACTACAACTACAACAACAACAACAACAACAACAACAACAACTACTACTACTACTACTACTACTACTACTACTACTACAACTACAACTACAACAACTACAACTACAACTACAACTACAACTACAAAACAACTACAGCTACATGACTGCAACTACACTACACTAATTACATTACACCACAACTACAACTCCACTACGCTACAACTACAAGTACAGTTGCAGTACATCACACTACATCCAGCAGTTGTGGGTGAGGTGACCACTGCAACCATTGCAACCACTCCAGCAAACACAACTCCAACCACTTTTCGGTCAATCAGTGGATTCGCTCTGCCATCCGTGATTCACAACAACCAACGTCTCCTATAGGTTTCCTATTCTGAAACTTCCGCCACCGCCTTGTGCGGTACTACTGGTGCTGTACATATATATATATATATGCATATCAGTTATGCTTCATATTATTCTGCTCCGTCTCAAAATGGAGGACCAATAAAGAACCCGATCGGTTTCCAAGACCATCACAACCCATTTCTATTCCTTCCGGCTTCATGTCATGCACACAGGGGCAGAGATTCTTCAGATAAGCAAGCCCTGGGGCCCTTGGTATGTGAGTTCCCTTTTTTCGGAGGGATTTGCTCTCGACGATCGCTTTGGAGATGGCTATGAGTCAGAGTTGGGAAACGCCGATCATGGAGGATGTGTCTGATCATGGAGGATACCTATAAAGTTAGAATTCCAATGGAACATATGACGCTTCACCATGAGATTTTGGGCTCTGTTGTTACCAAATGGTGTATTCTCAACACCGATTTCGGTGATGGGTTTCACCAGGTCCGTGACACCGAGGCCTTTATACCTCAGCCCCGAGATCTGCGCCAAAGGAATGTGCTTCGACAGCTTTGGGATAAACATGCAGAAAGGGAAACCTTTTTCGCAGGAAACCATCCTGAACTGGGGCCTTCTACATTTCGAAATATGTTCTTTCTGAAACCTTGCAGGGAACATCCCAAAGGGTCTGCCGAAAGAACAAAACAGAAGGATGTTCCAATGAATGTTAAAGCCCAAAACAACCAAAGCCATCTTGGTACAATTCGGATCCTCCCTGGCAAACCTTAAGCTCGTACAGGAAGGGTCTCCCAGATATGTAAGTTGGTTTGTAATTAGCTTAGGACTATAGTATTCTCTCGTTAGATGGGGAACATAGACCAATAAACATACCGGGGCCGGGGTCCCTTCCTGTAGTTACAACTTGGTTTGTTACCCATCTAAAATTACAATATATTATAATCACCAAGATGGATAAGAAGCCAAGTTATCAATTGAGGGCACTACTATACTTTGTGTTAGCCCCATTAGTCACCCATTTGTGAACTCAACCAATTGCTATGTTTGATTACCAGAGGCTAAATGCCGAAATAACATCCCATCAAGTATCCATTATCAATGAATCACCTGTATTAACCATATTATTTCCCCATAAAATCACAGGAAATCACCATTAAATCCCCATAGATTCCCATTAAATCACCATTAAATCACCATTAAACCACCATTAAATCACCATTAAATCACCATTAAATCACCAGGTACTCCATGGCCAGCGATCTCTGGGCCATCGGCTGCTCTCTCTTCGAGCTGCTCAGCCTCCAGCTGCCCTTCGAAGCGGCGAATCTACCGTGTCTCTTGGTGAAGATCACCACGGCCACGGCGGCGCCACGGCCCAACTGCAACAGCCAGGTTGGGGTGGGGGGAGGATGAAAAACCAACGAAGAATGGGGGAAAGAGTGGTTAAGGATGGTGATTAAATGTGATACATAGGATTTAAGATGATGTAATCTATGGGATTTGGTCGTTTTTTTGGTGGGCCATGGAAGCATGGCATATGTCAGTTGGACATGGGGAAGAAGGGTTGTGAACTCCCATGACCAAATTGGAAAGGCTTTAGCCGTGGCTTATGCCATTGCTGTTTACATATGCCTTAAACATCCTGAAATCATCTTAGACCATCCTATGATACTCCGTATAACATATCACATCCCTGCATTTTTCATCTAACATAAATGGGTGTTCATTTCTAATCACCAACCATTTTTTTAAAACCCACTTCATCATCCCATGATAATTCCGTAACTATATGTCCACAAGAACACCCGTAAAATATCCCATTCATCCCAAATCCGCCAGGTAATCCACTAGATCTCCGACTAAAAGCCGTGAACTATTCCATCAAATACCCTCTGGTAAACAGCCACATAGCTATTGAACATGGCCCAGTCGAAATAGTGGATTTACCCATGAAAAATGGTGGATCTTTCCATAGTTATGTAAACGTTTACCAGAGGGTACCCATCCCATTTTCGGAAAGCCATACCAAAACCCATCTATAAATCCACTATAAATGGTCATTTTCAATAGCTATGTTAGTCATAACCAGAGGGTATCCCATTCATCCACCGTTTTTACACCGGGACCATGTGACTCCAGGACTTGGCAGATCTCTGCGTCTGGCTGCTGACGAAGAGTCGAATGAGTCGACCCAGTGCTGCGGAGGCGGACCTTCGCCGGAATGCTGAGCGAAATGTTGGAATTTACCCAGAATAGATATTTGCTACCTTGGTGATCTTGGTGCAATTCTTCGGAGCAGCAAAAAGAATACTTTCAATCCCAGTTGATCAACGAGTTAAGGGCCTGATTCATGGGTCCAAGTTTTGAGCAGGTCTTGAGCCATCGATTCCTCCAGCCAGTGGTGAGCGCTCTGGAGGAGGCAAGGGTTGGTCCATGTTTGTTGCAGGGAAAATTTGTGTGCCAAACTTGTGGGAACATCCAACATACCAATCGAAATACTATGGTTTCGAAATTCATGTTGGCCATTGGAATAGCATAGCATTATTATAGCATTCATAGCATAAACATCCAGAATCATTTTGATCTACCTGCGTTTCTGGAGGGAACCACAGAGGACCATTTTCGCTGCGCCAGGGTGGCCGAGTGTCGGCCCGGAAAGTCCAGGTGCTCCGAAACATGCAGCAGTTTGGCAGATCGAATACAGGTTGTGAATCCCAACTCAAATGTGGTTTGTAGCATTTCGTAGGCACTTCTGTTTTTTGTTTTTAAATAATCAGATAAGATAGGACACTACTGTACTTGGGGGTATTCACCACTTATGAACTGGGAAATGTCAAGGTGCTAATCAGTGATCCAGCTCCAAGCAACCTGTGCTCTGACGTAGGTCGGCAGCGTTTCGCGTCAAGCTTCCAGGGTACGGTGCCGAGGGGTCGGTGGTCTGCTCCAAGTGCTAAAATTCTGAGGGTATTCCACTGAAGGGCATGACTTTGGGGTTGTAATCTCGGGACATTGCCAACAAAGTCTGGAGACACTGGTCTCAAGATGTCTCAAGTGTCTGCAGTCTGCAAGGCATTAGTGAATGCCAAAGAGAATCAAAACGAGATGGATTGGAATGCTGACTATATATATATATATATTTATTATAATATATATATATACTTGGTACAGATGGAGGATTTCCTGACTCTTTTGTTGGTTTGGGTGGAAGAACCAACAAGATTCAAGCCAGTTCATACGGGTTTGTCCGAAAATAGGTTACCCGGCAAACCCACAAAGCACGTGGCTCGCTGCCTAAGGCCAAGCTCAGCCCATTGGAAGGTGGGGACAGTTCGGCGGGTGTTGGGGTGCCTTGCTTTGGTCGAGGAGTTTGGTGTCTTTAGAGCCATCAAGTATTCTCTTTTCAGGTTGGGTGATCTTTCAGAGTCAAGTGCAGGTCAACTTTAAAACATCAAAACAATCTTCAGGGGTTGCACAACAGGGGTGCTGCCATTATAGCCAAATCTGAGTGATTTTATCTCTTTACATACCAACATCCCCAGCATTTCTGCAGGTGGCTACCCCATCCCTCTGGAGCCCTTGCCATCGCCGCTGCTACGAACGCATGGCGAGCGGCGGGAGGAGGCCGTTGAGGGAGCAGTCCTGGTCCTGGCAGAAGTTCTTGGGTTGGTTTCAACGGCATTGAAGTAAGTTGCAATCGTTGGAATACTGTGATCACAGTGGTTTTCGCATTATTCTTTAGGAAAAACGAGTTTTGAACCATTTGAATTTGAACATTGACAATTTTAGGATGTTCTTCCATGTTATTCCGTGTTTTTTTTAATGCGGTGCGGTGGCCAGGTCAGATCGAAAATGATCGAAATATCGCTTGGCCCAGCCTTTTGTTGGGGCTTGTTTTACGAATGACTTAGTTGCTGACTGTATATCTCCCTTCAATTTTTTCAAATGACACCTATCAAAATATATCTCTGTGCATCTACAGTATTTGTGTATGTCACATTCTCCTTGTTGCTAAGCTAATCTTGGTGACATCACTAAGTTTCGCAACGAAATATCCCTTTTTCAGTGCTTGGTGCACCCCATTATCTTCAAACATGGGCATCATGTTCGGGATGGAAGCAGAAGGGCAGGATGACGTGACCTCCAGGTGAGCTTGGGCCTTCGCCTCACTCGCGGTGCAGGCCGGAATCTTGAGCAAAAGTGGAACTCTGGGATTTCTGAGCCGAAATTCGAACAATTATTGTAGCATCCAAAAAGATCAAAGAATCACATCCTGCCAAAATAGAGGTCAACGACTGGTCTATTTTTCTGGAATTATACGCGTACCGCGTAGTACGGTCTCGCTGTCACATCGTCAGTGCCACAATCGCCAGATGGGAGGCTGGCCATCAAAGCTGGTGGATGTTTCCTGGGGTTCATCCTTCCGTTCGCGAGGAAATCATAGCTCTTGACCAACCCCCATTGTTGTACCCCCTCTACTGTTCAGTGGATTTTATGCAATTTTATTCGTAGTTTGCTGCTAAATACCCCTCGTAGTTTTGCTTGATTTAAGATTAAATAGGTTAACATCATATAGGTTAACATCATTTGAATTCTGATTCTCGTTGATTGACTTCCAATTTTGGCTGGTTGAAAGTCATAGTTTCGGGGAAGTTTTGTTGGGGCTCCTTCTCGAAGGCTTCGCAGCCATGGCAGGTGCGGATGGCACCCTGGTGCCTGGCTCAATGAATGCCTCTCTGGGCAAATCCAAGGTGGGATGACGACGATGACGATGAGATACGATGAGAGGTTGAGGATAAGGATAGTGAGGATAGTGAGAATCATCATGTTGATGATGGAATTGGCAACCAGGTCATTCTTGATTTCCAGCCCCTTAGAATATCCCATATCCCGGCAGAATTCCCCTGCAGGCTGGCCCTGAAGGGTCCTTGGAGGCCAAAAACCAGCCGCTTGGACAGGGGTTAAGTGATGAGCGATTGCCTATACAATTGGGATGAAGCCGTGTCCTACGCACACCAGTTGCGTTCCCCCCTAAAGGCCACCAACGATTTTTCGCTCATGCTTTTGTTGAGATCAAATGTGTGTTTGCACCAAAAAATCCTTTGACCTTTTGAAACAACGAGAAAACAACGAGACTTGACTAGACATATTTCAGATCTGATAGGTGTTGTTTGTGCATACAATGCGACATCAGCAAGACTCCATCCCACTGCAGCCGTTGTCAATCTAAAAAACTCTCAACTGCCATAGGCTCCAGAATGATTTCTGAAAGCTGCCTGACCCTACTCCTAGTCTGCCAGGTCGCACCCTCAAATGTTGTTTCTTTAAGATATATTTTTCTTTGACAAATCCGCATGAACTATTCTTTTCATGCACAAACTTGTTGGTTCCAAGCCTAATTCACAGCCAGTCCACATTTCACATAAATAATCGCCCCACAAAGAACCGCGGGGTATACGACTGGATTTGTTCTTTGTTTGTGGAGTTGCACAACAGTTTTTTCTTGGGGGGGAAGGGATTATATGCAAATCCATGAACTGATATTAAATGTATCTAAATGTAGATGGTAGATGATCCAGGCGTTGGTGACTTTTTGATGTCGCCTAGGCAGCGATCGGATGCGGTTGGTTCCCCACAGCATTGGCTCCGACGCAGCAAGAGTGGGAAGCAGGCAGCGCGTCGTGGCGTTGCCACGAGGATGTGGTGAAGCACCAGTTGCTGAAAATGCACAAAATTACCCAGGTCAAGGGAAAGGTTATGGACCCAGTGGACCCATCAAACAAATCCAGGCTTCCTGGAACATCACTTATCAACTTTTGCTGGACACATTTCCCTTCATCAACAAAGCCAAATCCTGGATCTTGGGCACAACTCAAACGGCAACCGCAGACTTTCAGGGTCGACAGAGTTTTGCAGCTGACGATCTTGGCATTTCAACTGGCTGGGCCCATGAAACACGGGGTGTAGCAGAAGCGAATCTCGGGCACCACTTGGGATCAGAACCAGCCAATCAGGCGCCATTGGATGAGGATTTGATGCAGTGACTTGGAAACTGTTGGCGCCTGACATGGGCTGTATTGAGAAGTGGTTGCCCAATGAACAAGGGTTTGGGATGCTTTGGGTAGGGTGTTTTTGAAGGTTGAGGGGCACTGACATGTGTATTTCTTTTTCAGAATGAACCCAATAAACACATATAAACACATATAAACCCGGTATCACCAGTTTCTTTTCCCCCCAAAAAACCGGGCAGTTTCTCTTACCGGGTCCCGGGGGTTCACGAAGTGCCCAGGTCGCAGCCCACCCTGAAGTTGGTGGAGCCACAGGTGAGTACTCGAGAAGACCACCGCCAGGTCCTGGAAGCCGAGGTGCGGTTGGTTTTTTTTTCATGGAGGGGAAACGGTAACTTGAAACAGCTAAAGAATCTCAAGGGGATTTTCAAGGGATTTTAAGGGGATTTTCAGGGGATTTTCAGGGGATTTTCAGGGGATTCAAGGGAGAGCTGAGATGAGCAACCAGAGGTTGATGCTTTGGAGGTTTCACATTGACTTGATGCCGAATGCGGGGAATCTCCTCTTAGCAGTACTGCCGTCACTGTGGGGTAATTATCACGGTTTAAGCGGCAAGATATTTCCCGCATGTTTAATTTCCCAGTTTATTTGGAGAAAGTTGTTAATCACAGAATCTTGGATATTGGGAAGTCTACTGGGGAAATCACAATCAATATTACCTTTTGGTTATTTAACATAGCCATGGAACATGGCCCATTTATAGATAGTTGACCTATCAAAGATGGTGATTTTCCATGGCTATGTTAAATAACCAGATGGTATCCTATAGTATCCCACTTGTCCCACTTGCTTTTCAGGATTCTTCATGAATGTCATTGCTTATTTTGCGGCTACTCAATCTTCCATGGCAGGGGTTTTTCCTCTTGGACCTGCTTCGCCATGTCCAAAGGGGCCATGGCTAGTTAGCTAGTTGTGCATGGATCATTCGCACTTCCTGTTGATGAACTTTCATCAATTTCTCAATTTCTTGTACCATAGTATCATAATCTATCCCTTAAGTTTGCCACCCTCGCGAATCTCACAATTTCTGAAACATCTCGCTGGTGCAGTGCTGGTTCATAACACCATCATCTATTGTGCGCATCAGGGGACCATTCTCATTGTACGGAAGGACCATCCCCCAGTATAGTCGCTCGTGTCATCACTGTATAAACATGCATTGGGTTGGTCATAGTTTCACATCCTCATGATCTGTTACTTTTTGTTTGAGGGCTTAACTTTTGTGTGTTTGTCATCTGTTTTTGCTGGCTGAATGATGAATGATCATAAATAAAATAAGAATCATAAGAACAAAGTACAGTAAATCAACAAAGCCACGATCGTCCGATCCCCAAATTCATCAGTACAATCAGCAACGTCATCCCATGAGGAATGTCCCCATGATCCCTATATGAAGCACCGTGACATCCAGGTCATCTCGCCCAAGGCACTTCCAGGCGGATTTTTGATGGTCACCGCTGAACGGGAGAATATCACAGAGGAAATGGGGAAGGGGTCAAGATTCAAGATTATTTCTATATGTTGCTTGGTGGTTTGGATTCTTTTCGATCTTGGTCAAGATTCTTACTGCTTGGTGTTTCAACCCATATTTTTAAACAACTCTTTTGAGACCTCTTGGCAATGATCGCGGATGTTCATCATTTTTCACGGTGTGACTCAATCACCAGATCAGAATTGATGACTGGTGCCAGTTGCACCACCCGACTTGAAGGTGGCAGATTTGGAAAATATGGAGGTTTTGGTAGCTTGAAAGCCTTTGCTGCAGAGGATTAACATCCACGTGTGGGTCAAGAATTAGATCATATTAGACCCAAGAAATCTGAAAATGATTGGTTACTTTTCAAGCCTTACCCATCCATTGACCATGCATTTTCCAGGTTTTTTTGCATGAAAAAAGGCGGCCCAGGCGTGGTGCCGCCCGCAAATCTTCGGGTGAAGCGGAGCAAATCCTCGGGCGCGCTGGAAACCAGGAGCCGAATCGACGGATGAAAAAATCCTCAGATGTGGACAGCTATTGGCTGCTTGGTGGTTTGGAACATGACTTTTATGACTTTCCATTTCATATATGGAATGTCATCATCCCAACTGACTTTCATATTTTTCAGAGGGGTAGGTATACCACCAACCAGTTGGGATTCATGTGGGTAAAACAATCATAAACCATCCACCAATTCACCATAGATACCATAGATAGAAATAGGCGGTATATAGATAGAAATAGGCGGTATAAGCATGTATATAAACCATCCCCGGGTGGTTCATTATTGTTTTACCCATGGTAATAGATCTCGAATACCAACATCATCCAACATCTAGATGTGTGAAAAAGCAATGGTAATGGAAAGCCAATGGGACAGATCTTTCCATTACTCTAGCGTAAACATAGAAAACGATGTGGAAAGCAAATGGTGAAACATGTTCGGAAAATGATCTACTTTCATGGTTGGGTTTGCACATCAAACTCTTAGTTTACAGGAGAGGATTCCATAAATATTTTGGAACCACTAAGATATCCCCCAGATGTTTTTTTCCACATATCCCCAGAAATTTCAAAGGGACGGTTGAAACCAGCAACCAGAAAAAGCAGCAGGACACCCCGCAACGCGGCTGCTCCGGGCGCCGCGGGTGCTCTCGCTAAGGTGGTTCCACCACCCTTGAAATTTGGGATGCTGGGCAGCTGAAATCTGGAGAAACCTGCAAAATGGCTATGGAAAACATAGGAAAATTATCTTTCAAACTCAATGTTCGATTGGAAGGGGTGGAGAAAGGGTCCAAGTTGGATTTCAGGGGTGTAAGAGATGGCCAAAGGCCAGTTCCACACGTTTGATTGGGGGTACAACTTCAATCCGCGCTGAGAACGGAATCCTGGAGCCCAAGTTGGGAGACATATTGGGATGCTCCAATTGAGGTAGGAAGGTCCTTGCAGATCATGGGCTTCCCGCATAGGAATCCAATGGCAGCCCCATCAACCGTGGCCCAGGAAGATTCAACCCTCCAATGGTTCCAAATCCGCACGCGCTGCGAAAGTCATGCCCAGGTGGAGTGCCGGCGCTTTTGTGAAGTGATGTGCATGTCACTTCGTAAGTGTATCATACGGAATGATACAGAATGATGTTGAAAGATACAGAAAGCTATCTTACATATATCTCTATCTCCATGTATATAATATGTGTGTATATATATATATATTAATATCTATACATATACAGATATCATGTAAATGGGAGAGGTCTTATCCCGTTTATGTGGGTGAACAATGGTTATACAGGTTATACACCATACATCAAGTAGGAGGCACATCCAAGTACTCAACTTGGTGCGACTATCTCAAACAATTCCAGTCGTCATGTTTTGGCAAATAAAACTTGCTTCACCCCTGACTCTACAGCCCAATGCCATGGGTGCAAACTGACAGGGGAGAGAAGTTTCATCACATTCGCCCTGCCACTATGATCACTACCGTAGTACCATCAGCGTCACCACTATCAGCACTACCATGATCGTTCTTCTCACCATCTAGAACCTGACAGATCGAAGCTCAACGTGGCTTTGTCTGAAAATAGGCTATACCCCTCCAAAATCCCATGATTTTTAGCAATTTTGTAATTCAAATAGCCATTTTGGTGATCCTTTTTGGCACAGCCCTGCCAGGCTGAACTCTGCTCGCTCCATCTACTCCGCGCGCGTCCAACGACCTCCCAGCCGTGCCAAAAGCCCCAGCACGGCAGAGGCTCCACGTGTGCGCATGGCCAGCAAGGTGAGGGATGCTCAGTTCAGCTGTGCAGGATGAATCACAATGATCCAATCACCGGGGGCCAGAAATGAGGATCAATTGTATAAAAAAAAAATCAATAAATCTTTACAGTTATCCAACTATCCACTTAAGTTTTTGAAAGAGATGACTTGCAAATACAGCAATGACTTCCGGATATGTTGCAATTGCACTGTATGAATTTGATCCCCGAAATGGCGGTTTCACTAGATACAATAACCCAGTGCTAAAGTGCTAAAGTGCTTAATGAATCCCAACCAACCAGAACAGAATCGAGACGACTGAGCTATCACAGCCAGCCGTATAAGGGAAGCGTCCATCAAGGGAATAGCTGTGTCATCAATGATCCTGAAGATTAAAAGACAAGCGATGTATAATATACATATAATATATATATAATTATATATATATATATAATTATATATATATATATATATTCAATTATGTCAACTATGTACGCTGAAAACATCCTGCAAGGGAAGGATGTTTGCAAATACAAATCCATCCATCATCCTCAACCCATCTCCATCCCCTTGAGCTTCCCACAGGACCCCGTTCCACGCACGCGCAGCCCCGACCCGCCGCCGGCGGCGCCGGCCGCGGATGCTCCGGGCAGCCGCGGCCGCGTGAAGTTTGCGCCGCCGGCGGTGCGGCAGAATCCGCTGCGGGCCGCCTTGAAGGCCTGGGAAGCTGCTGAGAACGAGCCAACCAATCTGGGGAAGTTGGTAAACCCAATGGCCAATGGTACTATGAATATCTATGAATCGAATTTAATGGCTTGGTAGTGGCTTTATTTGAATGGTTAATACTAATCTCCTGGTTATAGTAGGCTATTTAATAGGATCATATGGATTGATATAGGAAAATTGTGGGATTATAATGAACATTTATAGGAAAAGCATCCACAATTTTGGTTTATCGTTGGGTATAGTGTACACCTGTGCCTGGGATGATTTATGATAGAACCCTGAATAGTTTCTGGGATGGTCATTGGGTTTGCCACATTAAATGGCAGACCTGTAGGAATTTGAAGGGTTTCACATGGTGGTATAAAACGAACCAATTCATGGGAATATAGTGGGGTATATAATGGGCATGTAGTGGAAACCACTTCACTATGACATCACTAGAAACATTTTTGTTCAGGTGATAACCTCATAAAAACACATCGCACGATCTTTTTCGCGTGAATCTTCCCAAAAATAAGACCGGAGAATTCCAGACATTTTTCAGGTGAATTTCCCCAGCCATTGAACATAACTCCTACAACATTTCCTCAAATTTCAGGATCACCAAGTTACAAGTTGACATTTCCACTATTTTCCATAATGTTGCGCTGTTTTGTACTGTTTTATTTTCATGTTGAACTCCAATTTCTCCCAGGGCGCTGCTGCCTTCCGCGCCGCTGCGCGACAGCCTTCCTCCGCCCGTCCCGCGGCGCCGCGGCGCGCGGCGTCGGCGACGGCGAAGGGACGCGAGGCGAAGGATGGTGCGGCCAAACAGGTGCGAAGATGGGGAGAAAATGCTGATTTTGACCAGCAAAACCTGGTGTTTCTATGCGGGAAAACACAGTTTTTCCTGGGAAAACCGTCGTTTTTCCATGTTTTTCCTGAAACATGTCTTTTGTTTTTAGAAGGAGAATGCACAGAATTTCCGGTATTTTGCTGGGTTTTGACTATAGCAAAAGATGGTGATTGAATCAGACAACATAAACGGGGCTTTGAATGAGGGTTTTAACAAACACGGGTGTTTTTGGCGACCAACTTAAACAGTTTCTGTTAGCCAACAAAATCAACAGTCAGCCAACAGAAGAAGGAAGTGCCCCGTTGGTTTTTCGGATATAGTTTGCCCCGAAAGCACGGCGGGGACCTGCAAGAAAAAGGGATGCTACCGGCAGAAACATTTGGTAAAACCAGAACATCTTTAGGATGTTGGAGAGTGATGAAAAATCGACCAGATCTGGCAGTTGTTTTTTTGGTGGTTTCGATTATTTCCGATGATTTCTGAGGTCGTTTTCCCAGCTTTTTCCATCGGGAGATCTCCAGGTGGTGCAGCCCCTGCTACTTCAGCCGGAGCAGCCCCAGGAGCCACTGTCGTGCTTGGAGCAGCAGATTATACATATTATATATTTATATTGTAGTAATATGTACTGTGTATGTATATAATATTATATACACTATAATCTAATATATGTTCTAATATAATTTTTACATGTCCATTTCTTTTGACCATGCACGATTCAACTGCATTTTTCCAGCAGTTGACCGTCGGTCGGTTGCATCCCACAGGAAGGCGTGCTGCACGTGCTGCGACGCAGTCCTTCTGCCCCGCCACCGAGGCTCGGATCAGGGCCGATGGACCGGGGTGACTAGCCTCTGGTGATTGGTTACATGGGTATTGAAAATGGCCATAGAAATAGTGGATTTTCCCATTAAAAATGGTGATTTTCCATAGTTATGTTAGTTTACCAGAGGGTACCCTCTGGTGATTTAACAGTTTGCGAACTGGAAGATCATCATTTTTCGTAGGTAAATCATCGAAGATCACGGAAGAAAAGGGAGAACTGTCCATAGCTGAGTTCAACCCGAGGGTAAAACTAGCTGAACATTTGGGGTTGGATCCAACCTATACTATTATAGAATATTTGGGAAGATGAACATCGGATGTTTTGGTGTAAACAGAAGGGTACCAGGGTTTTAACCCATACAGTAGCCATATCATAGGGTATCTAAGACTTGAATCTAAGATTTGCAGTGGACTGACAGAGGTTGTCTCGCCAAAGCACCATCCCCCCCAAAGAAAGGGAGATGCTGGGACTGGTTCTGTCAGCATGCTGGTTCTTATGGTTTCTATTATTGATATTCAATGTATGTTGTTGTTGATGGTTTTTGCCATCGGAACCTGCAGATTGGCACGTCATTCTGAGGAATTGAGCCACTCTGATTGCAGCTCCCCTCGCCCGATCTTTCCTGCTCCCAGGCTGGTGCAAAACGGTGCCCCGAAAGGTGCGAGCTGAAATTCATTGCACGGGACTTGAGGTGGGCCCAAGCGGCCCTTGAAATGGCCATCGAGGTCGCCCTCTGCTAGTGAAACCTGGCAGCTAATCTTGGTTATAGTTATATTTATATATATATATGTATATATATATATATTAATACATATATATATATAGTTAACTATAACCATCATCTATATATAGTTTATAGACATGTTAACTGGAAGAATGGACGAATCATGTCAAAATGGCAGTGAGGATCGTCATTGCACGTTGCCGGAGACGAATTTTCCTTTCAGAAAGGACATGGCAAATCTTGGCTGGCTTGGAGACGTACCCAGTTTTTTCTTGACAGTGTTGTTTGGTCGTTTGAGTCTGTGGCCAGCGACTTTTACTGGGCTCATTTCATTCATTTTCATTCCACCTCTGCAGATTTGCCGACATTTGGTGGACGTGGTCACATGGCATACATGCACATTAGATCTCCAGTACATGAACATGAGATGCCCCTTAAAAAACTCATGTCCTAACCGCATCTAATGGTCATGACCTTGTTTGGCCTGTTTCATCATCACCTGTTCAATCATCTCAAGTCCAATCATGCCACAGACATCTGATTTTGGCGGAGACTGCTGATCTCTTTTTCACAGACACCAGCCATGGCTGGAAAGGAACCGCAGTTTCCCCCAGGATGTTTCCGAACCCTTGGAGGTGGCGCTCGCAACTGGAAGATCCGAGCAAATCGAGTGCCTTCTGAATGGTTTCCAGACTGGTTTCATAGCCATTCGACCTTAAAAACCACCCTGGTCTGCTCAGATCCCAGAGCGTCCCCTTCCGCAGATCTGAACGCCCTTCCAGATGGAAGAGGCGATGAAAGACTGGTCGGAAAGATCTGCCATGGTTTCTTTGAATGGCCATAAAGTCAACCAGGAAAAGACATGAAAATTTCTCCAGTGTTGACATCTTGTCCCCTCGTATTTTTTCAGATTTTTGAAGATTCTGTGCCAACCACTCTCTAACCAAGAAAACATTGAACATACTGATTGCATGTGCACATACCCCCGCATGTAGAACAGAGCTGTTGGGTTTTCTCGGTACAAAAAATAGGCTGAAAAGAAACAATAGTCTCCATCAACAATTTCATGCCCCAAAGTAGATACCACAGGTAGACCAATGGAAAATCGTGAGGTCCTGAGGCCCTCCTTACGGAGATTCGAATCTCTGGAAGAGTATTGACCCGTTTCCCACGGATCATGATGATCATGGTCCTTGCAAGTGGCTACAAGAGGGAAAACTCAGTGGTTTAAACCCTGGCAGCTGAATCCGACCGCACCGTTGTAGGTCGTAGGCTCCGAAACCTCCGAGTTGGGTTTCGTGGTTTGAGGACTCCCAAAGTGGTCAAAAATCCCTGGGCCACAACTATTCGGGAAAGCCTTGGTTTTCATGTACCACCAACCTGTGGGATTTCATTTTGCGTTGAACCAAAAGAAACCCTGGGATTATCTTCTGCCGGATTTGCAGCCATTTTGTGAGCCCTCACGACAATCCTCCTCTGCCCTGGCTGTGTTTAAAAGTAAAACGGCGGTTTCATCGGGATTCGGGCCCCAAAACATCAGCGTGAAGCAAACATTCTTCACTTTCCATCTCCGGGATGACTCTCGGCAGGGCTTTCCGGCTTGGCTCGACATGGTCGTTGTTTCGTCGTGGGTCCCCGGTTGCTTCAGCTGGTTCCAGGTCTCTGGGTCCAGTGGCGACCAATCTGGAGGCGACAGCTGGGATTTCCAACCAGAACTGTCCAGAACTATTTGGATATGTGTGTGTGTGTGAGTGAAAATGGGAGATTGACACCCCCCAAATATCCCAAAATAGCTATTTGGTGAATAGGGAAACGGATGATAATCCATCAGACAAACCCATATTGTGGGAGGTGTCAACAGCTCCAAAAGAGATGGAAGATATGGATGTTCTCATCCATACAGTATCAAACAGATGACCCTGCATTACCTTGCTACCAAAAATGGAAGATATGGATATGACTGGTGTGACCAAAGAAAAGTTTGGGGATAGCAGCAGGAGGCTGGCGAAAGCGGCACGAATTTGTGGAGAGATCAGCAACTTGGGAATGTTACCCAAAGTCGGACGACCATTGGATGTGTCCCCCAGACTGTGGGAGGGCCCCCCCCTGACATAGGCTATGGTTCTCCCATTATTTGTGCCTTTCAACGCTGAAACACCTCTCACCACCGAGCATTGCCCCAGCACTGGTTGGCCCCTGGACAGGCGCAGGGCGCCCTCCGCCGGGCGGACTTGGTGCAATCTCTCTACGCGCACATTTGTTGTGCCCATGGGGATTTGAGCAGCAAAGCTAGGTATAAAAGCATGGACATGGGCAAGTGCATATGGGGTGTATATATACATAATATAATTATATGATATGATATAATATGATATATATATATATATTATACACATATTATCTACACACACACATATATATATATATATACAGTGGGATGATATGATATAGTCTGGGTAAATTATAACAACCTCGCGACCGAAGCCTGGAATGATGGTGAATGTAGGGGTAACTATCCCAAAACAAACCTGATTTCAGGTCAGCGAATTATTGTCATTTACCTTGATATAGTTGGATAAAATGGGAGCCCCCGAGGACAGTGATCCCCCAAGCATCTTCTACCCCCCTCCATGCCCACCTCTTCTCCTAGCAGATAAGGCAGATCCAGGGCGATTTCACTACATCTCAGATGAGGTTGTGGTGGAAGAATCGGTTCATCAAAGACAGCCTTATGATCAGATGAACCGCAACTCCAACTTCAAGTCCCTCGCGACATGGAAGGAGGAGGGACATCCGCGCGATTCGGAGCGTACGACCAGCATGGTTCGAGCTCCGGTCAGAGGGAGCAGCGTCTGCGAAGGTTCTTTGATGGAAGACATCTGGAGACAGGGCTGATGGTTGATTTGGAGGATGGTACTACTACTCCATGCAAAAGTATTACTGATATGAGACAATGACGGTAATCATAAAAGAGTCCAACAAGGCTACCAGGAGCCACCTTCTCTCTTAATGGATGTTTATTCTAGTGAAATTTCCATGCTTTAAGTGTTCACATCAACCATGGTTGGCCCCATTGAGTTCCCATTAAATCCCCATTAGACCTCCATTAAACCTACATTAAATTCCCATTAAATCACCATTAAACCTCCATGAAATACCCATTAAATCACCATGAAATCTCCATGAAATCTCCATGAAATCTCCAGAGTTCTACCAGGTACCGCTGCAAGTCCCGTGGCGCAGTGGGCCACCGAATGTCTGGTGAGTCTCTTGGCGCTGTGGTGTCGAACCGAGATGCCGCACCAGCAGCCCGCAGCCAGTGCTGGAGGTGAACATCGGTGAAGGGATTGAGGGATATTTTGAGAATTTCCATGATACCCTCTGGTGTTTAATGGTGTTTAATGGTGTTTAATGGAGATTACCCTCTGGTAAATTAACAGTTCGACCCTGAAAATAGCCTAGTTTTAATGGAAACTCATCTTCCAACCCCGATGACTGCCAGGGTCTATGTTAATTTACCAGCTGGTATTTTGAGAATTTCCATGATATTCCATTTGTGTTGTTGTTTTTTTGGAGATTTTGGGGATGATGTTGGAGAAATCGAGGGATATTTTGGGTTTTTCAAGTGATTCTGGCACGATGTTGAGTGAATTGTTGGGCATATTTTGAGATATGCATTCAGGGACTAGTTGTAATTCTGCATTGATTTTTGGATCTCTTGCAAGATGTTCGGGAACTAGCATCCCATATGTTGGGGTCCATTTTGGTCATGGTTTTATCCTAGTGTAAGGGATGGTCACACCCCTTCAATAGTGGTCTGTATGGTCATACGCAAGGCATTTCCAAGACTTTCTGGGATACAGTTTTTAAGATTTTAAAGCCATAGCAACATCCCATTGTTGGGCACCCAATTTTGACACATACCAATGATTACAAATGGATCGAGATCAGCATGGCTTTAAAGCTGAGAGTGAGACCCGCAAAGCGGCAGCTCAGCTCATCGACTGGTCAATGCATTTTTTTAAGGTACCCAACTTTGGCACATTGACATGGTTTTAAGTTGGTGCCAAAGTGGGCCACCGCAAACTGCTCAGTTTGTGAATCTGAAACCATCATTTGGAAGTCTTTGAAGTGTGCATGCTGCTAGTCTCGTGTGTTGACATGAACAACGGTCAATACGAGACATTTGTATACACCAGTACATTCTTGTTCTATCATCCTGGATATGATGTGCAACAAACATGTCAATAAACCTGTTCTATCCTTTTGTGTATACTTTTTCTATCTTGTTCTAGGATTTTGGATATACCCTCTGGTAATTTATCAGTTCGCTCTTGAAAATGGCCATAGAAATAGTGACTTTTCCCATTAAAAATGGTGGATCTTCCCATCGTTATGTAAACGTTTACCAGAGGGTATAACGCCAAACAAATGTTGCTAAATGGTCGTAACAGAGGCGGATTTCCGCAACCTCGGCAGGTCGAGGGCTGCTGTCTGGCCGCCCAGATCCACGAAAGCCGCCGTTTCTTCCTGGCCTGAAATGAAGTATTTTCTATACAGATGCATGATATGTAGATGATATGTATATGATATGTAGATATTTCTATTTAATTAATAGACATTTCTATTTTCTATCTATATAGATATTTCTATTTATTTTCTATTTAATTTGCTGACCTATGCTGTCTGCATCGATCTACTCACTACGTCCCTCAGACACTGCGGGACGGTCTTTGGGGACGGTCCTGTGGCAGGCTCGCCTCCTTGTCGGTCCCTTCCGAGGCTGGGATCCTCGGATGGGTGGAGTCAAAAGCGATGGATTTTCCGAGTGATGTTGGGGCGAAAGAATATCTGGCTGTTTAATATTTTTCAAGATGGTTAAAACCACCAACCAGCTGAATGTTATTCCTTGAACACGCTCTTTCTTCATTTTGGGTAGATCCTTGAGCCATCCCCCCTTCAGGCCGCATCCAGAAGTGGTTTGGTGAAACACTTGGCACAGAGACTCTTGGAGGCAGGGCGCCAAGGAGGCCTTGGTCGGCCGATATTTTGGAGCTGTGAAACATGTGAAACCAGCCATTCCACATTGACAACTGGGTAAAAGATGGTAAAAGTCAAAGGTTTTTTTGAACTTGGGCGTTTGGGTGTTAGTCCCATCCCAACACTTTGCATCCTGTTCATTTTTTTTGGGATGTTCAATCTTTGCCAGAGTGTATCTAGGCAAAACCAAGATGTTATCCCATACCTCACATATCCTAATTTAACATAGCTATTGAACATGGCCATTCAGTTTGTTGATTTAGCGGTGATTTTCCTGTTCACAAACTCTTAGTTTAATAGAGGCTGTATCAACATTTAATCATCACCACTATCAACCATTAAACTTTAAAACCCACTTAATGGATCTAAATGGTGGAATGGATACCATGGATACCCACTAAATACCCTCCTTATCCTCGGAATGCCACTGCAGGTGATTGGTGATCCGGGGCAGGACTTTGACTTTCGCAGTGTATCCTGGTGACATCGAACAAATTTTCGGCGAGCGTTCCAGTGTGGGAAATGTGGGTGTTCCATCCAGGCGTTTTTCATGTGGGAAAGTCTACGATTCACTTGAGTTCAACTACTTCAAAAAGTGGATGGTCTTGAAATAGAGGATGAAACAAAGGGTCCTTCAAAGCAAACTTTCCAGTGCCCGAAAATGGTCCATTTTGTTTACAACGTGCATCAAAACATATCAAAACCACTTGCCACTTCTCAAAATTGAGTGGGTCGTCTGGAACTTTGGCACAACAATTCTTCTTGGTCCCGGAATCGCTTGAAGGGAAGATTCACAGGAAGCGTTCCAGGAAGCCCGTATCGTTAATTGGAAAAAAACAGCCAGTTTCTTGTGCTCTTCCCACTAAAGCCAACCTATTGATCCACAAAATCCATCTAAATCATTCGTTACATCCTCCATTTTTGTTAAATCCTTCACTTGAGACCCTGAAACCACCCCTTTTTTCCCTTTTTTTTCAAGTATTCCCCAGTTTTAGCTGCTTAAATCCCCCATTTTTCCACGTGAACCACGGCGGATGTCAGGCCTGCTGCGACCTGCTCCGTGCCTCGTTGGTGTCGCAACCGGGGCTGCTGCTGGATACGCCGGAGCTGTTGCCTGGATGCTCAGCGGTAATGCGACATGGATCTATGTATGTAACCCTATAACCTATAGATAGATGGTATGGGTTATATCAGTTATATCATGTTATATCTAACATAGTTATATAACCCATAAGATATAACATCTATTATACCATCCTATACCATCCCATACCCATATAGATAGATGGTATAACCTATAACCATATATAACCCCATCTAACATCACCTAATTATATGGCTATGGGATGGTATGGTATGGATATGGGTCAAGTTACCTATGAATTTACCATATGGGGGAATCGTTACATCCATCAATTAACCAGCTCTGACTTCGGGCACGGATGGCAGCCATCACTGGCCCAAGGCCTCAATGCGTCTCGAAGCTCGCGACCACCTTGGCATACTTAGTGAAGGCCTCCGGCAGGGTGAAGGGAGAGAGCGGTGAAGGGAGCGGTGAAGGGAGCGGTGAAGGGAGCGGTGAAGCTATTCATAAATTCCCTATGATATATAAATATATAAATGGGGAGCCAATTGGAGCTACTTAGATTCAGTTATTCGCAACTTTATATGATAGGACATTTATATACCATTCAGTGCAATATCATATGGAGGATATGTTGTATTTGTTTGATACCGAGTGAAGTAATATCCCTCCAAATGGGTATAGAAACAAAATGATTAATGGTATACCCCATTTCGGGGATGGTCCTAAATACAGAACTGTCATTGCCAGCTTTTATGGATCATCATACACCCAGAAAGAACGTTGACTAGCCAAACAACAACGGGTTTGATGATTTTCTTTTTCAAATTGGTTGGTCTGCTGGGGGGTGTCTGGCATGACCTACCAGTGGTGTGAGAAGGTTGGCAATTCTTCAACTGTTCTTACTTTGGCTCAGAGCATCTGGCTCCAGCTGTCATCTTCAAAGAGACTTGCCATGTTGGGCCATGTGTGCCAGCTTCACTATCATGGGGGCGGTGCCGTGACATATCAGTTAGAGAATGGGAAGTTGGCCAACATCATTTTCCGCACTGCGCCATACTTGAAAGTCGGCCAAGCAGTCACCTTCTGCATTGTTGACGGAGCTGCTGTTGATGTCAAAATTGCGGCAGCCGCAAGCGCTGGGGGTGTGGAAAGGACCGGCTGCACGCCGGCGTCAGCTGACGTGGTCGTGGAAAGGACGGGCCGTGCGAATTCGTCGACGTCCCCCAAGGCGGGTGGTTTCGGGCCATCCAAACGGCTTCAGCGAGAGATTGGGCGGTTCCACAATGCCACCCTGGAGGAGCAACTGGACCGGATAGCCCAAGCTGAAGCGGACCTGCATCGACTGCTGGAGGATGACTTGGATGGCGATGGGCTGTGCCGCTTGGTTCGAAGGGTGGCTGCCTGGCTACATCGGCCGGTGGCGCGAGCCGCTGAGGTGCCGGACCCATCTTCGGTCCCGCAGGAGATCCCGAGGGAGGAGGTCTCCCACCGGTTGCAGAGTCGCATTCGCCGTGTGCTGATCAGGGCCCTGCAAAACATCGATTTGGAGGATGAAAACACCCGGAAGTGCCTGGAGAGCGCGCTGACATTTATCCAGGCGGTGGTTGGTGGGGTTGATCTCACTGCTTATCCAGCCACTCCGGCCACCCGGCAATGGCATCAGCTTCGCTCGCTGGTGAACGGCTTGGATGCGCTGAAGATACAGCAGGATGACGTGGAGCCACCCAGGGCCAACCGCCAAGAGGGTCGAACTTTTGCAGAGCGCGGTCGAGTGTCGGAGGGCTCATATCAGCCAAACAAGAAGATCAAAGGCCTACCTACAGTGTTTGAAGGAAAGAAGGTGATTCAGTTGCAATGCAGCTCATGTCCAGCGACCATATCAAGCAGCTGGTTTTTCCGACATCCGGGGCACCCTCGCAAGTCAGTGTTCTGGTTCCTTTCAAAGGACATTATGCTTGCAGAAAAATCACCGGGAAAATGAGTCCCTGGATTCCGGCATCTTTCCTGGAAGGATTGATCGATTTGACAGGCTCAACTTCTGCAGAAACACAAGCGGGAACGTCGCTATTGCAAGGATTGCGGGAGCAAATACATATGCAAGCACCAAAAGAGACGGCACGACTGTGCACTGTGCAAAAAAGCAGCGCTACATTTGCAAGATGGCTAGCGCGAAAAATGCATGCAGGGAGTCAAGAATAGTCAAAGGATGTCAAAGAAAATCCTGAGGATTCTGGTTTGGTGACACGCTCATATTTTCCAACCTGTTTGAACGATGGGTTTGAGAGTCTCTAAGCTCAAGCAATGACATTTCGATGCAGAACAGGTGGATTATCCCTGGCGTCCGTGCTGATTATTTCAACCTTTCCACCCCCACAGAATGGAGAATACATGGGTTGCTTGACAGATCATGTATCTTGGGAATGGATGCTCAACCAGCCAACAAACCTGAAAAAATGCGTCATCTTTAGAGCGCCTGCTCTCTGGTTGCGGTCTGTTCTAAAGGCTGGGCAAGGCTTGATTGTTACCACATACTTGTACCAGTATAACACAGAATAACATATGAAAAAGATGACATAGAATGTGAGGCCTCAGGTCTATGCGGCGCTTATATGAACTTGGAACACGTTTGCAGATCATACCCTGGAATAAATACAAGATTGCATCCGTAGATATATGATATGATATCATATATGACATATGACATATGATATATGACATATATTATATATATATGAATATATATGATATGATATATGGTAAATTTATGTGATATGTATCATAGTAAATACCCATCCAACGGTACTATGCACGGCGACATGTTCGTGCGACCAACGTACGGCCGGTGGCAGCCAGAGCGCAGTGCCTCAACGAGTATCGCCAGGCCGGTGGCGATCCCACCCCTGACGAGTCGCGGCTCTTTTTCGTTTGCCTCGCCCTGATGGATGTTCCTTGGCGCCTCGTGACTACCCAACCGCGCCACGGAATGAGCCGCGAAAACAAGTATACCGTAAGTCATTATAGACTCTAGACGAATTATTGACAGTATTATCATCCACTGATGTTTTTTTTTTAAGCGTTTTCAAAGTCTGAAAACGGCGCCGCTCTGTTCATTATTGTTGGATATTGTTGGCTGAGTTAGTCACTACATGATTGCTTGTTCTCCTCCATGATTTGCAGGTTATATTTGGGTTGAGTGGCTGCGTCCTTTAGCTTTTGAACGATTAAAATTGGGCATCAATCATAGGGCAAGGTTTCAGGGCCACGGGTTGACTAGTCATTCCCACTCGAACCTCCATCTAATTTTGAAACTGAACCTTGCTATCCCATATTACGGCACTTAACTGTCAACTTTCGGCAGTCAAAACGCAAACCTTGTATTCATATGCTCGCGTATTCATCTTGAAAACAACCAAATGGATGGTTTCACTCCACATGAAGGTCATTGGATGGTACCCCCCCTTTGCCAATGGTATTTGAACAAGAAAACCTCCCCACAGCGCCAGCAAGGACCTAGCATCTTTGGGTGATGAGACAACACTCCGAAGCTTCAACGCGGAGGTGAAACCTGCTGGACGATGGTGAAGCCTTCTTTGGGTTTCCGAGAAATGCCGGGTGGACACTGTGGACACTCCGGAAATCGTAATAAAAACATGGCATTTTCAGAAGTGAAATAAGATGTCGCAAAGAAATTTCGAGAGTCTTGGCGGGGATTTTGTAGTCTTTAAAGGGCTAGAGCAGGGTGAACTATCCCCCGAAGGCTGGAAAGAACTGATATGTGGAATGTGAAATTGAGCTTTACTTCCGTGTGCGTCCCAGTTAAAGACGATCCATGTAATTGTTTTTGTTCCCAGTTGTATCTAGCAAAAACATGCAAAAGCAATCATGATCATTTACCACATGAAAACTGGTTACCCCAAATTCCACTGGTTAAGCGTCATCTTCCCTATTAGGTTTTGACTTATCTTGACGGTGGGTAGAGTCCATTCCCTATACCCCAATGCCTATCCTAAAGATGACACCCAAAGACCCCTTTATAACAATTCTCTATTCAATCAACAAAAAACAGGACCTCATTGTATATGATTACAAATTATATTCCAATTAATTATTCATCCATTGCGCTATTATATATATCCGCAAACATCATTGAATATGATATTACATTCTTAAATCCTAAAACATCAAAAGAATATATCATTGATCTATACTCTATACAATGTATATGATATCCTCAATATATTGCCATTAAACGTCCATCATCTCCGTTGTTTACCTGCGACAACTCGCTGACCTGGTCCAGGTCAAGGGCCCGGGAAAGACGTTTGGGAGCCCGGGAAAGCACGGGGAGGTTTCTGGCTGGATGGATGGATGGGTAGGTAAGTAGGTAGATAGATAGATGAATAGTGATGATAGTGAAAGATGATAGGGTGGTATGTAATACATACATTACATACGTATACATCACAGATATGCTCAAAAAGCATGCTGCATCCACGTACAATGTACACTTACCATCCACCTATCCACGACTCGCGACGAACACTGAGGTCCTTCAAATCGCTGTGGCAGCTCCTGCAGAAGGCTGCCATGGTGGTCTCCAGTTTTTTGTGTCAGAATCCTCATATTCTTACTGTGCTTAGTAGAATGGATGGGTTGCTGGGGGTTGCTGGGAGTATTGTTGATAGTTATTGTGGATCATTCACTCATTCCCTACTACATAAGCACCAGTAAGTATTTGATGGTTCAATCCCAACTCCCGTTTGTTTTGTGGCTATAATCTAAACCCTCCAGGTTTATCCATGTTCCACACCCAGCTAAGATAGACCCTGCTTTTTGAATGGGGGTTGGAAAACTACGTTCCTCTTAGGAGGGGCAGTTTTGTGGGTCTATGTTACAAAACCATCCTATCCACATATTTTCTTTACGTGCGCAAGTTTGACCACACCCCATACCCAATATATACAGATATATACATATATAACGGTAGTTTTTAACAAACAAAAATGGCGGGTGCTGTTCTTTGTGGCACTGCCACCCAACCAACCATTGGTTGAACCAAACAACCATAAGGTTACCATAAGTGTATGATAAGTATTGGTTGAACCTTCAAGTTCTGAAACATACTATTTGGTTTCCACAAGTGTGGAAAGGGATCAACATTCTTTCATCCCAACAAGGTATCTTTCAATTCAAGGGTGACCTCATCAGTGGTCCGTTCGAAACTGTGGGCCATGTTCATTGACACACCATCTTTGAGGATTTTGCAACAGTTTTCAGCAAGCAAGTCCTTCATGCACCATTCTTTTGTAGAAAACACAGGTAACAAAATCATCAGCGGTTTTTCGTGCTGTTTCCACCAACATATTCTGAGCAACTTGACCTCTGCAGGTCTTTGACGCATTGAGGCGGGCTCTGGCTGGTGAGATCTTCAGTGCTTGGGGACGATTGGAGTTGCCGGGATGGGACCTATAGCTAGTGTACTAGAGAACAGATAGGTAGATAGGTGTGGGTTTGAGAGGTTCGGGTTTCAAGTGAAACCATATTGGGGTTTCTCTCCAATGTGGTAGATGACCTGCACCCATTGTTGGATCTTGTGATGTTGCAGTCAGGAGCGGTTCGGAGCTATCGGGTGTCCAAATTCCCTACCACGGGGAGCCATAGAGCTACAAGCAGAGTTTCCCAACATGCTAGGAACTATATACACGTTGAAGTATGTATACATGTGTATAAGGCATAGACCGGCATAGACATATTTCTGTAGTTTCTGAATCATTGTATCCCCATCAATATCAGTTTCTCCTCACTTTCCTGCCACTTGTTGCCACTTGCAATCCATCTGAGCACCTCAAGTGCCAGGCCTTGCCTGCAGCTGCTTGGATTGGATGCGGTCATGGGAAGGGGTCAGGTCATTGGCTTCCAATCTTGGCAAAACGGATCAACATGGGATGGTTTTGGAATATTTTTAGATCCCAAAGTACCTAAACTTTTTGATCCCCAGGGTCTGCTTTTTTCTGAGCTCAAATCAGTTTGGAGGCCGCTCCATTTTTTTTTCTTTCTGACGGCACCCCAATCACCACTTTTTCTCGTAGTTGTCATCTTGAGTCCCTCATTCTGGGCCAAAGCCGTGTTTGTGATAGGAATCGTATCCCAAAGTGTCCTGTCCTCTCAGGGGTTCTGGTGAATGATGTGTCACTTTCTGCTGAAGGTTCCAGCATGAGCCAGGTCTTTGGGGCTCCAAGTATTCCACCCTATTTTGTTACCCCAGGCCCTACCTGACCATTCCTCCGAAAGCATGGCAGATGCTGAATCAGTACCTGGAGATTCCCTCTGGACACCATCCCCACCTAGTTACCTGGCGCCTGGCCTTGTAAGGTCCAGAGACAGCACTGAGGCCGGGATGTAAATCTTGGTGGTGGAGGAATGGTGGAGGAATTTCCTAGTCATGTGGGTAAAACAATGCCATAAATAAACCATCCCCCAGTCATTACCACGTTTATAGGTGGTAAGCCAAACCATTCCCAGTCATGGGTGGTTGATTGTTTTAACATGTTTTAACCACATTATATATATAGTAAACCTGGTTTTACATGGAAATATCATGGAATAGGGCCTCGCTTCGCTGCTCCAGGCCTATCTGAGCTGCGCGGCCTTGTTTCGTCTCTGCCAGCGCTGTACCGAGGGTCAAGCAGAGGCCGGAAGAAACTGGTCGTCGCATCAGTCATTTTGGTGTATCATGGGTACTGATATGATACATGGACATTAATCCCTTCCTGATATTAATCCCACCTTAGAATCCCTAGTGTAGTATTGGATCTCTTCATGATGGGGTCCATATAGGGAGGTATTTAATCTTGGGGGTTTAGTAGCATGTTTGATCATGTGTTATCTGGCACCATATTTCATCAGTCGCATTTCCAAGCCTTTTGTTGCGGATGTCATGGTGGGATTTCCTTCTAAGTTCCAATGATATTATTGAGTACCAACAGTGGGATTTCCGCTTAAAAAAACCGGAAGTGTCGTCTTTCAAAGAGAAGAAGTGCACAAGAACTTGGGCATGGGGGTAGGGGGTATGGGTCGCAGTTTGACGTCCTTTCGAGTTGGAAGTACAGATGGATTGGTCATCACGTGTCATCGCTATCACCGCTCCTCCAATCATTTGGGGATACTGCAGATCCCCTATATATATATGTTTTGCACCACGAAGTTGGCTTCAGGTGGCGATGTCGGAGGACTTGATTGACTTGTTGGGACCCCAGAGTAGCCAAAGCCGGTTTGGGCCGGTTTTGAAAGGGGGAATACGCGGCACTTGATGGAGTGAAATCAGGCACGGGGGTCGCATTTGCCCCTGAACCATGTTGGGTCGCATTTGCCCCTGAATGAAGTGGGATGAAGTGGGTTCAGGGGCGAATGTGACCCTCGTTCAGGGGCGAATGTGACCCCTGCTTTTGCGTGGCAGGCGCAATAGTTTCAGAGCCTCAAAAGGATTTTTTCCACCCTAGAGAGTCATATTCACGTGTTATGCGACGTTCCAACAGCCATTTCAATCAACTTCCAGGACACTATGGATGCTATGGTGTACCATTGCTACGTTGTAACATCCATTTCGAGCAACTTCGAAGATGCTTCCCCTAAATGTCCCCTTGTCCCCAGGTTTAACCCTAAAGGGTTGAGTAACATATTGAATAGAGCTGCAAGTTGCCGCCAACTCCCCCCTAAAGGTTAACCAGACCCCCTAAAGGTTAACCAGACCCCCTAAATGTCCCCTTGTCCCCGGGTTTAACCCTAAAGGGTTGAGTAACATATTTAATGGAGAGACAAGTTACCATATGCCCCCAAGTCCCCCCTAAAGGTCCCCACAGTCCCCCTACATGCCCCCTTGTCCCCAGGTTAAACCCTAAAGGGTTGAGTAACATATTGAATAGAGAGGCAAGTTACCATATGCCCCCAAGTCCCCCCTAAAGGTTCCCCAGTCCCCCTAAATGTCCCCTTGTCCCCAGGTTTAACCCTAAAGGGTTGAGCAACATATTGAATAGAGAGGCAAGTTACCATATGCCCCCAAGTCCCCCCTAAAGGTTCCCCAGTCCCCCTAAATGTCCCCTTGTCCCCAGGTTTAACCCTATATTGAATACCATATGCCCCCAAGTCCCCCCTAAAGGTTCCCCAGTCCCCAGTCCCCCTAAATGTCCCCTTGTCCCCAGGTTTAACCCTAAAGGGTTGAGTGCCACATTGAAAGTATTGTGGTTCAGGGGCGAATGTGACCCCTTTTGGTTCAGGGGCGAATGTGACCCTCTTTCAGGGGCGAATGTGACCCCCGTCCCGTGAAATCAGGTTTGAGATTTGTAAATCACCCCAGAAGCATGGGAGACACTGGAAATCTTTTTCTTTGGTTTGGCGATTATAGTCTTGGTTGATCAGAAGTCAACACTAGTCGGTACATGAATAGTTGATGATTCTTGCTTGTTGACCAATAAGAGCCACAACTGGGCTATGGTCCTGAGTCACCCTGGTGAATGGTGGTTGTGACCCTAGTTGTATTGGCATATTTTCATGGGATACAACTGGTAGAATCCCAGAATTCTGCAATTATGCAATGTAGATCCTCCTTCAACCCACAGGGGGTTCTGGACCGGCCGACGAGGCTGAAAGACTTGCTGAGTGCGAAGACATTGGAACAGCCGCTGGGCATGTTGCAGCAGGGTTATTATGGGGGAGGTCCTTCGGGAGGGGCTGCCGAAACAAATGTTGGGGATGTTGAGGACGCATTGATATATATATATATACACACACGTATATTTATTGCACCTATAAGTGGATTGATGATGCATATGGAATGTTCTGGGTGCAGCAGGGTGATTGTATGAAATGAGAGCCTTATTACCACTCTTATGCTAGCAACTATGGGGTCTACACAATCAAAGCACTCACGGCTTGGCATTTGGGATGCAGGATGGACCTGCCCGAGTACCACCAGTAATTAGTGTGTCCTGTGTCCGTATTCGCTAGCAGTTGGTGCTTGAAAGCACACAATTTGGCACCTCAAGTATCTTATATCAATCTATCTACCTGAATCTACCTCTATATTCTTGATATTTACAATCCCGTTATTCCCCTTTGTTGGGAGTATCCAATCATCACAAACTCGGCCTTGCTGAGAATATCTGGAATCAAGTGCCAGGTTGAACGCTGATGCAAAGGTGGCGCCTGACGATCTTTCAATGGCATGAAGTGTGATAGAATGTTTCTGCACACAATTTGGAAACATTCTATCACACTATGGATAGTCCCAATTTGGATAGTAATCCCAATGTTATCTTCTCTTCTTCACACTATGGATAGTCCCAATTTGGATAGTAAACGAGAAAAGTGAAGAAGAGAGAAAACGTCTTTCCGCTTGTGTTTTGAATCGACTGCATACTGCATATCAGTCAAAAATCCTTGGAGTGAAGCCTACCTAAGTCCATCAGAAGGTTGGGGGTTTGGATTTTTTTCGAGGGCTAGTTTGCAGCAACAAACAAAGCTATCAATTATTGTTGCAGTGCAAACTATGCATTGATCTTCTATAGCTGAACCATTTGCTGTGAAAATCCATGTGTCAAAGTGTCATGTGACGAAACGCGTAGAGCGTAGAGTTACAAAACATCGCTGCAGAATCCCATGAAACTCGAACGTGCCAGTTGAGGGGGTTCCCATTTTCTGCTCCTCAAACGGACCAACTTGGGATTTGGGGCACCTTTCAGTGCCCCCTTTCACTGGTCACATCGGAATGGGTGAACATTAGGTGCCCCCAGGATATTTGCTTTGCAACCCTAATGACCAACACCTGTACTTCATACCCATGCATGCTGACGTTTTTTTGCTTGGTCGATGGGGCTCCTTTCGGATGCTACATGACAGGTGCCGTCTACTGCCACGTTGGGACCTTTGCTTCTACGACTGGAAGGCATTTTTGCCAGGGGATACCCTTCGGATCCCTCAGGCAATTTAACTTGGCCCATTTATAGATGATTTACCGATAAAAACTGTTGATTTTCCATAGCTATGTATAGCTATGTTAGATTACCAATGATCAGAGGGTCAGAAGTATTGCTTGCGCACTTGAAAAGTGTGCATGGAACGCCTTTTTTGAGGTCTGACAAGGAGGAACCAGGCGTGGGAAAGGATGGGTAGTGGGAGATGCTACTACGCCTGTTGGATCCATTGTTCTGATGTGTTTTCATGATGTTTATATATTTACTTTTATGACGATGGATATGTGTTTTCTATGTGGGGTCCAAACATTCTTCTGGATCATCTGGGGACAAACTTCAACGTGCAAGGTTTGAAACCTGAGCTGCAACGAGAGGCAGGGGTGGTTTGTTCCTGATCATTTCCAAAAGGGAAGGGTGCGAAGGTTTACCGTAGCGGAGGGTAGGGGAAACAACCCCAAAAGTCCACGGTTTATGAGTATTTTCATTCTTAAAATCACAGAAAAATACTACTTGGGGTCTAGCATTTTCAGACACACCTACATGTTGGGATGTAATGTGGCATGCGATCATGATTATGGATTAAGTAGGATATTGATGGATATCACTGGGTTACCTTTTTTATTTGGTTTGTTTTTATACCCTTTACAGATTAATGGTGGTTTATTGCTCGGTTCACTGACTGCATTACAGTCATTCGTTAAAGTTTATCCTATCTTTAGGCAAAACATAGTACCTGTGCGCATTACACATTTCAAACACGTCCGAAATGAGGTTCCTGAAGAGTGTGTGCCTTCCCAGCGTGCTGATGCGCTCCTTATCCCTCACCTGGAGATGTCATCTGGTTCTGGGTCTGGAATCCCCCAAGGTTTTCGCACCAAAAATAGCTGGGATTTCCGGATGTTCATCATTTTAATATATGTTAATATATGTTAATATATGTTAATATATGTTAATCATGTTCATCCACCCCAATCATTTGGTACGAATCAGAGCTAACTGCAATTTGATCCATCCCCATCGTCCCAGTGCGGCCTCGCAGATCAGCTTTGGCGTCTTCCGCGGTGCCCAGGTGAGGAAATGCATGGTGGTTTTTATCAGAAAGACCTGGGGGTGCAGGTCCAGTGAACTAAGTGGATACATAACCATGGATATAGGGGTTATACAGTTATAGAAGTTATATCCCTTATGGTGGTTAGAATCCCATAGGTACACCCATGAAAATCATGAATCATAGAACCATGTTTATGCTGCCAATGTGCCAAGAAGCAACGCCTTTGAAAGTCTGAGCCAGGTCTTTGCGAGCAGCAGCAGCACAGACTTTGAGATGTCATCTGCCAGCAGGGGGGGAGTTTCACATTGGGTGAGTTATGTCTCCACAGCGATCACTATTTGATTCCGGGGGCAATGGAACATCTCCTATAGATGGAGATTTGAATGGGAAATTCATCTATAAAGATCTGTAAACCAACATGGACCAAAATGGTCTATTTGAGAAGGGCAGGAATGGACAACCCTTTTTGGGCTCTGCTTTTGTCGAACAAATCCAAATGATTCAATGCCCTCGTCAATGCATTGGGCTGAGTGGCTACATCCTGAAGGGTCTTGAGCTGGTGCAGCAGACGGTATACAGCTGCTCCTTCCACTTACTGGGCCCATTTTCTGCGATCATGTCTGTGGTTGCTGGCAAATTGCAGCCCCGTCACCAGTTGGAACACCTCTTGACCATTCTTGATCCATGTCATCCCCAGAGGCTTCAACATCCTTATGGCTCAGCAGACTCCGAGACGGAAGGCGTGGCTTCCTGGGTGGTGTGGCTGGTTCTGTTGCAGATATCAACAGACTGCAATCTGTGGTAAAAGGGGATCTTCACTGATCCAAACTTCAAGTACTATTGGAATCTATTAGAATCTGATAGAATCTATTCGAATCTGTTAGAATCTGTTAGAATCTATTAGAATCTTTAGATACCTCTTCATATAGAATCCTTTTCCCATCCTTTTGAAGCACTGAAAAGTCGGAAAATGCATGGGATTTGGGCAGCGTGCCGCCCAGGTCCCTGCCAACGCTTCCAGGGCTTGCTGGGTCAACTGGAGTTGCGGCGAGAGGTACGGCGGTTCTGTTTCAAGAAATTGGGAAATGGCAACTAAGTTGGGAAAAAATCATTGCACATGGCAAGTAACTTTGCTCAAACATGCGAGAAACAATCATTTAGGCGGTGTGGCAATAATAGTCTTGTTTTTGTGGGTAAACGTCCATCAGCAACATGGTAGAAGCATGTATAAGATCGTATAAGTTTTGGATTCCCAAATCATCCATGAATGGTGACATTTGTATACATTTGTACATAGCAAAATCGGCCAAATGTTGGTAAACATGCCATTCAATACTTGGATGGACGTGGACCACGACGATCGGAAAGTTCTGGGCAGGTGCTGGCGCCCAGCATTTCGGCTGCGGGCAGTGGAGCGATGGCTGGGGCCCCCGGTGAACAACAAAGCGGGTGGGTACATGGCAAAGTTGGTCCAGTTTACCTTCAAATGATGATAAATTATGTCATCCGATTTTTTTCACTCATCCCCATGATATCCCATGATAATATCCCATAAGAATATCGCAACACAGCCAACGCTGGATGGATCTGTATCATTTGCACCCCAAGTCACCAAAAGTGTTTATGGGTGGAATCCTGGAGGCCTCAGGGTGGCTGCCTGCAGGAGGTGGCCCTGGGAGATGGCGGAGTTTTGTGGAAAAAAATGATGTGGATCTAGATCAGAGGAGATTAGATACAGCAGGACATTTCAGACCAATTTTGTTTTTTGAAGAAGTGGAGCCCACCATCCTCCTAAATAGACATTTGCAAGCTGCTTGAGATTGTGGGTTTGCTGCGCGCCACCCTACACTTGCAGCTGATGCTGTTTCCAGGTGCGGCTGCTTCCCTGGCCGCCTTGGAAGCCAAGGGTCGGCCCAGTGTGGGGGAGCTCAGTGTTTTTTTTTTGTGCTCGGCTGGAGGCAGTTGGAAGATTTTTCGAATGAGGATGGGTATGGGCATGTCACCATGTCCCAAAGTTGTACTGTAGAGGGTCCCAGCAATTTTATGAACAGTGAGCTGTGCATCCACATGTGGCCATTTGTGGCTGGAGGCCAACCCGGCTCCACGGCCAAAGTGTGGCATTTCTTCCCGGCAGCGCCTTTGTTCCCTATGCGTTGCCATGGTCTTCCGCATGCCACGCGCCGTGTTCTTCCTGGTGCTTGTGGTCTTGCTTTGCAGTCAGCAGATGCGCAGAGTGTTTGTAGGGCACTGTGTTGCTCAGCCCAGGCCGCAGAGAAGCAGGATGCCATCTGAATCCCTCTCTCATTGTATCTCTTTGCCTCTTATGGAGGAAAGGCCCATTATTGATCAACCTCTTTTGGAGGTTGGAGCAATGGTTTGCTATCACTTGGACTTGGGTCGCTCGAGATTCATTCATGCAGCAATCTATGTAGGTCGCGGAGATTCGCCACTGCTAAAAGAGCTCGGTTTTAAGGATTTGAACCATCTCAAACACTATGTGGTTGAATACGGCAGCCTCAATCAGACCTCCTTCAGAGAAAAGAAAAAGCAGATTATCATGAATGTGATGAACTCTTCTGTTGAATGGCAGAGGTGTGGGTTGGATTACCTTGAGCCATTACCTGCGCGCATAATCGTAGCTCGGGCTGTCGGCAGCATCAATGCCACGATTGATGGCCGTGGCTACAACCTGTTTTCGAACAACTGTCAGCACTTTGCTACGTGGGCTAGGTACGACAAGAAGGAGTGGCTTCGAGGTGCACGAGAAGAAAAAATGCTAGTCATACCGTCCAGGAGTGCTCTGAGTGTTGCTCTGGTAGTTGCTGGATGGACTCGCAAAGTCCTATTTGTAGTGAGTGTGGCTGCTTTTCTTTTGGTGAGGCACTTGAGTGCAGAGAACCACAAGATGACACAGACGCCAATCACTTTTGAGCAGGTCCATCCTCCTCCTTATCCTCCTGAAGATTTTCCTTCTCCGGATCCTCCTTCTCCCAACCCTCCTTCTCCTAAGTCTCCTCGTCCTCCTGGTCCTAAGTCTCTTCTCCGGAACCACTATCATTCCAATCAGTATAATACTGCGAAGGAGGGGCAGGTGATGTTTGAGTGGACGATGAGTGAGGATGAGATGTTGAAGATTGAGGAACGGATTCTAGACAGGCGATCTAGGGAGCTGGAGAAGGAGATAATGCAATCAATGCAATCTAAGCATCTGATGGAGCTGGAGAAGGCTAAGTATCTGATGGAGCTGGAGAAGGACCGGAAACAGGAGAAGGAGCAGATAATGCACCTCGGGCGCTTCAGCTCCGGCTTCAGCATGCTCTCTACAATCATTGGCGCTTCGGCTGGGATCATTCGAGCCTCCAGTTTCCTGTTCCTGGGCGGCCGTCCTTCTTGATGAGACGCCAATGTTCCACAAAAGTATCGCCGAACATGTTCCTTTGAGAGAGAAAAACTTGCGCAGGCGTGGCGTAATTAGGGCAAAAGCAAGTGCATGTGTTGGGTCAGGGCAATATTTTTCAACGCCCTTGCCACTTTGCTGATCTATGATGGCTGTCAACAGTGACTGCGTCATTTTGCTTGTTGTAGTCAGTTGTCAAGACCAATTTGATGGTGCAGTGATGTGAGGTTCTCATAGAACAGTATCTCTTGTACAACCCCCTCTCCAACGGTGGAATCAGATCACTTGGCCAGCACCCAGGTGCCGCAATGTTTCCGATCCTGGGGCGAGCTGTGCGAAATGGTTGGGAGACCTGGAAGAGAGATGGGGTTTGGAAAGTTGTGGTATCTCTGGGAGGGTTTGGGTGCTTGAAGATCCAACATCATTCTTATTTGGAAGGATGGATTGTTGTCAGATGTCATTTGGGATGTCTGTTCTCAAACTTTATTTTGGAAGGCCTGCAGCTACGTAGCAAGTTGTTTTTGTTGACTAAAACCTGAATACCGTTTTTACCCTTCCCCAAAAGTGGAATATGTACTCTCCACGAGATTGTTTAACATCAAAATTGGATTGTTTAAGACTAAATGACAATTTAGGCGGCCCAAAATCGCTCGTCCGTTTTTGAACGACGCCCATATCTTGATGGTTGTATTCCCAGGTTGATTGAATCCCCATATAATTTTGATTGATTGGTTGCTTCAATGCCTAAGGATCGCAAGTACACTCAACTGCCTTCGTTTTGAATATGTTTTGAATATTTGGGTTAGTTATGTGCCGAAATATCCCAAAGTATGCCACATCCGACAATTTTCAGCTTGTCTTGCCGACCCAGGCCTGCGGGGAGGCCTTGGAGCCTCCACTGCCCTCGGTGGAGGGCCGCGCCTTGCTCCGGCTCACCTTGCTATTTGGGCCGCAGGGAACAGGGGAGCCATGTATGTATGGTTCGGTTTATCAATCGGTTGACGTGTTTTGAAGAATGACCCAGCCCCGCATGAAGACCAAAAGACTATGATAGCTACAATCACCCGCTTGAAATGGCAAGACTTGAAGTGAGGTGCCCCTGGGGATCCTCCATTTGAAGCCATTGATAATGATGCATGACTCATGACATAGCAATTGGGACAAAAAAACTTGCATTTGTTGAGACATGATCTATTGTGATCTTTCATATGATCATATATGATCTGTTTGGCCATTCGTTAATGCCAAACAGTAGAACAGAATAGAACAGACACAACATTCATGACTGGGCTGAGGCCACAGGGCCGCGTGGGGTGTTTCGGTGCGAGCCCTGGAACCCTGGGTGGATGGGAAGTGGCGAAGTGGCGGTGGTCCATGTACCTTGCTGGGGAGGTTAGACCACTGGGCCAAGGGTGTGCTTTGTAGATTTTGTAGTTCTAGGGTGAGTTGAAATCTTAAAGTTACAAGATGAGTTGAATTTTGCAGTAGTTTTATCGGTTGAGTTGAAACTGTTGAAACCTTTATATACATTTTCAAAAAATGGAGTGACAAACCTGTTGATGATATTGATCTGCATTCGGCCCCCTGGCCCAGGTAGCCGCAATGGCGTGGCCCGCAGTCACTCCGGATCAGACATCGTGGACGGCTACGTGGGCAGCTGAGAGCCCGTGGGACAAGCCATGGAAAGAAGGCTGGCGCCGATTCTGTATGTAACATGTTGTAACCTACAATACCTCCCAGATAGGTATCCTAGGTACAATGTTCAATGTACATATGACTATGGATCAAAATGTATATATAAAGAGGAGTTATCAAATGGTCTTGACCAGTTGTACGACGGTTTATGCGTAATTGTTCCGCAGTGCTTTCTCTCAAGCCCAAATCGGGCGGCATCTCCCCACGGGGAAGGAAGCCTTAAGGGGCAGATGCCGGGGCCGTGGATTGTGGGAGGACACAATCCAGGGTACCTGGCTGACCAGCCTTACCAGGCTGGGAGCGCGATCGAGTTCATCGCGTATGATGACAAGCCAGCTGCCCAAGGGCGTGTGTTGGCCACGGTGGAGGACACCATCGGACTCTTTGAGGACGGTGACGGCCCTTGACATCAAGAATCGGGTGGCCGCTTGGTGGCTGGTTGATCCCGCTAAGGGAGACTTCGAGTCTTTCAGGGCCTCCTGTCTGAAGGGGGCGGCTCAGAAGGCTAAGGCCACGCCTGCCCGAGACCTCTTGGACTTTGAGCCAAGTGACGAGGGTCCCGAGGATGATCCTGGGCATCCTGGCCTGGCTGGGGTGGATGCTCCGCGTTCCTTGGCGGAAAAGTTGGAGGCCCTTAAGAGGGAGACAGCTCCGGCTGGGCAAGCCAGGAAGGGCACCAAGAAGCGGAAAAAGGAGACGGAGGCCAAGCAACATGGCCGAAGAAGCGCCCTCCGAAGCCAGTCGGTGAGCAAATCAAAACAGGAGAAGGCAAAGCGCCCAAGGGTGACCTTTGCCGAGGAGCCTTTATGGTTTGGGCGCAACGAAGCCGACGATTCAGAAGAAAATGAGGAGACAGATGAATCTGAAGAAGAAGAACAAGAAAAGAAAAAGAAGGATAAAAAGGAGAAGAAGGCCAAATCTTCCTCGAGGAGATCCAAAAAGAAAGCTGATAGAGGCCCTTTTGGAGCAGGAAGAAAGGTCTCCTACGGGAGTGACAGTGGCCGGAAGGACGACAGCGAGAGCTCTGAGGATTCTGAGGAGTCGTCTTTTCAGGCGGGGGTCCCCGAGAAGAAGTCCCAGCAACTGGTGCTCATGGAGTACGCGGACCACAAGCCAGGCCGGCTGGCAGCCCGTCTTCTTCAGAAGATGGCGCAAGTTGCCAGTCGGACGGGGGCCCCCATGAACAGCGTCCTGGCCGCCAACGTGACGAGGACTCCTCAAGCCGCTGTCCAATACTACCTCACGGTGCTGTATCCGCAGCACAAAGAGTTCCAAAAATTGTGCGCGGGACCATCGCTGGTCGTGAATGGTCAGTTCCAGCGCCTTCAATCTTTGCGCCACCAGGTCCGCGCATCTCTCCATCTCCCCGGCCCCCAGGTAGTCCAGTGCCTGGGCTAGCGTCCTCATCTCGCGCTGTAGGCGCAGCGGCATCTTTTCCCCCTGGAGACAGCAGGCCTGGCGGACGCCGAGGAGCAGAGGATGGCTTCGAAGGAGCAGCTGATGGAAGCAAAAATGAGAAAGTGGCTCATGGGCCAGAGAGGAGGTCCAAAAGGAGAGACCCAGTCGACCGAAGACGTAAAAGCCCAGCCAGGGAAAGGCAAATGGAAGGGGGGCAAGAAGGGAGACAGAGGCAAAGGCCCCATCAAAAGACAAGCCTCCCGTGGCGTGACCCTCACTGAAGGGGAGGACTGGGCCGAGGAAGAGCTGAATGGCATTGGAAACTCTGATGAGGAAGGAAGGCCCAATTTGAGGCCGAAATTGGAGGAGGGTAAGATCCAGCCTTACAGCATAGAAAGGTGGCAGAGCCAAGTCCGAGGACTGCTCACCAAACAGGTCTCCTACGGGAGTGTTGGCCGCCACCTCTTGGACCTCATCCTAACGATGGACGGGCCGATGGGGGACTTTTCACGCCGGTATGCGTCGACGCAGCCGCCTCCGGCCTCGAGGCCAACCCGACAAAGGCGTGGTGATGTGTTACCCATCCACCCATCGGCAGTGAAAACAGGGCTGAGAGGTGTCAATGCGGAAAACCTCCACTGGGTCCAGGCGACGGTGATGATGCTGGACTACTTCTACTGTTGTGGATGGACAAAGCCTATCTGCGTCCCCATGGACCCAGGACTATCGCCGAACCAGGAGGAGGCCATTGAGATCCTGGCCCAGACCATAGATAGGAACATCATGGTGGCTGATCAGCTTCCGCCGACGCCAAAAGTGAAGGAGCTTCTCAGCAGCAAGAAGTTTGACTACATGGGGAGCCCCATTGAGCACATGCAGGACCTAGATGCGGAGAAGGTTATAGCAGCTTGGCCAGCGGAAGGATCGGCGGGAGTGAAGCTCATCACAGAGTTCCTGGAAGGTGAAGTGCTAACAACGGTGAGCGACCCTACGGGGTGGTGGCTCCAGGATGACAGGATGCCCCTCAAGAGGACGAGGTCTCGCGTCCGCGCCACGGATGAGGTATGGTACAAGATCTGCAAGGCAGCACATGCAAGAAACATGATGAGACCCATGGCCGACAGTGAGCTTCACAAAGACCGCAATGGTCACTACATCACGAACGGAGCTGGTGCAGTTGCTAAAAGGAAGGAAGTGGGGGGCCAGGTCGTTGAAGTCCAACGGTTCATTTCGGTGCTCATCCCAACCAATGAGCACTCGGTGCAACTTACTGGTGAGCAGGACTCATTGCCCTACGTGGGCCAACTCACAGGTGTCGTCCTGGAGGAGGAAACCGATCTCTATATGGAGTCAGAAGATTTTACATCGGCTTTCAACTTGTTTGCGGTGCCGGAGTCCTGGCTCCCACACTTTGCCTTCTCGAAGAAAGTCTGCGCCAGTGCCTTTGGAGGAACGAAGGGCCACGAAGTGCGACCAGCCCTGGCTGTAGTACCAATGGGTTGGCACTCTGCGGTGGCCCTTATTCAAGCAGCGGTCAGGAACATTGTGTTCACACGCTGTGGAGTCCCGAGGACAACTTCTGTCGAAAAGGGGCTCCCGCTTCCGGATACGAATGAGATGACCGTGGTGTACTTGGACAACTTTGATGAACTGAGGAAGGTTCGAAAATTTGGCAGTGAGCTGGAGCTGGGACGTGCCTCGCCAGCCCACCAGCGATTCAATGAGGTGTGCGATGAACTGGGCCTGTCGAGGAACCGGGCGAAGCAGCTGATCATGTCCCTTACGGGGGGTATCCAGGGGGGGGAGCTGGATGGAAGAACAGGTGTCCTGAAAGTAGCAAAGGACAAGCTCCTGAGCTTTGTGGCCATCTCCCTAGGTATGCTGCAATCGGAAAACTGGAAGGAGTTCCACATCAGGCATTGGACTGGGAAGGCGGCGTTTGTTGCTGCCTTCAGGAGGCCACTATTCGCCATTTTGGAGTTGGTCTTCCCATGCATCAATGACAGCGTAAAGGCTGATGTCAAGAGATACTCAGCTTTATGATCCTGGCGGTGCATGCTGAATCGAATCTCAGGTGCCAGGTGTCAGGGACAATTTCCTGCACTGATGCGTCGCCTACGGGCGGGGGATGCGCCACGGCGTCCGCCTTCAAGGACAGAGGGCTGGAGGTACCGCCGGCGATGGAGGAAAAGGGCACCTGTGCCATGTGTTCCCAGGAGCTGGAGTCAGAGCCTGGTCGGGTCAAGTACCCCTGCCCAAGGGATTGTGGGGCCTTTGGATGCTCTGTGAGATGTGCACAGTCTCACTTCGAGTTTGGGCCCTGCGTACGGATGGGTGTTTCTGTCCCTCGTTTTGGGGAAAGGTTTTGCGGCCCGAACTATCCGCTGACAAAGGCGGTAGCACTCCAAGGAGGTGCAGTGCAGCGCCCACTTGACATTTTGGTGTCAGACAACTCCTGGGATTTCTTTTCGGAGCCCGGCCGGAAGGCCTTAGAGCACTTGGAGGAGGATCCAGCACTGAGATGGCGACACTGGGGGCCCAATTGCCGGACGTTTTCAAGAGCTCGCGGCAGGCCGATCAACCTCAAAGGGAAAGGCAAGATCAAAGGACCAGCCCGGGTCAGATCCGAGGCACAACCCTGGGGGCTGGACCGGGTTGGAAAGAACGATCAGGTGAAAGTGAGGCAGGATAACAAGATGGCAAAAAGGAGCCTGAGAGGCCTCGAAGAAGCTGATCGATAGGGAGGCTTCGCGGGTTTGGAACACCCGTATGAGTCCTACCTCTGGTACACCGAGGAGGCAGAGAGGATCCGGTCACGACCGGGGTTCCACACGACGGTGTGGTCACAATGCTGCTTTGGGGGCCGCCGCACCAAGTGGACATCCCTTTTGAACAACTCAAGGCGGGTTCACTTGGCCCTCCACAAGCCGGAATGCCATTGCACCCACCAACAAGCTTATGAGGTCCGTGAGACGCCCCAAGGGCTGGAGTTCGACACCGCCCAGGAATCGGAGTATCCCTGGAGGATGTGCCTGGCATACGCAGAGGCAATTGTCGCGGACTTGAAGGATCTGGTGGTCCCGCCGATTGGAACAGCGAAGCTGGACATGGGCCACATGCTGTACAATCAGATCATGGGATCCACTCGTGGGCTCCAAAGTGAAGACCTGGTATACAAGCTGGTGGTGGATGTGGAGAAAATGCTAAGGCAGATGGAGCCAGGGTTCGAGAAACAACACCTGGCCGGCTTGGCCAGGAGTGTCGGCCTGCGAGGAACTGACGTCAGACTGGTGGCAACGAAAGAAGAAGGCAGTGGCCGTGAGGTTCTTACGCCGTACCCCGCGTTCAAGTGGTTTTGGAGGAATGTGTTAGCATATCGCTGGGGGACGCCTCAGCATATCAATGTGCTGGAGATGACTGCGATCCTGACAGAGCTGAGGAGACGATCTCGGGACAGCGGCCAATTCAGAAAGAGGTACATCAATGTCATTGACAGCATGGTGTGTTACTATGCCATGAGCAAAGGACGCTCAGGATCGACACGTCTAAACAGAGTGCTACGTCGAATCATGTCGGTCGAGATCGCCACGTCTCTTCGACCCCTGATGGTGTGGACCCTTTCGAAATGGAACTTCTCAGATGGGGCCTCCAGAAAGTATGAGGCCAAGACACCGCCGTGATGCCTCCAAAATTGCATCTTCGTTTCAAGGGAATCACACCAAAGACAGTAGCACTCTATAGACGTGAAGTCCAACGCTTCCTGGACTATGCCACGGCAGAATTGGGCCGGCTGCCCATCAATGTGGTTGAGCTCGACGAATGCATGGGAGAATTCATCAATGAGCTTTACCAGGAAGGTGAAGCAGTTTCACATGCCGGATGGCTATTGAGCGGGTTCAAAAGGTTCCTGCCTTCGCTACGGCGAGATCTGGTAACGGCCCAGCAGTATTATAACAACTAGGTTCGTGACCACGTGCCCTTTCGGGCCGTTCCAATGCCTTGGGGGGTAGCCAAGACCCTGGCAGCAGCTGCCTATGAGGGGGGCCATCACGACCTTTCGTTGCTCCTCCTCCTGGGCTATGCCTTCTACCTCCGTACAATGGAGTTGGTCGCACTCAAGACCACTGATGTGCACGTGGATCGGCGTTCCGATACCATTATTTTGACCTTGGCGAAGACCAAGACTGCACGCAATCATCAGCAGACGGTGGCCCTTCAGCACTCCGGATTGGCAAAAATCGTGGTGCATCTGCTTGCGCACCTTGCTCCAGGGCCCTTGTGGCGCTTTTCCCCAAGGGGATTCCGGTTGTGCTTTAATGCCATAATAGGCCACTGTCATGCTAATTCATGTGGTTTCACGGTGTACAGCTTGCGACGAGGCGGAGCAACTCATGCCTACGTCTGTTCTCGTAGCTTGGATCTAGTCATAATTCAGGGGAGGTGGAGAGACCAACGAACTGCAAGAATTTATTTGGACGATGCTCGTGCGTCGCTCCTAAAGATGAACCTTCCTGAAGGGCTTCGACAGGCAATGTGGCGCTATAATAGCTTTTGGCCACGCCTGATTAACAATTAGCTACGCCAAGTGAAAAAATTGGGCAGGTTGGGGGGCTCTTGAGCCAAGCTGCCCGGGCCGTGTATGCTCTTGAGCCAGGCCCTTTTCTTTGGGCAGGTTGGGGGGCTCTTGAGCCAAGCTGCCCGGGCCGTGTATGCTCTTGAGCCAGGCCCTTTTCTTTATTTCCCTATGGGGAGTTGTTTTTCATGCTGTTGTTGGGTCCCATTTTTTCCAGAGCTGATTGGGCAGGTTGGGGATGTTACCATGCCATGGCATGTCCACCCCCGGGTGTGGTCCATGGGGTGAAACCCCTAAATAATGTAAAAAGAAGAGCAACTGTTTTGCTCCGGTTCACCCCAACCTTGATTACCCAAATCGGCTGCGTCAAAACAATGGCTAGCTTAAAAAGAGGAGTTATCAAATGGTCTTGACCAGTTGTACGACAGTTTATGCGTAATTGTTCCGCAGTGCTTTCTCTCCCCCCCTTTCCCTAACCCTGGGCAGGTTGGGGATGTTACCATGCCATGGCATGTCCACCCCCGGGTGTGGTCCATGGGGTGAAACCCCTAAATAATGTAAAAAGAAGAGCAACTGTTTTGCTCCGGTTCACCCCAACCTTGATTACCCAAATCGGCTGCGTCAAAACAATGGCTAGCTTAAATATATATATATAATTATATATATATATAAAGCTCAATAGAATCACGGTACGGTACTTCTAGCATCTTCTAGGCATCTTTAGTTTTTGATCACCACATTTCTGCCCCAAAGCGCCTGCAGAGGTCCTTGGCGGTTTGGTTCCCATCCGCTTGGAGACCTTGCGCTTGGCCCGGAGCTTTGCGGGGATCAGGGCAGCCACCCGGGGAAAGCGATGGTTTCCCATAGGGAGTAGGTGGTCAATAAGTCCATTGTGACAATTTGTAAGGATGAACAACTGGGGTAGCATTCTTATTTTTCGCAATAAGATATCCATTTGTAAAGGATGTGTGAACTAGCCACTGTGAATACCACCTGCCAACTCCTTCCAGCACATTCAAGTACATTCTGGAGGGGGGATTTGTGCCTCAGAAACTCGGAGCATGGTTGGCACTGATTGATGTGAATCGCCAGGTGAGACCTTTCCAACCAGCTTGGCTCAGTAGATCCTACATGATTGGGACCAATGGGAAAAGGAAACCAACGTATTGGCTGTTCTGTCTCAGTGAACGTAGCATTCGTGAAGAGCTTGCGAGAATCCAGCAGTATGATATGTCATGAGAATTGACTAAGCTAGTAGTGTGGTAACCCCAAGAAACCATCTACCCAATTTTGTCTCACTATTGTCATGGTTGCTCCAACATGCTCCAACCCATTATATATCGAAAACGAATTGGTCAATGATAGTTAGGCAGAATGGGGATGTGGAAGTGGTCATTTTACCTCTTCATGTACCCAGTTTCCCACCATTATGTTTTGGGGTGTTGGGAGCAACCCCAGATTGCGCTTCGCTACGTATCCCAAAGTCACCCAGCTGAGGCCGCAGCTACCACGGCGGCTGAGGGTCTGAGACGAGGCAATCGAGCGCCTTGCGCTGATGCGGAAGATCCGGTGTTGCAGGCCGGGGCACGTTGGGGCACCGAAGCTCCTTCCATGGGTTTCTTCAACCATGGAGTATAGCCCAAAAAAGCAAGTTTAAGTGGAAAAATGACGATAATCCCAATCCTAAATGGAACACAGTGCAATCTTTCGGATAGAAAAGGGAAACACCACACATGTTCTACATGTGGAATGAACTTGAAATAAGGGCCTAAGGGCGTTCCTAGGGACCCTGGCCGTGCGCCCTTTTTGCCAGGCTCTTCGTGGACTCCTCTCCGAGCTGCCGGCGGTGTCCAAGGAGGAGGGCTGCCAGGCGACGAGTCGTTACCAGTGGGTCACATTTCAACCTCTTTGGGACTGGCAAAAATGCTAAAAGGATGTAAAAGGTGGATTAACACATGGGTTAATTTTGGGGAAAGGTGGATAAACTTGGGTTGAAAATGGAGATCATCCCAAAGAAAGATGGATCAAGACCAAGAGATGGCAAAGTTTTTTTGGGGTTGAAAGGTCCCATAGGTTGAACTAGCATGATATGCGGGCACATGGACTCAACCGGTGATGGTTGAGAAGCTCTTGAGATTGAGACGCATGGATTGTTTGTCAAACACTCATGATATCTCATGATCGTCCATGAACTTTGCTAAATCCAACAATCCCATTACCCTATTTACCCTCTGGTAAACTAACGTAACTATGGAACATCACAATTTTTAATGGGTAAATCCACTATAAATGGGCAATGTTCAATAGCTATGTTAGTTTACCAGAGGGTAAATTTGCAGTTCCCATCATGTTCGTTGCTTCAAAGTGCCCATTTTTGATGAACTTCTGTTGTCTCAGGTGGCCTGTGCTTTGACCTTCGAAGCCTTTGACGATCTGGCGAAGAGCACGGCCAGGGGGGTGTGGAGGGGAAAAGGTCGGGGGCTACAGCCCTCAGTATCCCTCTGTACAGTAGGGTAGTTATATGATGTTCTATGATCCTCTGTTTTTTGGATGACAAGATCAAACCACGACACAAGTGGAGTCGTTTTGGAGATTGAACCATCCAACAATATTCCAACTGTTGAACCCCAAATGACATCTCCACGACTTGCTGAGTTTCCAGCCCTGGATCTGTGTGGCCAGGCGCGTCTCGCGCGCAAGAAGCCGCAACTGGAAGGTGGGGGGGATCTTCAAAGGTTGACATGGTCCAAAAGAAATCAAAAGAATCTGGGAATGGAAGGTTGGAAATAGCTGGAACCTGGAGTCATCAAGGATGATTTGACCGTGTAGCCTGGGGTCCATCTGAATCCACGGCCATTCTGAGAGGTTCTGCCAAGTGAATCCAAGCGGCCGTCGCCAGGGATCTTCGCTCCGTTGCTGTGGGGTCCGGGAGCCGAAGGCCTGTGAAGGTGGTGCGGAAATCACTGCTTTTTTACATCGGTACACTCTTTGGGTGACTGGTTGCCAACTCCCATTGTATCCTGAATTTTGCTTGTCTGATACCAATGCAGTTGGTGAAGATCCAATGGTTTCCGAGTCTCGGCCATTTCCCTTTTTGTGAGGCTTTCTCGCGGTAGCCAGCTCCACATTTTCCACTTTTTCGTCCCCCATGGCATGACTATCCTTTCATATGGGTATGGATCAATACTATTAATACCATTTTTAGGGGGATGAACATCCATGAATCCCAGCTATTTTGATGTTCACCAGGGGTACAAGGTTTTGACACACTGCCATATCATCTTTGAAGAATCACATGACTATCCAAGTTTGGGGTACCCTATGGCCCTATGGCCTTGCCTGGTTTCCTGGCTCAGCCGGAGTTTTCCGGAGGCAGTTTGATCCAGATGGAACTTCCAAAGCGCAACATTGAATGATTTTAGACCATTATTTCAAGAACCACGGGCAAAATGATCGTGTTGAATGTGTTGAACTTAAGCACCAGGTCTCTTGTATTTCCATTCCCCATTCCCCTCGCCATAGAGGGTTGAGCCCGTCCGCACGCAGCAATAACTTGCTCTTCCAATTTGGGTTGAGAAGATGAGACTTGGCGGCGATGCTACTGAAATTGCCACTGAAGATTTGAGAACTGCCGAAGAAAACAGCAAATTTGGTCAACTTTCAACTTGCAGACACCTGTGGGCCTGCCAGCCCGGAACAAGAACAAAAACCTAGAAAAACAGCCATCGGCTGATGTGATAGGGTTTTACGGGTAACTACATGTCTCAACTTCATACACTATAGATGTTAACGGGGATTGGGCGAAGAGCGTAGAAAAGAGCCTTTTTCACTGAACATCAAGGCATGAATAAGGCCCATCCCTCCCGGCAGAAGCTTGGCCCATCCCTCAGGAACGTGGTGATTCCCTTGGGTGGTGTTGGCAGCCGGTTCCAGACGGAGGGGTACTTGCAAAGACCCAAGCCCTTCATCCCGGTACTGGGTACCTTGGTGTCTCCGGCGGGTCGTGCCTAGAGATCTGGGGAGTTCAATTGAGATTCCAATTGAAGTCATATGGGGGGGGTTCATAAAACATCTTCAATAAATGGAAGATCCCCAAGTCACCATGATTTCTTTCAATGCTAAGTCCTGATCATCCATGACGACTGGATGAGAACTGGGGGTCCCCCCATGCGGATTTGTTGCCAAGGCAAACCCATGATCCGCTGGGTGGTGGACAACTTGTCGCTGGCAGCGGACGACGCCTTGGTGGTGATCTACAATCCCAATTGGATGAGCATGGACAACTTCATGTCACGCGGCTGGAGATTTTTTGCTGCGGGAACCACCACCAAAGGATGGGGGAAGCTGGTTCATTGGCACACTGGGCTATCCAGAATCCAGCTTCTGGTGGGGACAGCTCAGCATTCTTAATCCAGTTTGCACATGTGTAGCCATGTTGGCGCACATTTCCCCTTTGGTCCAGAATTCTGAAGTCTTGTGATTGGCTTTCGAAAGTTTGAAAAGGCCTGACACGCGATGTGTTGCGAATGCAGTGCGTGTCAAGCAGAGCCACCTTTTTGGGGTATCGGGTATATTTGGGTATTGCGGATCGAATCAACCCACTCAAAATAGACAAATCTCAAAGTTTCGAGATTTTCGAGGAATCCCAAAACCTAATGACCCACTTCTTTGTGCATCTTTATGCCGGGCATGATGGGGCCATGCCCCAGGCAGGAACAACTGGCAGATCGAGATCCCAGAATCAGGCAGGTCAGAGATGGCTGGAAGTTGTGGGTTAGGACCTTAGTCAACTCAGTTACCTCAGAGTTCCCATGGTTGCAACAGGTTAGTAGCCCATAAGATCCTTAGCTGGATATTTTTGGGATGGAGTGGAAGGTTGGCCATGAGCATGTGATGTATGTTGATGCCACCTATCGACATGAACCTGCACTTGCAAGTGGTATACCACAGATTCAATCCCACATGTTGATGCTGGAATCCCCACTTTTTGATGGTTGAACAAGTTGAACAAGTTGAACAAGTTGAACAAGTTGAACAAGTTGAACAAGTTGAAGAAGTTGAACAAGTTGAACATCTCCCATTTTGGGCGCCAAGCGTCCCCCGCAGGTTGGTGAAACTTCCGGGCCCCACGCGCGGCGCGGCAGAGACAGTGCTGATCGGCTTGAAGTCGCTGCCACCGGAGCGGTGGGGTGGTGGGGGGCAGGGTGCCCTGGGTTGGGGCAGATGAAGGGCCTACCTTTCTTTTTGTTGGGTTTTGTTTTTATTTTTAATTAAATGTTTCTGTAAATAATGAAAGGGGATTTTAAACGGATGATCCAGCACCGCTTCCCGAAGGAGATGCTGAAGCGACCCACCTTGCTGGCAGAGACTTTGGCTGAGAGGGGAGCGAACCGTTGTTTTTGGTGAAACGACATTGTTTTTCAATGGTCCATCCAGGGGTTATCCAAATGAGAAAAGACTCCGGAATTGGGTTTTGAACAACAAACTTGGGGGATGTTTCCCAAGACCAGGTGGATTTTGCCCGTAAATCTGCCAATTCACGGCCAAGACCCATAGGTATAGTTGATGAGTGATCTTGGAAAGCTGTCAACTTGATGGATTGACATTATCCAGAAACAAAATGGTTTGTGTTTGACAAATTTCTGCTGACCATTGATGGTGAAGCTCTTAGACCCCAGAACTGCCTGCCAATGGTTTTGGGGGAGCGGGGACTAGAGGTGCACTTAGAAATACTCAGAATCACAGCCAGACAAGTGTTGATGGATCCACAACCAATGGCCAATTTAGAGTCCAAAACTAGTGGCTGTTTCTAATGTGGTTTCAGTGATTGAGTTCGGTATGGTGGCTGAAACTTAAGACCCAGGCTACAATGTTTATCAATGTTTGGTCGGTTTGAGCCCAGAATCCCATGATCTGTGGGTATACCCTCCAGTAAACTAACATAGCTATTGAAAATCACCATTTTTCATAGATAAATCCACTATAAGTGGCCATTTTCAATAGCTATTTTGACATAACCAGAGGGTAAAATCCCATGTGTCCAAGGACGGTGATACTTTCTACACTGCCGATGTCGTCCAACGTTTCCGAGACGTAGCTTCTCGGCTGTTAAGAGTGGTACCTGTTGGGTCTGAGTTTCACAGAGCCAACAGAACGCCTGTTCCAAGGGGCAATTGGCGCCAGTCATACCCAACAGACTCTCAAATTGACGCAAATTTACATAAATGTACTAAACTTCCAGGGTGAACATGATGAAGCAGGATTGTTTATGGGTTTTGAACATGTTTAAAGCCACAAGATAGAAGCTTCCACACCGCCACGTCCTGGGATGCCCAAGGCGAAGACCCACAATGCGGTTTTTTGCTTCAAGGACACGCAACCCAAACCCATGTACAGTAGCTGGGATTAGGAAGCGGGGAAGGTGTTGGGACGTTGGGACATGGGGTGGAAGGCTCACATTTTGATGCCCAAGTTGGAAACATGAGCTGGTTGGTGGTGACTGGAACATGGCTGGATTATGACCTTCCCATCATATTGGGAATGTCATCATCCCAACTGACGAACTCCATAATTTTTCAGAGGGGTAGGTCAACCACCAACCAGTCAGGATAGAAGCATCGTTTTTGTGCCTCAAGGAGCATCCTCTCTGATTTGGACTGCCATGACTCACCTACTGTACGCAGAATCATTGGACGTACATGATAGATTGGGGTGTCCCGGGCTGTGGGGAACGCCCCCCAAAATCACCGCGTTGAGGTTACATCACCATGGATGCTGCAGACAACATCAAGGAAGTGAAGGTGCCTCAGCTGCACTGGAGGTTTGAAGTGGTATCAAGCCATCCGAAACATGGATCCACATGGGAAACTTCTGTGCAGTTGGTAAATTCATGACATTTCACGACTGTGGGGGACGACTTTTTTTGGACATCTCCAAATCTCCCAACTCTCCTTGGTGTCACATTGGTGTCAGTGAAATGTGAAGTCCTCTCTGTGCAGAGGCTCCGTGATCTTGATCTCCATGAGAAAAAAGAGGTCCCGTTCAGCACCGCACTGAGGAGAAGATCAAGATCAGCGATTGGGCCAACACAGGTGCGATCTGCCCAAAAGTGCTAGCCATGTTCTGTCCCCATGTTCTGGCCGCAAATCTCTGTGGATCTGTTTACGTCTGTTTACCCTGATGAGGCTGCTATTGCTTCAGAGACGGTCAAGAGTTGGAGAAGGAGTGCCACTTGGCGCAAGGGGATCCTTGAGGGTCAATGGTTTTGAGGCTCTAAAGGATATTGGTGGATTTTAACAACACGGAGAATATTTTTGGCTATGTAAGGTGGGTGTGTCTGAATACCCTATTTTCAGACTCAGATAAACCCACCATTCAAAGCGCGCACTCATAACGTCGTTGAGGTCTGGGACGACCTCTATTTTATGCTGGTTAAAGCATGCGAACGCCAAAAAATCTCGGCCGGTTCAACCGTCAGCCTCCATTTTGTCTGCTGCTTTTGCTGGTTAAACCAGGTTTTTTTTGGGAACCAACTAACCAACATTCTGATCAAAGTTCTGGTTGGTCGTATCCCCATTCATTCGGGTGCATGGTTGGGACTTTGGTTAAGGTGTGCATTCTTGTGAAGAGACATCTATTGTTGGGACTTTGGAAGATCCTTGAGATGTTGAAATGGGGTTAATTAAGCCCACTTGTAGCAATTGAACATCCCCCATGTGTAGACTAATTACATTGGTAGATCATTTACCTGTTGAAGCCTTCATTGGTGGGAAGAAGCCAAACCCTGTAGTTATCTTTGTGGGATTATCTGCTCGCCGAGGAACTGTGGTTCTGGGATGTTCTGGGGTTGGCACTCACCAAGTGTGACTTCAAACCCACTGTTGGATCTGTTTGTAAGTCCCTTGTCATGTGGATAGGGAGAGTCTCAAAAGCCAAGGTCAAGAGCTGATCAAACGTGGCGAGACGCAGCTAAGTCAGGCGGGCCTAGGGCATGGGGACCGTGCCGTGGCCGGGATAGATCCATCCAAAATTCATGAAATCCTGCCGCAAAATCATGCAAAATCCTTCTCCAACCCCTCTCTTCTTGGGGGTCAAGATGGCTGTATCCAACAGGATCCCCATTCCAGCTGCTAACCTTTGGGATGAAAGGCCCCACTTCTGGCCAGTTCCAGGGTCTAAAGAGATGACCTTCCGTACTTGGTACAGTAAAAGGTTAAGAACTGCCGGTTAGCAGTCCCTGCTTTTCGGCGGCAGCTTCCCACTTAGAATTTGGGTTTTGAATGATTTTGACGAACAAGAACAAGCATGATATAGAATTATACTGAATTATATAGAGATAGTATTAGCATGTATTAGCATGTATCAAATGTTTGCTCAGGATGTTTTAACTTCAGCTTCCTCAACCCCCCCTCTGTTTCTTGGCTAAGCCGGCTAAGCATCTTTCTGCAATGGGATGAGCCAGGATCAGAAGGGTGAATTCTACACCTCCGGTGTCATTGCTGCCACTGGGCATGGAGGAATCTAGTTCCGCCTTCATCGCAACAGAAATTTTCGGGGTGAAAGGAGAGCAGTTATTGTAATTCATCCCACAACAAGTCATCTTTTGTTGGGTTTTTGTTGGCAACCCTGCTTAGATCCACACTTTTGCGGCTTGGTTTAACCAGCAGTCACTGCCATTTGGGCTGGGGAGGAAGCAACATCAACCAGCTTGGTGTATCCATAAAAAAAACATGAAAATACCCAAGTGTCTAGTTTCTATAGTTCCACTCCAGCTCTTAAGTGGTATAGAGGTATACGGTATAACTGTATAACCCCAAAAGTATGCAAAGTTGACAGTTTTCCCACCGCAAAACCACTCAGCATGATGGTACCCCCGACAAAAACGGTTCTTTATGGTTTCTCCAAAACCTACACAAGTCATTAACAAGAAACCCTTAAGGCTCTGGTAATCCATGGCAGGAAATCCCTGACAAATGGAACGTTAAGGGCATCTCATCCAGGGAATCTCACAACGCTAGCGAGGCCATGATCAGCAAAGGCGCGCCCTTCCGCGGCCTCAAGTTGGAACGGCAGGACTTCCATGTTCTGGGAACCCCTACCCAGGCGGCATGACAGGGTGGTGGCTGTGGTGGCGGTGGTTGGACGGGGCAGTGTTGTTGCTGACTTTTGTTAAACAAAAATCGATGGAGAGAGAGAACGAGGGCAATCAACAGAAACTGGATAGACATGTACTTAGATGATGTTAGATGGATAGATCGACACATATATATTTTCATTTTTGGATAGATACTAGACACAGACATAGGCTATAAATGATTAGGTAGACAGTCCCCAGAGATGCCCGTGATCTGCGAGTTTGGAATCAGTTTGATGGTCAAAGCCCAGATCCAGACATGCTCAACATGCTAGGCCTGTCAGGTGGTAATACGTCCTTCTGGCCATGAGGAAACATAAATAAATCTGTTAGATCTATAGGACTTCTGAACATGCTATACATGTAGATGTCTGACAGTGTCCTGCATCTAAGTTCACTGTATGAGATCATGTGGATATTCCATGGTTTCAGCCATTTCGCCCATCCCTACTGTGCTTGCTTCGCAGGTTGCAGAGTGGTGTGCCAAGTGGCCGAATCAGCCAAAGATGCGATTCGTCTTTGAAGCTCGACTGAAAATGGGGACCCCAACGGTGAAAGTTTACATAGGCCGAAAGGACGGATCTTGACTCCGCATCGAGGGTTCGAAGCATGTTGTTCTTTGTGGATTTCGCCATGGAGAATGGGGCTTTGAAGCACCAAACATGGGTGACATTTCCAGGTGAATGATCTGGCCATTTCGGCAACTTGTGAGCTCCGGTTCGGTGTGGTGACATGCCAGATGTTTTTTTATCTGTTCCCCCTGCCAGGATCTACACGGCACCTCGGCTAGGGGATCATGGGGGATGGTAACCAACATACTCGTAACTATGGAAAGATCCACCATTTTGAATGGGTAAATCAACTATTTCAATGGCCATTTTCAATAGCTATGTGGCTGTTTACCAGAGGGTAGTGACGATGATGAGATTCATGTTGAAATCACGAGTCGAGGAGTCTCAGATCTGGATGGAATTTCATCCCACCTCGCGGTGGATCGACCCTACAATTGGACATGAATGCTTGCGATGGTGCTCCCCTAGAGTTTCTAGTCCAAGCTTTTTTTTTATGATACATCCCCAAAGTTTGTTTATTCATAGGGGATGTACTGTACTATGGAAATTTCCATATCCCCAAGCCCCAATGTTTGTTGATTTACTTGTCTTGCAATATTTTGCCATTCAACATGGGCCATGTTGGTGGAATGCAACTTGGTACTCGTGAGCCGGCGACGCGGGCAACACGCCAGTTCTACCAGGCTTGCCAGACGTTACTCACAGTAATTGGATGCAAATGCTACAGAAACCATCCCGAACCTCCATTTTTCCCGATAACATCACTGGATGAGACATCACAAGCTATGCGTGTTGCCTGGGGAGCTGCTTCACAGATCCTGTTGCTATGCCCAGGTACTCTGATCACCGAGAGTCTTGGTCCAACTGGTTCCAACTGGTTCCAACTGGTTGGTGGTTTCAAATACCCTCTGGTAAACTGTCACATAACTATGGAAAGATCCACCATTTTTAATGGGAAAACTCACTATTTCTATGGCCATTTTCAATAGCTATGTTAAATTGCCAGAGGGTAAGTCCAGATAGATCATTTCCTCCCATGATGTGGCATGATCCAAGATGATCTTTTTCGGAGGTCCAACAGGTGAAGTGGCTCACCATTGGCACCCTTCAACGGGCTCCAAACAGGGGAAATATGTTGTAATCTCATCCCCCTAAATTCTTCTAAATGGAAGCCGGTAAAATGATTACAGACCCAAGATGAAACCAGGGTTTGTAGCAAATAGATAATCCGAAATGTGGATGGCATCATTTTCAACAAGTTGATTTCTCGAGTCCGGTCCGTTCTCATGGTGTGCAGCCAATGCGCCAAGGAACGGCAAGAGCATTGAGCGGAATCTACGCCTCTGCCGAGCCTTGAAGAAACAAGGCCATCATGTGGCCATTTGGACGGAAGCTCGGCCCTGTGGGTCGTTCACCCTGGATTTTCCGTTGGTTTTCGCAGCAGGACAGAATAATGCAACATAGTTCTGAGATAGCTGGTAGTTCTGGATGCTCATCCCCCTAGAAATGGTCTCATAGGGATGAGCGCATCCCCATATGGCGGAATATGTGGTTTTTCCGCGGACGATCGAACCAGCAAGAACTGGTGATATGCATCAACAAACCTGGGAGTTTGACACAAACATATACAGAAAGAATGTGTATCATCAACATCAATAGTGATCTCATGTAATCCCTCATGACCAACATATGAGGATCAGACCGATCAAGTTCACCGTTGTACTTTATGGTTTTCTGGTTTCAATAATTGAGGGAATAGTAGGTTTGGCCATGTCGAATGACTGATTTGCTGCTCAAGGATTCTATGTGGGGAATTGCGGGGATGTGTCAAACGTATGATACCCATTGATACCCTATTTATTGGGACGCACTATATAACATTTATTTAGCAACTATTTTGGGTGTGCACCAGGGTAATGGTGTTTTGACCCATGCCCTTTAATAAAATGTGGGATTCACCCAATGCCATAAGCTCTTCCCAATATTACCAAAAATGGGTGGGATTCAAACCATCTCCAAATGGTAGGGTTATCATTGAATCTTATCAGAGTCTTATATGTCAACATCCTCATGACAATCCTTCCAGAATACGCCTTGCGTCCGTGTGGCTAGGCCTTATTGGTGTGTTAAACAGTCAATAGGAACGGGGCCGTTGCTGCGCGAGCAACAACAACAGTCTTTTCATGTCTTTTCTTCTTCTGGACAATCATCCTGAAAACAAGTACTTCCCATGTCGTTATCCCTCCCACAGAGGGTATCAACCGGACCTACAAAGTCATTTGCAGTAGGACTATGGCAACTTTTGTTTGAAGTCAACAATGTCGAGCTGCCATATGAGTAACCGACAAAATTATTGTAATACTAATTTAGTCTTGCTTCGCCTTGGCCTTTCCGAGGTTGCACAAAACCTTCATAACCGATAGGGGACGACCCTATAAGCCTATACCGATACCCCATTTGTGATACTTCCGGGAATACTGAAATTCTCACAACCGATAGGGGACGACCCTAATTTGTACATGGCATTAAATTTAACATATAATTTTGTCCGCTACTCATATCCTTTCTTCTTTTCTCAAATCATGATTTTCCCACATGTTTCTCACATTTTTCCATATCTTCCAGGCATTTTCCCTGGGTTTCTCCAAGCTTTTCCCCATGGGAACCGAGGAGCGGTCCGCGGAAGAGGGCGCGTCGGTCCTGGAGCTGCTGCAGAAGTTGGGGGTGGAGTGCCCTTGGGGTTTTGACGGAAGATCGTGGAATAATGCTGCTTGGTGGTTTGGAATGGCTTTTATTTTTCCATATATTCTGGGTAAATTATAGTTTATCAATTTTTATCATAAGTCACATAGAGAAGTCATATGGGTATGGATCAATACCTATTAATACCATTTTCAGGGGGATGAACATCCATAAATCCCAGCTATTTTGATGTGAACTACAGGGGTACTATTGGTTTTGACACACTGCCATATTGATTGGGAATGTCATAATCCCAAGTGACGAACTCATATTTTTCAAGATGATTAAGACATATTAAAACCACCAATCAGTAATGGAATGGAATGTAATGCAATGTAATGTAATGTAATGGAATGTATGTATGAATATGTATAACATATATATATGTATTTATATGATTTGTAAAGATCATATCCTGCGAACGATCAACAGTGTATTGTCATGTATTGTAGCGTAGGTCGGCAATCTTTGAATAGAAACCTCCATGCGACACTGGCGACCCCCATCTCTTGTTCTCAAAACGGATGCGGGGGGTGGGGGGCAGTTTTCGAAGGTCCTGTTTTTTTTTTTTCTCTGGAACGATTAAGAGTTCATAACTTTGGACCCTGGAAGATAATCCTCCGTGGATCACTAGTTTTTTTTTGGCATTTCCAATCATACTTGCTAATACTTGCTAGGGGTAGCCGCTTTGACTTGAGTTCATTCATTTGCCATTTATATACCATTTGTTTCTCGGAAGCTAAGACCCAGCAGCCCATACACTGTTCAAACATCCAATTTTGAACTTCATCAATGCTCAAATCCCATACACTACTCCCCACTGAAGTGCTACACTGCATCTAGCTGTCTAGCTTTTTTTGTTTCAGGTACCATGAGGTTCACTTTGGAAAGGTGGTGGCGGATTTTTACATCGACGATCGAGGCCGCCATGGAACACACGCCATAGAGCTGGGGTCAAACAGGAACCTCTCGGGATTTTGCGAAGTTTGGTGAGTAAAAAGTTCACATTTGACATTTCGCAATAGAACTGGGGAGTGAGTCAAGTTGAGGAACCTTTTTGCAGGTCCTCTTGGACCCCCAGCTTTGACCCCCAGTTTTCCTCTGACGAGGTGTGGATCCGCTTCTGGGCGAACTGGATAAGCAGCGACTTGGCACTGCTGTTCTTCTGGGGCGATCAATCTCAAAGAAGAGATGAGTAATCAGTAATCCCTTCCTAAGTAGCTAATTAAATGATATCATAATATATTATAGAAATAACTGTGGGTATCAAACAATATCAAACAATTGGATGTTGATTTGATATATTTCATATTTTATGAAACATCCCCGAATATGGTTCCAAAAATCATTAGATCCCAGAGCCCCATTTGTCGCCACGATTTTTGGATCCCTGGAAAGCCTTGTGCCTTGGAGTTTTTGGCCTGCGAGGATTGGATTCTACCCCTCTGATGTGAAAGTTCAAGAGGTTCCGCCGGGGGAGATGGGTGTCTACGCGTTCAGCCAGTACTGAGGCATCCTCAACGGGCAAAATGATGCACACCTTCCCCTGGTTTAGCATTGGATCTCATCTTTTCGGGAGCCCATAACTGGAACTTAGAACCAGACCTAGACGACACCCTTGGATTCTTGCCACATTGTCACTGGTGATATCCATTTGTCCTTGATCAAATCCCATCCATTTCTTGTTGGGATTGTGACTTGCAACACTTGCAACCATCCCGTATTCCGTTGGTAAAGCCCGGAACTTTGTTGGATTGATCATCGATCCCAGTTTTTTTTGTAGTGTCTTTATCCGATAATGCCAACACCGGATTAATAACCCCCCCCCCACAGAAGGTAGGGAGGTACCTTCTGACTGGTTTTCTTGATCGCCCCTTAATAATAAGCAACTCTGAACCATAAAACTTTGGATATGGCTTACGTCAATTAGATCTTAATAGAATTCCATTGGATTTGTTAAAATTTCATGGATCAGAAAGGTGGTTGATTAATCAGGGGCAAACCATGGTTATTATTACTGGGGGACATGGGCTCATGGGGGGTACCCTTTGGGAGCTATCCAAACTGATGTTTTTTATAAATATTTTAATTAGAAATCGATCATTTGGGGAATAGTTGTTTTTTGAAATTTTCAATGATCAACTTAAACCTGAAGTATAACAATGATGATTAAGAAAAAGGTAAAAAACAATTGGAAATAAATAGAATTGGAAATAAAAAATGTTGGATAAAAAAATGGATTTCCGAAGTGGTTGTTGATTAATCGGGGGTAGGCCAAAAAATTTATTAATCTGGGGGGACCACCTGTTTTTAAATTACATTTTTTTTTTGGGGCAGTTGCTGTTGATTAATCGGGAGGGCATTATTAATCCTCACTTGACATATATATATATTTCAAAATTTAGTTAGATCAAGAATGAATCATGAGTGTTTCAATGATAAATCATGTTATAACTAGCAATTCTTCGTGGCAAAACTTCTCCCATCCCAAAAAATGGTTGGACCATCTGGATGTGGACCACAGATGTGAATGTCTAGTTTAGTATTAACCATCCAATGATTGGGGTACCTAATTTTGACCCATACCATCTGGGAAACATCCCAGACCTTTGGGTCTTAAACAGGCCAGCAGCGATGTGGCCACAGCCCGGCTGCGAGTGGGAATGGCCGTGGCATCTCCAAGGCCTTCCAAGGCGGGCTGGGGTTTGGTTGGGGTCAGAATTGACAGTTATTTCTAGGTATTTATATATATATATTTTTTTTTTATAGATGCATATCTGTCATATCTTACTGATTTAATCTGATTTGTTTGTTTTTTTATAGATGCATATCTGTCATATCTTACTGATTTAATCTGATTTGTTTGTTTTTTATAGATGAATATCTGTCATATCTTACTGATTTAATCTGATTTGTTTGTTTTTTATAGATTAATTTCTGTCATATCTTACTGATTTGATCTGATTTGTGTTTACAACAAATAGATACTGTACTTATTTCCAGTTGCAAGTGGATGAATCCTACTCGTCTCACTAACAAGACCAACTTTCTCTCTCTCTCTCTATGTAGGATGATGATATTTGTCATACCTTAAAACTGATGATGCACATAAACTCTCCCGATGGTTTCAAATCCTGCAATGTAATTCTAAGCTAATTGCCTACGTACATTGTCTGACATTGTCTCAGCACTTTCCGGTGATGGTGGGTTACAGCATGTGGAAGTTGTGCAATTAAGATGAGAATCCAGTTTTCACAAACAACAATCACAAACAACAAAACAGAGTCTTTCAACTGACAGCCAGTTTGAGTTTATAAACAATGGTGGCAGTGGATCACTTGACCAATGCTGGGATAATTTTCTTTGCATGATCCCAAGCTCGCTAAAGCATGGTAGAGCTGGCAAGGCTGCTAGTGGATTTTGCTTGTTTGCCAAAATGATACACATGGAGGGTCTAATGGCATATACATATATATATAATATAAGACTAACCAAGCATATGATATGATGATATGGGCGTGTCCCAAAATCGGGAGTCAATTGTTTGGCGCACTTGCCAGGGAACCTGGTAAACCAAGGGAAAATCGCAGGGATCTTCTTCCTTCTCAGACAAACCCATGGAAGCATTCTTTATGGCACTGCCGGGGGGATTCCCAAAGGTATCATGTGGCACCACTTCTGCCGGCAGGAAACGTTGATGGGCTTGGCTGTGGGGTGTCTTGTCTTGAGCTGTGCAGGCCCTGAAGTCTTTCAAAGACTCACAGACTCACTCAAACGCTTGGGGCAAGGGCGTTCTTAACTTGACTCTCCAAAAAATATCAAAAAATGTTCACGTACCCATACATATTGCCACTGAGTGCAAGGTCTGTAGATGTTGCTCAATAACTGTAAATAAGTAGAGGTTTGTTTGTTCATGAATCAGGGTGCTTTTCAGCATTTAGGCAACTGCTGCACTAGCACTTAGCCATGAGAATACAATAGCCGGGCATATTGCCGCCTGGAATAGATTACTTTGGTTGGTGAATTGTGCGAGACGATTGGGGACAGAGATTTTAAGAGCGTGAGCTAAAGTGGACCTTGATGTTTCTTCTTTTTAATGTGTTGGGCATCAACATGGAGACATAGCAAAGTCCCAGTGAAACTTCAAGCAGCCCTTCGGCCTCCGATGGATCAAACGGTGGAGCACTGGCGACCACTGAGGCTTACCTTGGGAGTGCTGCTGGGATACAGCGTGGCGAGACGCTCGTGATGGTGCAGCTGAGTGTTTCCACATGTTTCAGAGGGGTTGGTCAGGAGATTACCCAGTGTGAGAGACTGAGACTTTGCCCATTGTTGGTTGTAGGTTGAAAGCCATGGTAACCATAGCTTCACGCAAGGGATATCAACCATCATACAGAGACGCAAGTGGGGATATCCATACGAATCATATTTATAGTGGGATATAGTACATAAGAGGAACTGAGTGGGAATATCTAATCAAATTAAGTGCTGATGGTGGGATGACCATACCCCATGTACCATGTTTTGACCATGACAAATCTATAACCCCGAAATGCGCCGTAGGTCTAGTACGAATTTAGGGAGGTGTTTCTGGCCCCTATCTACCTTGAGTAGATGCCCTCCACATATATCCCAGGACATACATCCCAGGAATACATACATTACCAAGTCCTCGGAAAGGCGAATGACCCATGACCAGCTGGCAGAATTCGATTTTTGGAGTTTTCTGTAGGTTTGATGCTATTGGAACCCCTATAAAATACCGGGTAAAGATGAAAGTGGACTCACACATCATGTACATCCTCCCAGCGCCCAGCGTTGCGCACACGTCGCAGACAACAGGATTCGATTCGTTTGAAAAATGGACCGCCTTGGGCGGTGGGGAAGCATGTGCACAAACTGCCAGCAGATGTGTTGTGACTTGCGACCATACTTGCTATTCAGATCTTCCCATGATTCTTCCATATATTGCCAGGTCTTGTCGAAAAAGTACAGCCACAGTTGACTTCTCACCCACTATGATATTTGATTCTCCAATTAATGACTAGATGTCCCAGGGTTCAGAATAGTTTTTTCACCCAAATATCAAAAAATATAGTCCTGGCAAAACATGGCAGATTTTCCAATTCCCATCATTTTTATCTGGCTACGTAGCCATTGCTGAGACTCCCGAGCCTTCCCAAGATCCTCCCCGGAGTCGAGGCTTGACGCATCATCTCTATCACGCGCTGCAACGCCTGGGGCATTTCATGGAGCCTCCGGGGTCGGAGGGTCCGGAGGGTCCGGAGTTTTTCAGTGCTGGGTCTGGGTCAAAACCGGTAGCCTGGTAGCCTAAGCCCCAAAATTTTGCAGGTAAAGCTGGGATGAATGAATGTTCATCCCCCCAAATGAGGTGATACAACTGGAACTGATGGTCCTTCACTGTCCTTCACCTTAGATTTCAGCGGAAGTCAAGGGTAACGAAGACTCTCAAAGTTCATGCTAAGCTCTAGACTCTAGACATACTCTGAGATTTACTAGACATGTATTGAGAGGGACAAGGAAGTACTCCGCGAACATTTCAGCTTGGGATCGCCCACCCCTACGTGACCATTTCACATGCTGTGCATGTGGGAAAAAAACAAGGCTAAGCCGGCTAAGCATAGAAGTGTTTCATCATGTTTCATCATCCGACTTAGAAACAGGTTCTGAGAAGCTTGCTTCTCGCTATGATTTTCCCCATTGTTTTCCCATTTGGCTATGGATCAATACCTATTAATACCATTTTTAGGGGGATGAACATCCATTTACCAGCTATTTTGATGTTCACCAGGGGTATAGGGTTTTGACCCATATCCATTTTCCATTAAATGTTGGAAGATCAACAGCAATTCTTTCCCAGTTTCCTGCAGGAGAAGCCCCGGCTTTTCGCCTCTTTCCTGGCACTCTCCAGCCATTTGTGTGGGGTCCTGGTTGTGGTTTCGCTCGGTCCAAGATGATTGGGAAAGATGGCCGTTTTCTATGGTTTTCTGCTGGAATGATGACGTTTTTGGGCAGAATTTGGAGGTGAACCACTCCATTCTTGCAGCTTCTTTGCCGTTCTGGGTGAATGACAACAACTTCAAGGGCAGATGTCCTTCAATGATTCCCCCAGCATTTTCAAAGCAATGGATTTTCAGGCCAGGTGTAAGGGGAAGGAACATCCATTGATTTCCAGCAAGATGAACGTGTGAATTTTCCGATGGGCTTCACATAGATTCAGATTTTCTTAGTCCATTTCTCTACATGTTCTTCCCAAGCTCTTTGAAAAACACATTTCTGCCACATGTTTCTACCATTTTCTATCATTTTAGTCTATATTTTCTACATTTTCCACCTTTTTCCATGGCCTTTCCGCAGAACAAAACAATTTCCCGAGGTTCGCACTAGCACCTCATGGAGCCCTGTCTGGAGAGTCCCAGGTGCAAGAATTGGGAGATGTGGATATTTTCAGATGGATTTTAGAGATTTTTTAAACTGATTTTGGGTGATTTTAGAGGTTAACATGAACAAACAACCACACATTTTTACAAAACACACAGAGATTTTTTTAGAGTTTTATAAGCTTATAAATGGTGATGATTTGCTTTAACCTCCCAACAGATGGGGATGAATATGGATGTGTGAGACTTTCGGTGGATCAATCAGGTCTGAACACACTAAAGCAACAAAGGAATCTGTCAGTCGTTGCAAGTCAGCTATAGCTTAAAGAACCATCTGTGAGTTTGATTTGGGGTCCACATTATCTACAAGTTTGCATCCGTTTTCCGGTTTTCAACTAACCTGTGAAAGGAGATTCTCAAAGCTTTGGACATACGAAAAATGGCCCATGGAGGTATCTGCAGTGAAACAGGCGGCACATAGATCCACACATAGGCCTTTAAGACTCATGTATAGATCTTCCATAGCTTCGGAACCATCCCAGAGAAAATGATGAAGACGTCACCTAAACAAAGGCCAGGGATGTGTCACGCGAGACGGACACCCAATGCCATAAGCGATCCAACATTGGGGCTTCTTTTTATTGGGTATAACCGGTATGCCCCAATTTCGGATGATATAAGCGTCTCCAGATGGTTGGTTAATCGGAATGTTTGGTTGAATCCCAATTATAGATGATAAACTCCCCACTTAGATCACATTTACATCCCATTTATTCCCAGTATTATGGAAAATCCCATTCAATCCCAAGAAATCACCATAGATGACAGCAGCATACAAGATAGATAGTAAGAATGATCCTCCACATTCCCACACCCAAGTTGTATCCAGGATATCCAATTGACAAATTACTAATCACATTACCCTCTGGTAAACTAACATAACTATGGAAAATCGCAATTTTTAATGGGTAAATCCACTAAACTATGTTAGTTTACCAGAGGGTAGTCACCTAGTAGTGTCATGGGTTTCCCACCTTGCCCAATGGGACAGGCCTATGGCAGCTTCCGCGTCGCACGAGGTGCTTGCTGGATGCCACGTTGCTTTTATATCTTTTCAAGCTTCGTCTTATCATGAATCACTGGGTATGCCATATATATAATATAATAGAATATAATATAATATAATAATATAATATAATATAATATAATATAATACAATATAATATAATACAATATAATATAATATAATAGAATATAATATAAATATAATATAATATATGTAATATAGATAATATTATATATAATATATATAATATTATAATATATATATATATAATATGGATATAATATATGGATATAACAGATATATATATATATACATATTTATTCATTCATTTATTTATGCAATTATATGTGACAAGAAGGTTTTTTTTGTATGTGAGTAGTTCTCCTGGGTGTTTTGTTGGCTGTTTATACGAACGCCACCCATAAAGACGCGACTTTTCACGTTTTTTTAACGTCCGATGTTTCTTGTGGGTATGGGTCTGGGTGGGGTGATGTTAACGTTCTTGTTGACTTGCACGCTTTCTGCACGCACGTTGATCACGTTGCTTGGGTTGGGTATGGGGATGGGTGGGGTGATAATAACGGTTAATAACGTTCGTGTTAACTTGCACGCTTTCTGCACACTACGTCGTTCACGTTGCTTGGGTTGGGTATGGGGATGGGTGGGGTGATGTTGACGTTCGTGTTAACTTTCACGCTTTCTGAACACTACGTTGTTCAGGTTGCTTGGGTTGGGTATGGGGATGGGTGGGGTGATGTTAACATTCGTGTAAGGTCTTTGGCAGTGGACATATAGCTGCTGGCAATACAGATACAACAATGGCAAAGACCTTTGGACAGCTGTGCCACATGTCTTGGAGCACATCCGAGAAGGATGAGTTAAAAAGAGCCCGCGTCTTTACGGGCGTTACCTATAAACAAGGTTATACACATGTTGAATAAGCGTGGAACCCCCACATGGCACGCTGCATGCCGCAGGTGAGGATCCGAAAGGTGCGCTTCAGGGGGAATCACTGGTGCTAGCGGAATCTCAATGGATTGGTTTTCACGGGACAATTTACAGGAAAGCCCCATATTTAATGGGAAAATCCATGGTTTCCGGTTAAGGTCCCCTAAACCAATCCATTGGGAATCTCCCGCTAAGTCTTCCAGCTGTTGTAGTTGAACATCTCCACAAATTAGTTGCGGGAGTCGCAGATCCTTCACAGCGCCAGGTCCGATGTATGAGATGTTGTCCCATGAGACAGCTGCTGGCTTGGCTGGGACTCAGAATACCTTCGTAGATCAAGTCTTGGTCGACTTTTTTGGTGTTCCGAGCTATGATTGAAACTACCATGTTTTTTTGCACATGGTCATCACTCCATCATCAAAAAGGGGGTCAGTCTAGGAGTCTCGGAGTCTCGGAGTCTAGGCCAGTTCAATGGAAAGGGACATAAAGGGACCTTCCTAGAGGTACACATCCAGATACCTTGTTGGTCAAATTTTGATGGGTTTTTGCTGCTTATTTGGCGAAATCCTGATGTGATGTTTTCATATATAATATGCATATATTTTGGCATACTGTTTTAGACACGTCTTCATTGGTTTCAAGAACCCCAGGTATTTTGATTACGCAAGACGCAAGTGACATCATTTGCTCAAAATTGGGTGGTAAAACCCCATTCCGGTGCTCCAGTTGTTTGGGTTTGGCTCAACGTATCCGAAGCATTCAATTCCTGAAGGGGAAATCAACCTTTCTATGGGCAAAACCAATTGGTTTCCTGTAAATGTGCCCTTATCCCTTCATATCAATTCATATCCTGAAGGCTCGGGTTTTTGAGGAATCCCTGGACCCTTCCTGGGTCGCACTTGGTAAGTAAGTGCCCCAGTGATTTCAATGGATTCACTTATCCCACTAGCAAAAACCATGGATGTAATCTACCTACAGCGGGATATCAACACAAACCGGAACGCAGTGCGGAGGGTTCAGCATATGGACCCAGCTTGTTCTTGTTCTGCTCAAAATGTGTCGACGCAAGGCGCACAATCAAGTCGAGAAACCGGTACATTTGAGATTTTTCACCAATTGCTTCAATTCACTGTAGCTTTGCCAAGCGTTCAAAGTGAGACATGTTTGCTTCAACAGTCCTTCCGAAGTAGGGGACTTGGGGTTCTGGCGCAGAAATCGTTTAAACATTGTTTCTTGAGGCCTGCAGACGGAGATCACCTGACAGTAAGATGGAGACTGGCGATGCAGATTCTCGTGGTGACAGCTCTGAAATCCAGGATCAGCTCAAGAGTGTCCAGCAAGTTCATGCAACCAATGGCGCATTTGCTGCGATCCTTCACCAAGTTTTGGCCAGCATATACCCACATAGTCTCAGGAAATACCAGGCCTAGGGATTCGATCCTCCCTGCCCGGTATTCGGCCGGAATTCAGCCAGACGCCGGGCATTCAGCCGGGGATCAACGGAGACAGGGCGATCCTGGCGGACGAGGAACCAAGATCGGCTCAAAGGTGTCCAGCAGGTTCAAGCAAGTGGAAGCGCATTTGCTGCACTTCTGGCAGATGGGTTAGTAGCGACTTGGGGCAATCCAGATTCTAGTTGTGACAGCATACGGCGCATGTCCTTTCAACACAACGCATGGATAGGTTTGGTGATAATTACATCCAATTCTTCCGATTTTCTGCAGAAATTATTTATATAGGTGTTTTCTATGATTTCTATAGTTTTTCTAGTAGAAATAGTCATAGATCTCTATTTTTTCGTAGGATTTCTATGCTTTTTCTAGTAGAAGTAGTGCGTGTATCCAGTTTTTCATAGGATTTCCTTGGATTTTTCCTAGGATTTCCATAGGTTTTCTCCACAATTTCCCCATGTTTCATAGGAATTCCATAGATTTCCATGGCTTTTCTCCCCATGTTCCCCGGATTTCTACCAGCCCAGGCCCTGTTGGCGCAGCTCACCGTGGTGCTGCGCACTGCGGTGGCACGCTTTGCGCAGCGACCGCTGCCAAGGGCAGCACAGATGTGGCTGGGCTTCATGGGACATGGGACTGATGGAATGATTTTAGTGGGATGAATTGGGCGGGATGAATATGGAATGATTTTAATCAACTGAGAATGAATATGGAATATGAATATGGAATGGGATGATTTTTATGAGATTTTAATCAACTTGACATAACATCACTGATATGGCTATGGATCAATACCTATGAAAATACCATTTTTAGGGGAATGAACATCCATGAATCCCAGCTATTTTGATGTGAACTACAGGGGTACAAGGTTTTGACCAATAGCCATATCACTGGTTTGGTGGTTTGGAACATTTTTATACATAATATATATTTTTCGCATATTAATTGGGAATCATGGGATGAATGGGGATGAATGATAAGATATTAATGAATGAGATAAATCCATATAAATCCCATGTTTCATAGGTTCCATTAATTCATATCCCATTAATCAACATCGTTCCATTTTAATATCATGGGATAAATCATAACATCATTAATCAGAATGAGAATCATGTGGGTAAAACAATGACTACCCGTTGGGAATGGTAACCATACCACCTATAGAAATGGTGATGACTGGGGGATGGTATACATGGCATTGTTTTACCCACATTCGAATTCACACCCATTGTTGATGATCAAAACATATCAAAACCACATTCACGTTCCCATTCAAATCCCATGAATTCCCATTCATTGTTACTGGGGTTTTGATGATCAACAATAGGGATGAACAATGGGATGAACCAGGGGAGCTCATGGGATGAAGAATGGTGATTTATGGTGATTTTTCATGGGGAAGCAACCAAAAAACATCATAAACTGGAACTGAAATGTTTTTTTAAAATATTTTTCCCCAGTAAAAAAAATCTCAGTTTCGGTCAAGCTGGGATTTCTGATGGGTCTGGTCCGCTATCCTGGAACTGAACAACAAAACACCTATAAGGTGGACGACATTCACACAGCTAAGTTGAGAGACACATGACTTGGGTAACGTTTGGGTTTATGGGGAATATACCACATCACAAACATTAACACACTGGTTATATTTTTTGGGTTTTGAACATGTTTAAAACCAACCTACTATAAAACAATGGGTCGGCTCACCTGGGTGAGTTATTCCGGTGGAGAATTGGGGTTTAATCACCAAATAGCGAGAAACAATGGGGATTTTCATGACTTTATGAATTTTATCGCAAGAGAAGATTGGGGGAAGATAATGCAGGCTTTTGGCTTTTACGAGTAATTTTTGGAGATGGAAGCATTTCTAGAGGTTTTGATGATGGTATCTGCAGCAGTTGGGTGTGCTGATTTAGCAATCAGGAAAGGGGCGGGGTTGAATTCAAATGGGGATGGGTCAAAATTATTATTTGCCATTTTTTTTGGGAATAAACATCCAATAAGCAGCTATTTTAGGGTACCTAGGGTTTGGACTCATAGCCAAATAGATTGCTGAAAATATGGGCGTGATGATTTGGGAAGAATTGGGTATTTTGAGATTTGATGCTACCCGGAGAGACGATATTTTAGCAACCGAACAGACGAACAGATACGATTTAAGATGATTTAGCAACCGATAAGGGGAATATGAATTGAAATCAACGGGAAGGATTTTGCGATTATGATTGTATCTTGTATATGTACAATCATGATATATATATATATACATATAATAATAATAATCATCATCATCATTATTTTGCCTACAGTGATTATAATGATGGTGCTTAGATTATACATAAATGATGTTGGTTGTATATACCTTAAATCATGGTCCGATGTTTTTTCTAAGATGATCATAGCTGCATAGATGATTCTATGGTTATATAAGATGATCATAGCTGCTATGGTTATATACGCTGTAGAATCAGCTATGATTTTATGTTCCTGCATAGATGAACAGCTGCTTCAATGTTCCTACAGGTCCACAGTACAGGGTCCAAAAACGTCCAGGTTGGCTGCTGCTGGTCTTATGTCCGCTGGAGCCGAAGCACATCAAGGCCATCAACACTTGGGATTTCATGGGATTTCATGGGATTTCAACCATCAACATTTAATGGGGATATAAGAGGATATGCACTCTGATGCAGACTCTGATAATCAATTACGGTACAATGGAAGTCTTAATGGCATGGTTTGAGCATCAACATGGATCTCACAATCGACATGATTTTCACCAGCAAACCGAGGGAGTCAACAAGCGCGGAAGATGTTTGTAAAGCAACAGGTGCTATTTCGGCATGGGCATTGATACCCTCTGGTGAACTAACATAGCAATGGAAAATCACCATTGTTCATGGGAAAATCCACTATTTCTATGATGATTTTCCATTGCTATGTGGCTGTTCACCAGAGGGTATTACGAATCTTTTTCAAGTACTTCACCAACTGATCCCAATTGATCCCAGTTCTCACCCTGCTTCAGTGGCTGGGTTTTGAAAAAATATTGGCACCTACTATGACGAATTTTTGTCTCCTCCATGACCCTTCATCTACGGTGACTCCTACATCATTTAATGATCCTTCAACTCCCAAACATCTATTGCTCAGTTTTCTTTTGAAAAGCAACAACTTCATCCAACAAGAATTCTCTAAGTTCACTTGGCCAGCTGACAATGGCATTATTTCTTTTCAAAAGGAGAATCAAAACTTCAAAACATATGGCACCTAGTGGCATCTATTTTCCATTTAGGGGGATGAACATCCATTTACCAGCTATTTTGATGTTCACCAGGGGTACAAGGTTTTGACACACTGCCATATGTCTCCAATCCTTTTCCCATCTTTTCCCTGCTTCCCCAGGTGTTACCACCCAAAACCATCACACGGCAGGTGTCGCCTCGCTGATCCGCGAGGACAGCGCGGCCACTGCGCTATCGGAGGTGGCTGGGAATTTTCCACTGAACCAGTGAATTTGGTTGATTTTTGCCAGACATTTCTAGGTGAAACTTCCATTTTTAGTTGAACCATTTAATTAGCGAATTTTCCACTGGAACCAGTCAGTTTTGGTATGTTTTTCCATATTTTCTTCGGTGAAATTTATTTTTGCACCTGATGAATTGTCCTTTTTTTCGGTGTTTTTTCGCAAGATTTTGGATATCTATGATAGGTATACGGTATACGGTATACGGTATTCCCGAATGGCTCTTTGAGACGACCATCAGTCCCCATGTTTTGTGGGTGATTTTTGATGAGTGTTTGTCTTACAATCTGGTTATTTAACATAGCAATGGAAAATCACCATTTTTAATAGGTAAACCATCTATAAATGGGCCATTTTCCATGGCTATGTTAAATAACCAGAGGGTAAAAGAAAATTATCTATAGTGTATTCTTGCAATTTGTGCGTTTTCAACCGATTTTGACATAATTTTCGGAGAATTCGTTCACATGGCCGTTGGAGATGCTCCATAGGTGGTGCTACACAGCCTGTCGCTATTGATGCCGGGGCACCCAGGTGGAGAATATGGAGCAAGAGGTGTGATGTTTTTCCGTCATTTCAGACATAGCAATCCCCAAAAAGATAGAAAAGTGTTTCTGGTTGGTGGTTTGGAACATTTTTTAAATTTTCATTTCATATATGGGATGTCATCCTTTCCATTGACTTTCATATTTTTCAGAGGTGTTGGTCAACCACCAACCAGCTTTCAGATGAATTTTCGTATTTCCAGGTTTTCCAACTGTCATATTGTAGGTAGTAATGGTAGTACAGTGGACGTTAGCCTCTGGGAATTTGTAACGGGCAAGACTGAGGGTGGAACCAACGGAATGGAATTGATCATTTCACTGCGCTGGCGTCTGGAGTGTTCATACATGTCATCTTGCGGATGTTAGAACTGATGTATACCCTAAATGAAAGCCTTTTGATAGTAATAGAAGTGTGGTTGTTTGTGGCCTTGTTTGTTCCATGGGCCGAGGGACTTTCTAACTTATGTAAACCCTACATGAAACCCTAAAAGAAGTATGGTCATTTGTTCCATGGGGCCAGGGATTTTATAACTTCTGTAAACCCTGCATTGCATGAAACTGTATATGGAAAGATACCTTTCTTTCGTCTTGGTGTTCTCTTCCCAATTGGTCTCTTCGAGCTTAGCCAAGTCGCGAGGAGGTAAGCTTTATTGTTCCAACACTCCATGTCTCGAGCCCGTGTGCAGCGAACAACCATGTTGGTATGGAAAAACCACTGGCACTGGGATGGTGTTTCCAATCGGTTGCTGGTGTGCTGAAGAATGGTTCATTTCTAGATGATTTGCCTTACAAAGAACAATGATTTTCCATAGTACCAGAGGGCACATCCGATATTCCTGAAAAAGCCCTTAATATCCCTTAATCTGTTGCCGGAGGGCCTTCTTCACCGTGTATTGGGGTGAACCGAAACGCAGATTGACCCAATGCCGTGGAACGTTCTTGAAAGAATTTGAGCACCATGCGTGGCTGCACCCTTCACACTGTTCGCCACCAATGGATTTGCCGAACTTTCAGCACCTGTTGCCGTTGGACTTTCCAAAGCTTCGCTGCTTTGAGGTGTTCGAAGATTTTTCATCCCCCGACTCGAAAAAATCCACTGCTCCAGCCGGGGATTCCGCAGGCAGTTGGTCCCTGCGGTGGCGCATGCCCATCCCAGCCCCAAGTGCTCGCTACAGGCGCGATTTTTTGGGGACCCGGGAGTCCCAGGAGCCAAGGGAACCATGGTAACCATCAAATTCTTGGGCAGAATTCCCACATTTTAACCCATATCCATGTTATATATGTTATATATGTGTTGATATCAATTTTGATTCAACTTGATATACATTTTGATTTTTGATTTGAGATATGTTGATATTTCTCACAAACTATGGGCATTCAACCGCGCAAATACAGCCTTTAGGAATATACGTACTGTAGATGATTCAGACCGAATAATAGAGGCACCTTGGCTGAAAACATGGCAAGCTCACTGGTCGATAGATTGGGTATGCTCAACCGGGTGCTGCGGAACTTTAACTGGATTTTGTGATAACATGAGTTCATGAAGCACGTATGTGACGATTCTGTCGCTATGAATGGGAGAAGCATCGCAATCGAACAGCATCTGTTTTAGCGGGTTTGCAACTGCAATAAACCAGATCAAGTTTGGAGAGAAGAACTCTGGCTTTCAGAATTTCCCATCCAAAGATTCATGGTTCCACGGTTCCACGCGAACTTTGTTTCGCGCCTGTCTCACTTGGCAGGCTGTGCCACTGCTGACAACTTTGCTGGAGGTCGATTTTTGATCGAATCAGGGCTTCAGTTTTTGGTACATCCATCTTGGACATCAGCGAGCAAACATCGCATGATTTGTTTTTTGTCTTTATAAATACTGGATGGTTGCGAAATCCTGCACCAGTTGGTAGATTGTTTGTCCCACTACGATCCCATTATGTAAAAAGTGCTTTATAGGAATCCCAATAGTTACCAACTGGTGCAGGATTTCTTCCATCCACAGTATGTGGCCCTTGACCTACCACGAACTGCTCTTTTTCGGCAGTGGAGGTGTTGGGTCAGCTGATGGACGTTGTGGCCACTTCCGAAGAGGCCCACCCTGGGACGAAAACCACCCAGGAAGATAAGAAAAGTTCTTAGGAAAGTCATGTGAATGATATTTAAATGGGGATTTCGTGGGGATTTTTTCTAGGGATTGAATGGAAACATCATGGTAAATTATGGTGAATCATTGATGATACTTTAATGGATCTTAATGGGATATTTATTAGGAAAAAAAAACCATCCGGTCCACCGTGGCTGGCAAAACCCCTTTTTCAATGGAGCTTTCCGGCCGGGAAAATCAAGTAATGGTGGATAATGGTGGATCTCTAGCTAGCCATGTTATACCGGAGGGATTATTTTTTGATTTGGAGTTTCCATGAGTTTCCTGTTCTACCAATCTTTTTTGGGGCTTGCTATGGCTTGCTTTTATATAGCCATTTTCATTGGATTTTCCTCCGAGAAATGCATCTAAAACCTGAGGGGGTTCCCTATTCTTTTTCCAGGTGCCCAGTCTTCAATCTTTGCATCGTGTATTGAACCAATGACCAGCCAAAAATTGTGGACTGGGCCCTGAGTAAAGGGGCCTCCAAATTTATGCCACAGGTTTCTCTTCAGCCGCAAATGCAGGAATAGCATATCCCACGTTTTCCAATATTAATATATAATTATACAACAGATTCAAGTTTTCAACGGTATGTAAGGCTGATCCAAGGTTTGCCATGAAAAGAAAGGCGTGATCCGTGTCACATACGTCGAATGGATGGCTTTGTTGCTGGAGGTTCTGGAACGACAGCAGCAGAGACAGGTCGGTGTGGGGGGATTGCTCCACAAGAAATGGTTCCACATGGGAAAGTGGTAATAGATGGTAATAGATGGCAATAGATGATAATAGATGGTAATGTGTAATTTCACATGTTTGATTTTTTCAAGAAATTACATATCATTCGTGAATGGAGATTGTATAGCCGTAAACTAAAAAGACCACATGAAGAATCCAAATAGGGGAATCATGTTCACTTGCCATTGTGGGCAACACTGTCAGTACTGGATCTTTTGCTTCTCTTTGGTCCAAAGAAAATCAGAGCTTGCCGCTTTGGATGGCTTGGATCCTTCCCCCAGATTCCGTTTTTCTTCCTGTAACAAAGAGATCCTCGGGTATCCGTGACCCATTTTGTTTGGCAAAGGAAAACCACCATTTGCGCTGTTTGGTAAGCTCAGATAGATATGGAAAAACACCACCATTGGTAGATTGGCTGTACTGATCATTTCCTGGAAGAACCATGGATTTCCATAGCTTTTTGTATGTTTACAGCAGGGTGGTTTGTTTCAGTTGGGAACTCCGTTGAAAACTGACAGGCTTCGCAGGTTGCCCGACTGGCTGGAGATGCGATGGCAGTGACGCAACAGGACCAGACCTGTCCATTGATCTTGCGGGGAAGCAGCAGGTCGTATCAGGATAGAAACGAAGTGAATTGAGACGACCTCACCACAAGAGGTATCAAAAGGGGTGGTTGATACTAGTAGGGAGAATCATCCGGAAATTGCCATGATTAAGGCGTGGATTGATGTTGTTTGTGCAGACTGATGCCAACAATGTTCATGTGGTTGTGGGAATATGCTAGCCAACTGAAGCAGCAATACAAAAAGGTCATGGGGCAAAATTCCAGACATGCAGCTTGCTGTGATGTTAGTACCATGGGGTTCCTTGTGCATCTTTTCGGGCATGAATTTTTGGCGACTGGCGACTTGGTCACGTCGCAGACTCGTCTAGTTTTGGTCCCGCTAGAGTGAACAGGATTTCTGCGCGGCGGATCACTGTGGTTCAATGTGATCAACTTTTCCATTTAGACACAATAAATTGACATTAATATCAATATCTATTAATATCTATCATTTCTATCTATCAATTAATATCTGTGATTTTCTTCGGGACGCTTCGACAGTTGACAGTTGATTACAAGGACGCGAAGATGCAAGACACAGGCGCGACAGGATCCTTACACTGTTCCTTTTTGTGAAAGTTGGTTCTTCCATGGTTTTCAGAAGCTGCCTCCAAGCATCCAACCCGCTTCCCAGGGTAGCCTTTGCATGGTATTTCCATTCCCCAGATTCCCCACATCTTTTCTCGGTTCGCCAGTTTTGGTGCTCCAATGATATGATTTAACTGGATGGTAACCAAGGAGATACATATATCATATATCTGATATGATACATATAGAATGGATCATCAATTTAATTATATCTGGTTGGTGGTTTCAAACATTTCTTATTTTCCATTTCATATATGGGATGTCATCCTTCCCAACTGACGAACTCATATTTTTCAGAGGGGTTTGGTTTTTTCCACCAAGCAGATGGCACTTGTAGAGATTGTAGAGATATCATGAGGGAAATGATGATCAACCCATGGCTTTTCGGTTAAGGAACCCCAACTGGTTGAATCTCGCATCGTATCTCGCATGCGTCGCAGGTTCCGCCCCCGGCTGGCCTGCACGCGCGCCAATGTCCAGAGGTGAAGCTGGGCGCCGTTGAATCCAGGATCAGTAGACCTTCTTGATAAGTCGATATTAATATAGATATTAATATAGATATTAATATAGATATTAATATAGATATTAATATAGATATTAATATAGATATTAATATAGATATTAATATAGATATTAATATAGATATTAATATAGATATTAATATAGATATTAATATAGATATTAATATAGATATTAATATAGATATTAATAGTTAATAGATGTTGATAGTAGCTTAGATGAATAGACAATTTCATAGCTATAAAAAGGATCAGTACACCTTATTAATAATAATTTCGAAGTGCTTGTAGATACAGGGTCCCATTTGTAATAGTAATAAACTAATAGACCTATCAATGTTACTATGTTGAAGGAACCTTTTGGGGTACCACTTTTGAGAATCAGTTACAAAAATTGGGGGTACCCCCAAGGTTTACGATGCTAAGGGTTTACGAATCCGATATTAACATTATTGCCTTCAAAACTCTCATGGAAACGCACAATCAGTTCCAGGAAAATGAATGAACAGGATGAAATTCTATTTTTCTGACCCATTTCTTAGCCGTGTTCCATGTTTTGGAGGTGTATTCCTGACTTGATGGGTGACTTAGCGGCTTCCAGCATGTGTGAGTTCCAATTCCATCATGGCAGACATAGCGATGGGTCACAATTACCCTTCGGCTCATGGGTTGTTCCAAAAGTTTGAGAAGACCCCCCTCCAAACCTTATATTGGTGTCTCTCATTATAAAAAAAACATATATTATTATAATATATATATATGTACATATATATATATGTATGTATGTATGTACATATATGCATATATATATATGTACATATATGCATATATGTATATATATGTATATATATGTATATATATATATCTATGTATGTATATATATATATACACAGTATTATACGGATGTGTGTGTCCATGGCGGCTTGCATTGCAGAAGGAAGGCTGGCGCCAGCAAATGGACAAATCTCGGCGGTCAGGACCGTCGAGCAGCTCCTGTTTGCTCTTTCGTGGTCCCAAAAATGGGGCCAAAAACCGGCCCCAAAAACGGGGCCGCAATATTGCCGGAAGAAGGAACGGCTTCCAATATGGCGGCCCCGTTTCTGGGACCAGGGTGTTGCATACACAGTCAGCCCCCCTCTGCGTGCAGTGAGTAGCGGAGACTCCGGAACCTTTCGTTTGTTTTCCTGGCAATGGGCTTGACAAAGCCTCACCCAAGTTTCACAGTGTATATATATATGTATATATATATATGTGTATATATATATATATTGAAATCGTCAAGTTCTCACCAATATCCGTTTCCCCATCGCTTCACGAATCAATACGTCGCTTTTTTGACGTTTTTGTTGGCATAGTGCTGCCCTAAACAATCCAACTTTTTGGGTTTCAGTTTAAACCTATAGATTTTTGTTAACAACAACTGTTGGTGAAATCTTGCCTGTTGATCGATTCTTGGGTTCCGACATTTTGGCCCAAACCCATCTGGGTGTGGGCCAAAATCAACCCCCAAAAAGACGGATGATTTCAGGTCCTCAAAATGATATGACATCGGTCCGAACTCATCCAGCAATCCAAGGGCGCAGAACCTCGACTTGTTCAATTTTTTCCATGGCCATAAAATCAATTCTGATGCACTGTACATATCTGTACAGTACTAAAAACAATTTTCCAATTCCCAATAGTGGTGAGTAAGCAATTCCATCCCATATGGTCCCGGGTACCAAACAACGGTACCCTGGTGAAGACTAGTTTGATAGGTGATCAATGGGAGTTAGACTCCCCACAAGCATGGATAAATATAGTAGTAATACTGGTTTTTGAAAGTTTTTGACACATCCACTAGGTTGCTGAAGAAATCTGAAGGACCACATTTTTCAGCCCAAAACCTACGGAGTGGAGGCAGCGACAGCTTCAGTGGAGCTGTCCAAGTGCTGCGAACGCGACTTGGGCTTCGGGAGGGCTGCGGAAGGTGATCCTGGGTGCGACATGGGTGGGGATACTGACCAAAAAGTTATTCTTACTGTTGGTCGTTTATGATCTATCAAACTTCCGTACTTATAAATATAATCTATAAGTACAATATTTTTCCAGTTCTTCTATATAACATATTAAAATATGATAAACCTCCACTTAGTTTGGGGATGTTCCCATACTTCCTATATTTTCCTATGACATTCGCATTGATGCATCCATTTTTCCAGGACTGCGTTTGGACGATCCAAACGCGGCTGGCGTTTGTCAAAATATTTCATGTTGGAAGTGTGGGGCATAGGATCCATATATATATATTATACATGTTAATATACAGTATATATATATATATATCTGCACACTGTATATACATTATATATATATATCAATAGTATGCATACATATATACACATAACATCTATATACCACCTTAGTCAACCGAAATAGCAACGGGAACATCCCCTTCTTGACATTTGTCCGTGACTTTGGCCGTTGTCACCTGAGGCCTGAAGATGCAGTGGTGCGGGAAGCGTCAGAAACGCAGGTGCTGCTAGATTTGGTTTAAGGACCACAGGAATTCAATGTGAACTGACACACACACACACCAAGAAAAATGGGATCATTGATAATTCCATGCAATAGCCACAGTACAATAAACCCAATCACAAAACCCCCATTGCATATGATAACCATGAGAACTAGCGTCGTTTCCCCATGACGTGTGGATTGACTGTGAAAGGTGGAGCATTTAGACAAAATCCTCTACAGCGGCTTCAGCAGTTTGGTTGGAGCCCCTAGCACGGGAAAAGATGGGGAGATGCCATGTATTATCAAAAAACATTGGGAGAGAAAACTGATCAGAGACGAACCTGGATTGCTTTGCAGAAAAAAAAATGATCAGACAATAATTGGAGTTTGGCCCCCCAAATGTTTGGAAAAAAGGGTAAATACGAACCTTAAGATGTACCATCTGCATCCATCGTCGAAATCAGTTTCTTGGGTTCAACTTCAAGGAGGTTAGATTAAGTTGGGTTTACGCAGGGTTCATAGTGACTCCCAAATAGATAGAAAAGGTACAATCCTACTAAAACAGTGAAACATATCTAGTTCAACTGTGTTTAACTATCCTTTTGGGGCCTACTGTACATGAACGTGCCACTTTTGGCCTGTTCTATCTCTATCCCGTTTCTTGCGGTGAAAAACAAGAGGTATAAAATCACCATGGGCAGGCGAAGGTCAGGTTCCTGGTGTAAACAAACCTCGATTGATAGAAAATCTCTAATGTTATACCCATGTTTCAGCTATTGTCATAGAATTGGATGATGGGAAAATTTTAACCGGAAACCCCTAAAAATTTGATGGTATTTTAACCATGGTTTCCGGTTAAGATTTTCCCCAACAAAACCAATCCATTGATATTGAGGTGAGAACAGTACCAGGTACCAGGGGTTTGACCTTCCTGCAGCTCGTGGGTCGCAACATGTCGCGATCGATCTGCAGGTCTTCGCTTTGGCAGAACGAAGCACGGCGGCACTGCGTGCTCGTCAAGGCCCAGGGATGTGGGAAATCCATGGAAATCCCCGAAAACTGCTGGAAAAATCATCAAACATCAAACTAAATGGTGAATTTTTCCACGCCCATCCCTGCAATCATCAGCAATTAGATTAGATAAGATATGATAAAATCATTATCCCCGGATAAATCTGGATCCTTTCAATTGAGGGGTTCCAGTGGGAGCTCATGATCAGGGTCATGGGTCATGGGATTACAAGGGGGTTCATATAATCGTTACAAGTCAGTTATGAGATACGATCCAGATATAATTGGCTTACTATCCACTATATATCACTATACCATATTTTTTTGGCCGTACATCCAAGTGGGGAACCCCCAAAATTGGATGGCTCGACTTGTGCAGGTGAGCGCCAGCCAGGGCCAAAGCAGGTGAGCTGCGGGGGGATGCAGATCTCAACATCAAAACGGAGGTTTCCTAAGTCGTGGGGGTACACCAAGTCACCATTAGGTTGTTTCAATACTAAGTCATGGTCTAATTTCGATGATTTGGGGGCTACCCCCATGGATTGGAAACCACCACTGGGTCCGCACGGAATGGACGGACCCGGATGTTTTGCCAGGACAAGGCCAGCGAGTTGCTTCGTCATGTGACCCCTAGCCTGAAAGCATGGGGATTTCCATGGGGGATACCCCAATGGTTGGTTGGTTTACCCTCTGGTTATTTAACATAGCCATGGAAAATCACCATTTTTAATAGGTAAACCATCTATTTCTTTGGGCCATCTATACCATGGCTATGTTAGTCATAACCAGAGGGTATTTCATGAAAAATGATTTGGGGGTACCCCCATGGATTGGAAAGCCCCAGATAGTTTTATTCGTCTCAGATCTTCCCAGATGCTCAGCATCTTTAAAAGGGCCTTAAATGGTCAGTTGACTCACTCGCAGCTGAGATGAGCTTTCAGTCCTCAACCATCCAATCTTTTTTGGGTAAACAGCTTTGAGCCATGCCTTTGAAGAATGAGGTGAGTATGTACACAAAAACTGTTTCGATTACGAGAGAGATTAATTGTGAGTACAAGGATACAAGTACTGAAGATTCAGCCAAGCAACTCCAGAATGTGATATGTTTTTTTGATATCTATACTATACAGAGCTTTCCTGCATATTTTCGATGAATTTACAATAATATTTCATAGTATGGGTGGTTCGGAGCTCCTGAAGTAACCAGACATTGGTTGAACACAGCAATTGTGACCCAATTGTGAGTGTGAACGATTCAATATCAATATGAATTACTTATTGAACTTACTAACATAAACTAACCCATCATTGAGCTAACAAAATTAAACTTGCTTCATGTGACTGACCCAATGTCGTGAAGTGGTCGTTGCAACGGCACTATGCCCGATGACTTGGCCCAGGGAAAATCCCCAAAAAAACGCTGGCTGTTGTTAAAAAGATATGGCTATTGTAAAACTTATGATTTTTGTACGTCTAACTTAAATAACAGTTTTGATAAGTACAACTCAAACATATGGCTGGTATAAAATACATTAAAATTATATGCTGGTATAAAATACAGTTGGTGATTCATGATGATTTTTGGTATAACTGAAATGGCGGTAAGGACATCATTCCGCTGCCAGAGGTACTACTGCCGCGGCTTCTGAACTGCTCCTTCACAGTCTTTGCTCCAGGTCCCTTGGCTGAAACCATGGTGAGTCAACTTCAACAAAATGGGGATTTCACTGTGATTTACCGTATGAAAACATGGTGATTTTTGCAATCTGGTAAACATACAACATGTTGTGGACAAGCATCATGTTTAATGAATAATCATCTATAAATAAATAGCTATGTTAGTGTATTGGAGGTGAAGACATGGGGACATGAGGAACACCATGATGAACCTGCGGGATTTGGGGTAGCCATTCTGTGGGAAAACCTATGGCAGTGGTATGGAAAACCTATGGATTCGCAAGATCCTTCTGAGCCTTCGGGGCTTGGTGCATGAGCTTTGCAAAGACAGCTGGCTGATGAACTTTTTTTTTCGGTAGTGGTATGGTCAACCCCAGTTGGTTTCTCAAAATAGGGGGATCCGCCCGGACAAATGGCCATTTTTGCGGGAAAAAAGCGATGTGTCTTTCTCTTGTCGCAACCATGGGATGGGGAGATACCCTATAAATTCAGCCCCCATGGTCATCCCGGGAAAGCCATCCGCATCCGCAGCAATTCTTTGAATTTCAAACAGCGTCACAGCGGTTGTCGCCTCCTTCGTGCTTCGCTGAAACGCCGTGCGAACTGACTGATTGGTGGAAGATAGATCGGGTTGTTTGGGCAGCGACATGGTGAATTTGAGCGATTTTATCACAACAAAGGGGGTATGACGGGTATGACGGGTATGACTATGATCTGGTAGGTGGTTTCGAATATAATCTACATATTATATATGTGTTCATGTTTCGAAGAATAGTTTTTGGAACTATGATATATGTTTCAGGAGGCTTGAAACCACCAAAGAACTGGGCGATGATGTCATCTTGAGGCAGTGGTCAAGAGTGCCACCGAACAGAAATATAGTTTCTGATGTGGTAGCTCTGAATATTTACATATAATATGCTAATTAATAACATAATGACAACAATGACGATAGTAGTTGTAACGACAACAACAACTGCAGTGACAAGAATGAATAGCGACAATACCATATCTATACTGAATAACAATTGTGATAATAAGGACAATAGTTTTGATATGTTTTAATAGTAATATAGCAATGAGAATACTACTACTATATTATATGTATCGATAAAAAGCATGTGGTTATCACTAGGAATATATAGTAATAAGATTTCTGGATAGTAATATACAATATATAGTAATATAAAAAAAACATAGTAATATAATGAATATAGTAATAGTAATATAGAAAATATACCATATACTATTAACTATAGTAATATATAGTAATATAGTTTCAATAGTAATAGTATATTCAATGGCCATTTCAGGATCCTAAATTGGAGGTACTGTACCATATAAGGCCATATTTTGTGGGGATATTCCCTTACATAGGCCTTACATAGGCCTTATATATGGTAGGTACCTCCAATTTAGGATCCTGAAATTCCCATTGATATATGGCATCGACAAGAATGTCAGGTGGCCCATGGCCGGCTACTGTGGAACCTCGGTGATTTCCAGGCGCGGTGGAACCGGTTACAGGGTTACTGAGAAAGCCCCGAAAAGAAAGGTGACATCTATTATGGTGAGATAGGGATTAATAGGGATTAATAGGGATATATAGGGATTATATAGGGATTATATAGGGATTATATAGGGATTATATAGGGATTATATAGGGATTATATAGGGATTATATAGGGATTATATAGGGATTATATAGGAATATATAGGAACCCATGAAATCATGAAATCCCTATTAATCCCTACAAAACTAATGTTGTATTATGGTAAGATCAATATCATGACCATATATTACAATACTAAGATAGCTGGCATTTCTTGAAGTTGGGCTATATATATATAATTATAATTATATATATATATGCATACATATTATGATATATCTATAGCCACGGTGACTTTTGACATATATATCATGTGGGCTTTGATTTCATTGGAAGCTTCCAATATTCGCTGCCCAGATCTTCCAAAAAAAACAACGATGAAACTTTACATGCCATCATGGTCCGGGACTGGCGGACCCGGCCAGGGAGAATGAGCCCATCACCTCCGCCTCTGACAGTGTGAGTGTGAGCCAATTCCCAACCCTCAACAGGCCGGCAGCAGCGTGAAATGCCTGGCTGGTGAATGGTTGGTGAATGGTTGGTGGACTGGTGGGTGGTTGGTATCGAAAAAGTGGGGGACTGAATGATGGTCTGATAGGGATTTACCCCTCAATTTCATTTGGACCTCCAAAAATAGCCAAATCCACTGGATCACTCGCAATAATCAATAATCTTCCAGTTGTCATTTTTCAGGTTCCATATTCAATCTACGGGCGAACGTGCCATACAGGTAAAAGCGTCTGAGTCTAGTGGATGGACACAGCACTTTGTGTCGTTTGGACACCGAAGATTAGCAGCTCCCAGCTCTGCTGATCTTGAGCCCTACTAAAATAGATGGAAAATAGTGAGAAGTCTATTGTTCTGGGGCCATTCTGGGGGTTGCCTTTTCTAATACTCATTCTCTCCAACTAACATATTTGTTCCTTTTGTGTAGGGGGCCCAATTTTAAATGCTGTCGATGGGTCCTTTGTGCCCAAAACATGAAGTGTTCCAACAAATATCAAATGTCAGTGGCGCAACGTTGCCTCCGCTTGAGCTTTTGCAACGTGCAGGTACATCATGGGAAAGACGGGAGACAAGGAGCGAGTATGCGCCACTTTGGACGGCACAGATTGATACCCTTGGCATTGTGGGACGTGATGCATCGAACATGCCCCCACTTTCTAGACCAACTTGAAAGGTGACAGGAACACTCTTGGAAAACCAGTGTCACTGTAAATTGTGCGGATTAGTTTCCATCATTGGGAACCGTAGCGTTTTGCCATGTTTTTCCTGCAGCACTTGCATACCTTGAGACGTAGTATGTACTTTTTACATGCATTTCGGACATACCCTGACCCTCACACACATCAAATATCACACCTATAATATCCTATAATATGTTCCGACACTGCACACGTAAAAACATCATTTTGGCACTGATCTTACCGCCCGTGGTCGAGTGGCACTTGCCGCAGGGGTTGCCCTCTGGTAATTTGACCCAACCATATTGACGGGGAATCCTTCAACTTAGCTTGCCATGGTAGCTATACAGGCTATACACAACCAGTGAAATATGTGAAATCGCAGATGTGTTGATGATGCTTCAATCAAAATTCGTCAGAGTCTTGATGCTTACTGTTCAATCCCGCTTGTTGTCGGCTGAATCTCCACGCTTGCAGTAGTTGATGAAGTCCCTCATGTGTAATTCAAACCGTCAGATGTTTGCTGATTGCATTTTCATGTTTGTCATTTTTGTTGATTGTCTAAAGCAACTATCTAGATTTTTAGATCCTTCTAGAATCAACTTATTTTCTCAGTTGTTCACATGTTCCTCATTTTTTGCCCTGAAAACACGTGGAATTTCCTCTGTTCAGCCCTCTAGGAGCTGGCCATTCTGCTGATGGCGCTTCAACTGGCCTGCAAGGCCACCTCCAGAGCTTGCAACAAGGTGGGGAGCACATCAGCTGGAAAAGTCTCAATGGTTCTGACTTTTTCTTTGGGGGGAGAAGGGAAGGGTAAGGGGAGGAGGTTGAGAGATTCAGAGTTTAGAGTGGATCGAATGTTTTTTTTGTGAAAAAGGGTCTTCCAAATGTTTCGAATGTGCTTTGGGAATGGTTCGAAACGGGAGAACAGCATGGGTTTTCAGATTGTTTTGACTCCCAAATCAACCAGCCATCCACTAGTCCAGTTCTGCACCAGACTAATTATTCTGATATAGTGCAAAAACCAAGAGAGCTTGGCTTTTTCGAACAGTTTACCATACGATTTTCCCAAGATTTCCAGAGCAACTCAAAGTTTCAGGTTTTCCGAACACATGTTCCAATCTTTTCCCCAGATTTTTCCACATGTTCTCCGGATTTTCCCACCTTTTCCCAGCCTTTTTTCCCATCTCCCGATGTTTCTGCACGATCGCCAGGCCGGCATCGCCATGCTCTTTGGCTTGGCCGGGGAGGTGAACTCCACAGGCCGATGGAAACCTTGGAAGAACATGAGTTAACTAGTTTTTACATAGTTAATCCAAGGTTAATCCAAGATGTTTTAAGATGTTTAGTTAATTAGTTAACATAGTTTATCCAAGGTTTTAAGAACATTCCAAATGATTAGTTAACATGAATGTTAACACAGTATGTAACATGGAATAATCTTGGAAGTACATACTGTGAAATAGTTTTTACGTACTGAAATAATAGTTTTTGCATACTAATTTAGTATTGTTTGTTCGAAAAAGGTTAGTATCACTTGTTTTTACACTAGTTCACTATACTTCACTAGTATAACAGTATGTCCTTTAGTTCACAACAGTTCACTATAGTCACTATGTATCACATGAGTATTAGTGACTTTGAGTATTCACTACCCATTTTAGTATTCACTTGAGTTCATAGTCCATTGGCGAAGTTGGTTGAGTTCACTAGTCACGATTAGTATAACAAAACCTTGGAATTTGGGGTAAAACTATTTATGGTGATTTGAGGGATGGTTTATTATTGTTTTAGCCACATTATGGTATTTCTTCTTTTCTGTGGGGAATTCATGGGGTTATAAAGCAAGAAACACAATTGGGGGCCCAGCTTGTAAACCACCCTCAATTTGCGGTTTATCATTGACAAACTGGAGGGTTCAATTGGTTTGCACTGGTACTTTAAGACACCAAACAAACCATTCAAGTTTCAAACGTCAACTATTTGCAAATCACTGCAGCAAGGTAGGGTTTAGACCATCAATCTATATCAATCTGCTGTGCCCAACGAAGGCGGTTCGCAGCTGACGTAACCACGGAATCCTGGGATTCAGTGCATAGAAGTTGTAGAAGCCACACTTTTTTTGTGCCTTTTTTAGATCCAAAGTTATAGCTGTGTTTGAATCTGTTTTTTTTTGTGGTTAAAACAATCATAAACCAGTTAAACCATCTCCTAAATCACCATTTTTATGGGTTGTATATAAACCATCTCCAAAATGGCTCAATTTTGCACCGGTCAGAATGCAGACATCAACCGTCGTGGACGATTCGAGGTACCCGATTCTGCAGCGGTCAGGTCACCCCTGTCAGGTCACTAAGGATAGACCGTGTATAGTTAGCATAGAGGCTTCTAGTGCCGCTGGTAAATTATAGAAATCATATACACTGACCATGATGCATCTCGATATTTGCATATATTTATAATTACATATATAGTTATATATATATGTATATATATATACATACACATTTTATATTACATGGACTTCCACTAGCTTGCCTCACTGGGCTTCGGCAGGTGATGACCAGAAAAAGCTGGATGTGCCCTGGCAGCGAATGGGGGTGGCTTTGTTCATGGGGACAGCCCAACGGACATTCCACATCTAATGGGATAAAATGGTGTGTATATATTACTTTATATCACCGTCAATCAATACATATATAATTATATATAAAACCATTAATCAATATATATATAAGCATATAAATATATATATATACATACATATGTAACCATATATAACCATCACAAATATATATATATATACATATATATATATATACATATATATACATATATATATACATATATATATATATATACATATAATATATATATAGACACATACATATACACATACATATATATATACACATACATATATATATATACACATACATATATATATACATATATATATACATATATATATATTTGATGTGTTTGAATGTTTGAACATGGTTAGTACACTCCCCAGCGCGGCAATTTTACAGGGGAAAAGGGTGATAAACCATGGCATACGGTTCCGAGTTTTTTGACAACTCGCAGGTCAGGATTGAAACAGATTGCGGTGGGGGGTCCTTTCATGACACAGCCATGATCAGGGAGTTCTAGTGCCGGAAACCCTTACCTCATATGGCATCAGATGGCATTCTTTTTTGGTTCATTGAGGGTTCTCTCAACCATCACAGGCAAACTTGACAGCTCTCTGGGGCGCGCTGGACCCGAACCCTATGGTCATGTACATGTACATCCATTGGTGGTTTCAATGATGTTCTTTCAGTCCGTTTGGCGGTCCTTCATGATCTAAGACTTAGATTATCTGGCCTATAGTGGCAGACAACATTTCAATTTCACAGCTCCAGCACCTAATCATACTCTTGGAAAACGATGTGTATGTGTGTCTATCTCTAATCCAATTGAATCTAGTCAAATCAAATCAATCTGAATGAGAAGCTGAATCTGAGTCGGAACCTCAATCTATATAAATCGAATCTAATCTAATCGACAGTATCTATCTGGTGAATCCACATGAATCGACAAATATGTCGGGGGTCGGCACAGCCAGCGGGACATTTGGCTTGTCCAGGGCCGACAAGCCAAAGCCAAGGTAAGCCAAGCAGCTAAATAGGTATTATACTGTAGACTCTCTGGAAAAAGACGGTGGAAGTGGCGAGAAGAGCCGATGTTCCGCTTCTAGATACTGTTCTTTGTGAACAATCAAGGTAGATGTACAGGAATTCTCCCAAGCCTAATCCCTCAAGAGATCTCAAGAGTAAGTAGCGTTTCGGGCATATGCCGCCCCAAATTCCCAGATGTGGGCATGGGCTAGAACTCATTTTTTCATCACCATGAAATGTGGCAGATGTAAAGGTGACCAAGTATGCCAATGAGAAACGGACCACCAAATGGTGGTCCAATGCGGCACCCCAAAAATCCGTCCGTTTCGCGGAAACGAGGTGTTGTCCAATGAGATTTTCATCGATGCCCTGACCAACTGCGGTGCATGTGCAGTGCTTGTCTCTGAAGAAAACGAGGCCCCGATCTCATCCGTTTCGTGTATCTAGCGCTGGTGACCTGGTGATCCTGTCAGTGTCTGTACAAAAAGCACATGGGTTATAGGGTTATAACAGATGTTATCTAATAACTGTGTTAGCCCAACTGATGTTACCTCTAATATCAATAGGGTTAGCCCAACTGGGTTATAACTATGTCTAATTGGTGTATGAGTTGTAACCCCAGTTGCTAACCAGTTCCATAGATGTCCTTTTACCATTGGTTGGTTGGTCTGAAAAGAGGGGTTCACAGAAAGGGGGTGGGGTGGAGACAAATCACCGCCTCGCAAGTGCAGTGGATGTTAGAGGATGCAGGCAATATCACAGATTAATAACATTAATATGGCTATGGATCAATACCTATACATACCATTTTTAGGTGGATGAACATCCATAAATCCCAGCTATTTTGATGTGAACTACAGGGGGATAGGGTTTTGACCCATCCCCATATCTGATTCATCGCACACGAAACCAGTGACCAGTAGCATCTCGCAGGATCCCATCTTCGTGCCCCAGGCGAGGGGTGCTGGGGCTATAGCCTCTATGGCCATCCAAATGGTGGAGAAAAACCATGAAATAGTAACATTTCCGGCAATTTTATTGTCAACTTGTGGGGAAACATGGTAAGCGACATGATATAAGCATGAAATTTGGGGTACACGAATTTTGGAGAACGCCGCATGTCGTAGATATAGGGGATTACACATGGGTTGTAGAAATTCTTTGACAGGCTTATTTCATAAGTTTCAAGACACAGTGATCAAATGGGATAACTAGATATGATATAATATTATATCTGGTTGGTGGTTTGGAACATGGCTTTTATGACTTTCCATATATTGGGAATAGTAACCCCAACTGACTAATATTTATCAGAGGGGTTGAAACCACCAGCCAGATATGATATGATATGATATGATATGATATGAGGATTATGGAGCACCATTTTTTAGTATTGTCTGTCACCTTTGGGCTTTTCCTCAGTTCATCAGACCTTTGGGTTTTTGCCTGAGTTGGCATTATATCAAACAGACGGATGTCCCATTGTTTTATATATATATAATATTATATATATAATATTTACCATGACTACTGCAATTTCCATATTGTATATCCTACAAAAGGATTTCCCATTGATTTCCATATATCAATATCAACCACTATACCACCATTGATTTCCACAGATATCATACCACCATTTTATGCGTATATATATATATGGATGAATGATAATGACCTCACTGCGACATCACTGGAATAGTGCTTAGATTGCGGGGAATCATCCGCAAATCGCCACAAATTCAGCTATTTTCAGGGTAACGACATATTGTAATTCAGCCAGAATATCGAGTTTATAATATATATATATATATGTGAACTATCCCACAATGGCAAAAAGTTTCAGTTTAGTGAAGTATTGCCAATTTTTCCATGCATATATATATATATACACATACAGCACCATTGTATATGTATCTAAACCCATGTCACATCCAACCGATCCCTCCATTCAGGAGAAGGCTGGCCGCTTCGTGGTCGCATTCGATCCCCTAGATGGCAGCAGCAATATCGACTGCAACGTTAGTACAGGCGCGTCGCGTGTCGCGTGTCACGTCGTTTTTATGAAAGGGGCGTAGTTGGGTCATGGGATTATGGATTTCTCTAGTGATTTCTGTAAGAATAAGGATCAGATATAGAAGTATTCTCTACCTATTTATGAATCATAAGCATATTTCAGTAACAATAGTAATTTATATACCATTTTTTTTCGGTGGATTGGAGGATCACCCTACTATCATTGGAGGAGTTGATCTAAGTTGGATGGGCCTCCAAGTGCTGGTCATTGGATGATTTCTCTACTGGTCCAACATAGCAATGGAAGAGAACCTATTTATAGATGATTTCTCCATATTTCTCCAACAAAACGCACGTTTTATCTAGGATTTTCAATTGCCACGTTTGATTACCTTATTATCTATGAACAACAGTAATCACCTATTTATGCAACAATAGTGATCACCATATATATATATATACATAGTTTATGGTCATTAATAGATGTATTATTCATATATATATATATATTATAGTTTTATATGTAGAATTATCGAAGGAAGTTTAGAAGTCAAACTTCCGACAATATGGACATATGAAAAGCAGAGCAGGGAAGAGGCAGAGAGAAGAGAAAGATTAGAAGAGAGAAGATCAGAAGAGAAAGAGTAAGAGGACAGAAGATACAGATGCGCGAAAAGGTAGGAAAGTCGCGAAACACTGTGTTTTTCCAATGATTTGTGGCTCCGGAGGGTCGAAAAGTAGGCTCGCTAAAGCGGCGGGTGCGGAGCCAGCTGGCCAGATGAGAGATGAAAAGTTGCACGCCGTTGTGGCGCGAAGCACATTTCGAAGTCAAAAGTATTAAAGACTGGCGGTCTCGGACCACTTTTGCAAGTTGAGATGTCGAAAAAGTGCACGCCGTTGTGGCGCGAAGCACATTTCCAAGTCAAAATGTACAAAACACACCATTCTCGGACCACTTTTGGAAGTTGAGATGTCGAAAAAGTGTACGCCGTTGTGGCGCGAAGCACATTTTGAAGTCAAAAGGTACAAAACACCTCAGTGTCGGACGACTTTTGGAAGTTGCGATGTCGAAAAAGTGCACGCCGTTGTGGCGCGAAGCACATTTCCAAGTCAAAATGTACAAAACACACCATGCTCGGACCACTTTTGGAGGTTCAGATGTCGAAAAAGTGCACGCCGTTGTGAAGCGAAGTACATTTCGTAGTCAAAATGTTAAAAACACCAGGGTTTCGGACCACTTTTGGAGGTTCAGATGTCGCTTCGCTTCACTACACTACACTACACTCCGCTACACTACACTACACTACATTACACTACATTACACTACACTACACTACACTGCCTTCCACCACACTTCACTACATTACACTACACTACACTCCACTACACTACAAATACAACTACACAACGACACAACTACACAACTACATTCCACTACGCTACATTCCACTACACTCCACTACAAAACACTACATTCCACTACACTCCACTACACTACACTCCACAACACTACAACTAAAACTACACAACTACACAACTACACTCCACTAAATTACACTACACTACATGACACTACACTGCACTCCACTTCACTACAGTGCACTGCACTACACTACCTTCCACTACACTTCACTACATTACATTACACTACATCTACAACTACAACTACAACTACAACTACAGAACTACACTCCACTACACTCCACTACACGAAATTACACTACACTACACAACATTACACTACACTACACTACATTCCACTACACTCCACTACACTACACTACATTCCACTACACTCCACTTCACTACACTACATTACACTACACTGCATTACACTGAATGACATTGCACCACAGATAGACAGGTAGACAGATAGACAGATAGATAGATAGACAGATAGACTGGTAGACAGCTGGACACAGAGCCAGATGAAAGGAAGAGAGAGAGAGATAGACAGACAGACAGACAGATAGACAGATAGACAGATAGACAGATAGACAGATAGACAGATAGACAGATAGACAGATAGACAGATAGACAGATAGACAGACAGACGGACAGATAGACAGATAGATAGATAGATAGATACATAGAAGATAGACAGGTAGGTAGGTAGATAGTCAGAGCAAGAGAGAGAAAGAGAGGAGACCTCAAGCACCTTTCGGTCCATCAGTGAATTCGCTCTGCCATCCTTGATTCACAACAACCAATCTCTCCTATAAGTTTCCTATTTTTGAAACTTCCGCCACCGCCTTGTGCGGTACTACTGGTAATTACGTGCGATATGTATGCATATTATATAATAGTAGTATATGATATGGATATGTATATAATACACATTCTATGTGTTCCAACTTTTCCTTTCAAGTGTTTAAATATACCATAGATAGACAACAAACGAAGATGTGAGAGTGAAAGTGTATTTGTGTCTGAAATCAAAACTATGTGGCTGGTACGCATTTTTTCTTGCGGTGTCTAGCATGTGGGTCAGAAGTGGAGATTGGCTGAGTCACACATACTAACTCCAGTAAATGAACACCAAGATCAACACCATGATATGGAAAACCAACCATTTAAAGATCATTTGCTTGGAACAGCAGGGGTGTTTTCCATATTGTTTTGTTTATTCATTGGAGGATATGCGCGACCTGAACCTCCCCATTTTGGCCCATGTTGCGACCCGCACGTGGCAGGCACCATCTTTGCAGTCTACGAGAAGCAACACTCGGGCCCTGCAACCGCCCCTTGGCTGGGGATATGTATTGCTGGGTGTGGCAAAGAGCCATGAAGACATGTACATGTGTATCTTAGGGGGTTTCTTAAGTCATGGGGGATCCCCAGTCGTCACCGTGGCTTTCAATACTCACATGGTCATCCATGACTTGGACGATTTGGGGGTGACCCCATGACTTAGGACACCTCCTATATACCCTCTGGTAAACTAACATAACTATGGAAAATCACCATTTTTAATGGGTAAATCCACTATAAATAGCCATTTTCAATAGCTATGTTAAATTACCAGAGGGTACTCGGGATTGCTACATACCATAAACATCACCCCTTTTGGATCAACTTTGTTCTGTGTACCTCGGGAGTTCCAGCGCGCCACCATTCCGCTATGGTGTCCACCTTCGACCTGTTGTCGCTTTTTCGCAAACCAGAACCACTTTGAAGTATTTCTGGTGACTTAACATGGTGATTTAACCAACAAGAATGATGGTTAAGTTTAATGGGGAATAATGATGGACAATCCTTCAGAATGTATCCTCAAGTCGTGATCTATTCCCTCCTTAAATTTGCACCATCTGCCGAAACGTTCGAGTTTTTCCAACCTTCGAATTCCATCCAATTCCCACGTCTTTTCTTTCCCCCGCTTCAAACCCAAATCCTCCAGTCGTCGCACCGCACAAAACAGCTGAGGTGAACGACATCCTGCGCACGGGCAACGACATCACGGTGGCCGGCTACTGCATGTATGGCGCTGCCACCGAGTTGGTCATCACCTTCAAAGGCGGTACACTCTCGCGACAGGGGCGACAGGGCGATCACTGGGATCACCTGAAATTTGATGCGGGATAGCTCTCAGGATATATTTCGGGGATATGATTCCAGAAAAATGTTGATTTTGATAGATTTTGTTCAGATGTATCATATGTCTTATGGGCATATGCGTCAAGACTGAGGACCCGTGAAAACCGCAGTTTCCAGTGGCGATTGTTGGCAGTTGGCCATGGCACTTTTGGGGGGAATCCTGACCTTTTTTCTTACCGTAAGTGGAAGCCTTGGATCGCCATGAAATCTGATCATCTATACCCAGCTTTTTAGGAAGAGCTACTTTTTCGGGACTCGATAGTTTTTGGTATCTAAGATTCGCCATGGGGGAAATTTTGATAAATTTTGTGTTTTTCCCCAATGCCAAAAAGGCCTGGCCTTTTTTGGGGTACGATGGGTAGTAGTTTTTCCAAATGTCCCCATGGTGGAAGCCGTTGTGAAAATTCACGTCTCGACCAGGTCACGGAGTGCATCGATTTACCCTGGACCCGTCTCTGGGGGAGTTCGTACACATCCAGGCGGGAAGCGTTAAGTCTCCCAAGTCTCCAAGTGTGCCATGGTATCTCATGGTATCTCATGGTATCATGGGCAAGTGACATGGTAAAATCCTGGTGGATTTTTGCCTTGGAAGGGGATGGTCATGCCGAAGAAAAAATCATAAGGATTAAGCTATAAGGCTATAATCACTAGAAAGAATCTCATGATTATACCTATGGTGAGGTTCATGATTATACCATTGCTATAAGGTATAACCATTATATAAGGCATGATGGTGGCATGTCCATACCCCAGCATGTTGACCATCACACAGGTGACTCCGTCAGACTTCCAACGATTTTTCACTGTTGAAACAGCCATGGCACAGCCTGTCCCCAGCTTCCGCAGCTACTTCTACCTGGATGTCCCATTTAGTGTATACTAGTATATATAGGCTAGTCCCAGGTCCTGGAACCACATACGATGGGGTGGGGGGGTGGGGTGGGATGTTAACGTTCATGTGAACTTGCAGAGGCAGTTTGATGCTAGCCACACGATGGGGGTGGGGGGGTGGGGTGGGATGTTAACGTTCATGTGAACTTGCAGAAGCATTGATGCTACGCACACGCGGGGTGGGGTGGGGGGGGATGGGGTAGGATGTTAAACGTTCATGTGTGAACTTGCAGAAGCAGTTGATGCTCCGCACACGCGGGGTGGGGTGGGGGGGGGGGGATGGGGTGGATGTTGTGTGAACTTGCGAAGCAGTTGGCTGGTGTGGATGGGGTTGGGGGGGATGGGGTGGGATGTTTAACGTTCTGTGAACTTGCAGAAGCAGTTGGTGCTACGCACACGCGCGGTGGGGGGGGGGGGTGGGGTGGGATGTTAACGTTGATGTGAACTTGCAGAAGCAGTTGATGCTACGCACACGCGGGGTGTGGTGGGGGGGGATGGGGTGGGATGTTAACGTTCATGTGAACTTGCAGAAGCAGTTGATGTTACGCTCACGAGGACTGGGACAATATATATATATGAATATATCTACAGAATTCTTTAGATATCTATATCTATTTTTATATATATATATATATAATTATATATATATATATATTCATCATTTTTCAATATATATATATAATTAAATATATTTATATTTATATATTTGAACTTACATATGTGTAGAATGATGATGATGATGATGATGATGGTGGTGATGATGATGATGGTGACCCTAATGAAACTTGTCAATTCCGCGACGAAATTTTGTCACGGAATTGACAAGTTTTACAAACCTAATTCAGGTTTGCGCGGTTCCAAGAGCAGGGACGAGGCTATATATACATGAGAGCGTGGTCAGCAACTCCCTTAAGGAGTGTTGGCCGATTTGGAGTGGATCGCCAACACATTTTTTTTTAACACAGGTGTTAATCTGTTTGGGATTTGAACTGCCTCATCTCCACCATTCCTTCATCATCAATCGTTGTCAATGCGTGGAGTTGGATGCATCCTAATCATATTCTATACCTTGAGGTAACTTTAACATAGCCACGGAAAATTCCAATTTTGCAGGCCACAGATGTGGATCATTGATGGTAATTGACCTATTTCCATGGCCACTTTCCATGGCTACCTATGATGCCTCTCGTGAAGTTGATGATCTTTAGGGATGACCGTCGTGAAATGAACTGTTCTGAATGGGTGAAAACTCATGATCATAAATTTGACGGGATGAACTGGCATGAATATAATATACTATATATATATATATACTATAATATACTATATATATACATGTCGTATTTGACCTATCTACCAGCTAAGAATAGCTATGAAATCTTGTAATATTTCCTGGGAAAACTCAGGGTGAACTGACCCATCGCCATTTCCGGGATTCCACGGATTCCGGTGAGTCCGCAGGCACGTGTGAAGCTGCCAGAAGGTGGCGGTAAGAAGATCTATAGCTGCAACGAAGGCGCGCCGTGTTCACGGCATAGCCGGAGATTTCGTCACTGAAAGGATGTGCCAATGACAGCTGGCAAGCTGGGGCTTCGGGGATTTATATAACCAGCAAAAATGATCAAACAATGTGATTTGACCACTCGAAATGGGGATTTAATAGGATTTAATCACCAAATCTAATAGTCAGGACATCAGGAGTTCTTGTAACATTTCCCTTGAACCGATTTTTTTGCGTTTTTTTTGCCATCACTGGGTTTTTCGGGGAGTTTGATCCAAGATAAATGGAGCTTTAATCAATGATGGATACCCACTTAGAATATAAATCGTTGGGTTACTCAGTGACAAAGAACAGCATCGAGTAGGGAAGATCAAACAATTGGAGTGGATACTAGAACTACAAAAGAACTCTGCACATCTTGAACTTCAAAGCCCTCTTATTCTTGACTTTGCTCCATTTATTTGTCTAGTTCCAATAACTCTTGGTGAACATGGTCTTCTGGTTCCTTCACTGCCAGCATGTAGCAACTAGAACAATTATTACTAGAATCCGAAGATGATGACATTGCACAACTCTTGTGTACTTAAACGCCAGGAAACTCTGCTGGAGTTGTCGTGATATGTCCTGATCAGTTTGTGACCAGAGGGCACATACGTAAGATTGATGAAGAAATCATCAGCAAGCAAGTCTGGCAATCAAACATGGCATGTACCCTCTGGTAATTTAACATAGCTATTGAAAATGACCATTTACAGTGGATTTACCCATTGGAAATGGTGATTTTCCATAGTTATGTTTGTCGATTTTCGTATTCAAACCATATGAAAACATGGCATCAAACCTCCATTTCGTTCGGGGATTTCCCATGTTTAAACAGACGTCGCGAGATCGACGTCAGGCAACAGCAGAAATTGGGATGCTGCCATCAAGAGCATCATTGCCAAGTGGAAGGCCGGGATGATCCCGACCTGGGGCAGCTTTTCTGACCAATCTTGTCATACACACATACACACACTATATACTTATACTTATATATATACTTATATATATACTTATATATATACTTATATATATATACTTATATATATATACTTATATATACTTATATATATACTTATATATATACTTATATATACTTATATATATACATATATATACATATATATATATATACATATATATACATATACATATATATATATACATATATATATACATATATATATACATATATATATAATAATAATAACAATAATATAACGTAATATATATATATATGTATACACACACACTTTATAGAATTAGAATTACACTATATATTATAAATGTACATACACTATATATATACACACCCTATATATATACATACATCAGAGAAATACACTTGTGCTTCAAGACCAAGGCTTCCCCCGAGTGTTACATGCCGGTTCCTGTTTCCAACATGCTCCAAGCAAATTTCCAGCCGTATGCCGTAGGTACCCTCTAAAGCACCCTGTGGTATCCGCTGTAGACATTGGTTTCTCCAGGCATGTGGTGTATATATATATAATATACACATGATATATATATATATAATATACACATGATATATATATATATATGTATATATATATATATACGGTATAGTATCATTAAGAGCTTCGGTTTTGAGTCCATTCCGCAGCAGTTGAATACGAACGTTATTAGGGGGCTTGTGAAACGTGCACAACTCCTATGAAACGTGCACAACTTCTATGGAACGTGCACAACTGCTATGGAACGTGCGCAACTCCTATGAAACGTGCGCAACTTCTATGATTTATATAAGTTCTCAAACACTGCAAAAAGCTCTTAACGATACTATACCCACATATGTATATGTCCCCAAATTATCCCAAATTGCTATTTGATGAGACAAACTTGCAAGTTTGACCATGAAGTGTTGGATTGCCACATGGGAAAACCATGGGATTTTGAGCGATGCCCCGATTGATCCAGGACAGTGACAAGCCATACGCTGCGCGCTACGTTGGATCCATGGTGTCCGTCACTTGGTGGAACATTTTCGAAGTTCCTATGGTTTTTTGAAGGGTTTCTTCATGGGATTTAATCAGCAAAACATGGGATTTAATGGGATTTCATGTGGTTTAATGGTGTTTAATGGGGTTTCATGGGTTTTCATGGGATTTCATGGGATTTCATGGGATTTTCACCACTTCAATTGGGGATGAAAATTCACCAAATATAGTCATTGGAGGGGTTTACATACTTTGAGGAACCGAGGAAACCGGCTTGGTCCCCCAGAATCCACTGGATGGATTCACCATGATGTACCATATAAGGCCATATTTTGCTGGGATATTCCCTTACATAGGCCTGAAACATAGGCCTTATATATGGTAGGTACCTCCAATTTAGGATCCTGAAATGGCCATTGACATGATAAGTATAATTTATCCCCATGATTCATGTGTTATATCATGATTATCATCATTTTCCGGAGAACTTGCCGACAATTGACAACTGCGATTTATCGTTCCCCAGAGGACGTGCACCGAACGATCCTCTACGGTGGCATCTACCTCTACCCTGCAGATGCCAAGTCGAAGCACGGCAAGCTGCGAGTGCTCTATGAGGTCTGGTGGAGAGGTGTCGGTAGAAGATGTAGTGGTGAAGCATGCTTAAATCATATAGAAGCCCTATTTTTTCTAGGTTATAGAATAGATCCCTTTTTGTTTGGATTCTAAGACCCCAACGACTTTAATGGTTAAATGCCTTAAACAGCATGAAATCATATTAAATCACCATTCAACCGTCAAGCCGCCCGTTTTTTGTTGCTCAGGGATTTCCCATGGCCTTCATCATGGAGCAGGCAGGTGGTAGCGCCTCTTGTGGCATGTTCAAGGGCACCTTGGCGCTTGGTTTACGTCGGGGATTGTGGCATGTTGGGTCACGATTATGGTAAACTAACATAGCTATTGAAAATGGCCATTTATAGTGGATTTTCCCATTAAAAATGGTGATTTTCCATAGTTATGTTAGTTTACCAGAGGGTAATTACTTGTATGGTCAAGGTGTGCCTCAGATAATAATAGATTCTATGGAAAATAGATGACAATGGGAAAATAATAGACGATCATGGGAACATGATGGAACACATATGATAATAACTTCTAATATCTTCTAATCATCTATATCGTGGATAACTAACGGATTATACTTGGGGTTGATTAGTGAATTTCTTGGGACTTTAAACAAAACCCAATTTATTGGGGATAACCCATGAGAATGAACCTGGCTATGACTGGACCTGTTTGCAACCGGATAAGCCACGCCATGGCCTGTCTAAGTGGAATTCCACTGAGGAGATGTTTTTACGCGGTTGCTGCCCAGGTAATGTTTTTTTTAGCCCATGCCATAAACCAAACATAGAAAGGGGGCATGATATCATGATTATCCTATGAAATTCAGGCATGGCCAATTTCATGCCCACACCAATTGGGGATGGTTTCGGGCATTGGGTTTGCCTCAGCAAAATCTTGGTGAAGGCTAGCTATCCAAGTGGAAGTGAGCAGCCTGTGCTGTGTGATCAGAAGGGTACCAAGATTTTAACCTATCCCAAGATATGGAAAAGCAGAATACAGACAGTTCGGGCAATGATAAACAATGGGGTTCCAGGGTCAGTATCAATTCAGTGCAACCTTGCAAAAGTTGGTGCTATGGAACCGAGGCGTTTGGTGCAACCGTTTCCATTTTGCATGTTGACAGCAGGTCTGATTGGCCACAATTGTGGTTTCCACCTTACCTCCAAGCACCAGGGAGTTGTGATTGAGACATCTCCGCCTTTACCAACTCGCTTCTGAAGCCTCACATCTACTACTTGGTGTACAGTTCCATTGACCCAAGTAGTTTCATGTCCCAATAGTTCTAGGGGACCCATATTCTAACTTATGGTGACTATTTCGATACAAATCCCATTAAATCCCATTAAACTCCATTAAAAATATCCCGGTCCCAAGCTAGTTATCATCCCATGGGTTACTCTAAGGCAAAATCCAGAGGCTCCTGGACATCGTGCCGGAGTCGATCCATGAGAAGTCTGGGAGCGCTGGGATGAAGATGACGCCTTGGTGAACATGAGGGATTAGCTATCAAAAATGGTGATTTAATGGTTAACTATCATGAACCATCTATTGTGATATTATTATGAACCATTATTTTTTTAAATTATGATTGAATGGTCCATAGAAATACATAGTTTAGCTATGAAAAATGGTGTTAAAATTTCATGGCTATGTTGAACATAACCAGAGGGCAATATAATTTAATGCTATCTGATATTTGATATTTGATATATGATATATTTGATATATTTGATATATTTGATATTGGATATTTGATATGATACTAACTATGATTGGGTTGACGATCCCTTCAACTTGACGATCATGAATTTCATGGGTTGTTAGTGGTGAAGGGAGCGATATTCATTTTCCCGAAAGCAAGTCATGGAGCCGGAGCTACTTAGAGTTTCCCAACCACATGGGGCGTCCTGAGTCATGGCCTGTCGGGGTTAGACTCCCAATTAATTTATAGTGGAAAATGACTATTCAAGTTGGTACCCCCGAATCAGCTGGGGCTTTATGAATCCTGGCTTGACATTACATTGGCTTGTCCTGGGCTACGGCAGACTTGTGATAGCTAGCTGCAGCTGGCAGGTGCCCCGTGGTCATTGGCTGCAATAGAGATGTGGATGCAACTTGGCAATTCCATGGGCCCCATGGGACCATAGAAATCGAAAACGCAGTACCCTACGATAACCATACAAGATGTGGAAACCAATAAGTTCCCTTGAAAAATGATCTGCAAATGATGGGTTTTTGACATCGATGTTAGTTTACAGGAGGGTGACTTCCCAAAAAAATCGGGCCGAAGGTGATCTTGTTCGTTTCTCAGTCGAACAATGTGCATTTTTTTGGAATGATTTCTGAAGGAACACAAGGGACGCAGCTGTTGCTATGTATCACTTCAAACATGAGGATGAATCAATAAGCATTTGGATATACCCTCTGGTTATTTAACATAGCCATGGAAAATCACCATTTTTTGGAACGGTAAACCATCTACAAATGGGCCATCTATACCATGGCTATGTTAGTCAGAACCAGAGGTCCAGAAAATTCCTAAAAAGCCGAACTTCCAGAATGAGTGACTTGGGGGACAGCACCGCTGCTACGAGGCAGTTCTGGAAGAGTACAAGATCCAGGGTCTCTGCTAAATCCCGTCTCAGGCGCCGGGTGTTGGTTATACGTGGGATGACTCAAAATGAAAACCAAAGGAGATGAACAAATGAAAAAAAAGGATCATCCCAACAAAAGGCAAGCCACACAAAAAGTCAAGTGGTACCATTTTCACCAGATTTCTTGGTGTTTGTGGCTCGTTTCGGAGCTGCCCACTGACCCTCTTGGTTCAACCGAGTCAATTGAATAATTGCTCGATGAAAGTGGCCAGAGATCGGCCGTGCTAGTCTACATCGATAGGTCGGCCCCCCCCATTTTGGGTTTGGTCATGTGCACTTGCCATGGAGCCAAACTTCAAAGTTCCTGGAAATCCTGCTTGGTTTCAAGTCTTATGCTGGTTGGTGGTTTCAAACATTTTTTATTTTCCACAATACATGGGATGTCATCCTTCCCATTGACGAACTCATATTTCATATTTTTCAAGATGGTTGTTTGTCCTTCCTGCCCGGGGGTATTCATGGATAATTCCAATTAGTGATGAACTCACCGCTGCAGGAAGTCGCAACAATCCCACATGTTATGATCATCCCGCATCGGAGTTGAAACCACAAAGATCCACAAGGGCTTTCAGTCTGGCTTACCCTCTGGTTATTTAACATAGCTATGGAAAAAATCACGATTTTTCATGGGAAAATCCACTATTTCGACTGGGCCATTTTCAATAGCTATGTTAAATTACCAGAGGGTACATGAAAACAACGGAAACCAATGCCAATTATACATCCAAATACCCTGTTTTTTTTGTGTTTTTTTCAACTTCACCAGAAACATATTCCTGGTGGTTTCATTTTTTGCTGCGGTTCGGAGCTATGGGGATCCAGTTTTTCCTCATGCACGATTTTTTATCATGTTTTAAATCGATATCCATAAAAAAAGCCAGGGAGCTACAATCAAAGTTTCCCAATCACATGACAGTATACAATATAATATAATATATAATATATAATATATAATATATAATATATAATATATAATATATAATATATGATATATAATATATAATATATAATATATAATATAATATAATATAGTATAATATAATATAATATACATATAACTATTATATCCCCAATACCAGCTTAAAATCCCCCGTGAATTCTATCATATCCCATCCCCAGCACCGTGGCCGTGCGTTTGATGCATCCCCAAAGAGGCATGCCAAAAGGCAAGAAGTAAACGACACCACTGCGGGTGAAACTTTCGCAGGGCCTCGAAACGTGGCAAGCGGGAGGACCGAGGGCACGTTTCAGAGGCAACAAGGGAAACTGGCTCGTTAGCTGTGTTGATATTTATATGATTTTATATGTGTATATGTATTATTATGTATTATTATGTATTATGTTATATATTTGTATACAGTAATATTATTAAGAATATATATATAGATGACATGTTATTATATATAATGGTGGTGGTCAAGACTGAATGGACCCAGACAATTCGTATTGCTTTCATTACCAGACCATCCAAGGGGATTTGGCCTTCAACATCTGAGAGATCACAGACAGCTTCGCTCGTCAGCCAAGAGCAGAGCTTGGCCAGGAAAGTTCAAGCATACGGAAAGGCGTGAAAAACCGAATGGTTCGTTTTAATATGTTTTAACCAACTATTCTCTGAATATCTCTGAATAGTATACCTCCACTTTGGCTGATTACATCATGTTTCATCCATAGGTTAGCCTCATCTTGGTCTATTTCTGTCCAGCGAATCCCATCGACTTCCAGGACTTGTACTGCGCCACGGCTGCGCCGCCACTTGCCAAATGGGCGGCACATTGGTCAACTTATTGGGCTACGGTCCACGGCTTTCTGATGTTTTCTGGGCAATTGAATGGTGGTTCCGTTGCGCTATGTTGACCTACCCAACATAGCCAAAATAGCCCTGCACCTAGGTTGACATGGCTCACCATCTTCGAGGGTTGTTTGGTACGGTGGAATCTGCCTACCCGGCGGTGAAAACATGCCATGAATGATTTAACCAATTCACAATGCGAAGTTCCCATGAATTTGGACATGATATTCTAATGCGAGGTTTGATGACTAAAGATGACTAAAGGGTATGGCTTCAAGATCGCCGCCTGAACCTCCCTGCTACTGAGGTTCGGCGCGTAAAGCTATGGCATTTTTCCCAATAGATCTGGACCACCACCGAAAATTCCGCGGTGGACTGTGTCTGTGTCCGCTTTTAAACTGGTGATTGGATAGATTGAACGACGCCAGGTGAAAATTTCGGAAGAGCTGCCGGGGGTTGCAATTTTCTGCTTGAAAGAATGGGATATAAAGTACCAGATCTTCCCCAAAAGGGATGAAATTCAGTCGGACCTTCCGAGGGCTCTGTTGGTGCCCAGGCTTTGGGGGAATCCCAGGGCTTGGGGTGTTTGACAGATGATGTCGGTGGCAGATCCACCAAGACTAGAACATCCCCCCTAAGTTGCGTGTATCTAAAAGCTATGCATGCTATACAATATATGTTGGTTTCTTGGCAAACATGTGTTGGATGTGATTGCCATCTATCAGCATGTCCTGTCTGCCTGATCGCCCAGTTCCGGACAACACAGGCGGGGGGGAGAGGTCTGGCTTATAGACAGATGTTTGAAGCCCTACAAAAGATGATAGGACATCAAGAGGAGGGCGAGGTCTGCTTTCCGTACAGCTTCCTTGTATAGATCTTTGATCTCTTTAGGTTTGCAGTCAAAGATCTTTCATTTCGAGTAGAGAGTCATTTCCATTTTGTGCCCTTGGCAAGTGATTCTTATCTCAGAGCTCCGAATCCAATCGAATCCACTCTGGCAATTTGGGCTCAGAGCTAGTGAGGCTGACCTGACCAGGTTTTCTGCCAACTCCATCTACCATGAGGGCCCTCCAATTCTTTGCTGCTCCCATTTTCTGTTTGCAACTTGTTGCTGCCTTTCGTTCGTCCGCCCTGGATTTTAAAGGCGTCACCGAAGCACGGCCGCAAAAGAGAGGCTTCATGTTGAATTGGGCTGAGTCGTGGTGGCTAAAGTACAGATTCCCCAGGGTTTTTTTGCTGCTTCCATTCACCGTTGAATTGTAGTGGAATTTGCCGTAAAAAATGGATTCCAAAGACCACAGCTCTACGGGGGATTAGCCTGGAAGCGGCATGGGATGGCTCAGGAACCTCCAGAGGCAGTGACATGTGCCGTTGGCAACACGGACGAGAGTGGATGATTCTTGGACGTGGGAGTGGATGTGTCAAAATCTTGGTGAACATCTCAGAAATGAGTAGAACTAATCTGAATAAACCATGTATATAATGTATTAAACTCATCAAAGCCTAAGCCCTGAAACCACCCCTAAAATCGCAATAAATAAGTGCTATGCTGGCATCTATGGCAGCCATCCCTAAATGGTAGGTTTTTTCTTGGGTTTCTCAGGAAGTTCGTTCGCAGGCAGTGTTTGACCTAAGGGATGTCCAAAGTGCAGAATTATCGGGGACGTCTAAAGTGTCTAAAGTCTAAAGTCCTTAAATCTATGGATTGCTGGTTGGTGGTGACTGGAACATGACTTTTATTTTCCATTTCATATAATGGATAATTTTCATCCTTCCTATTGACGAACTCATATTTTTCACGATGGTTAAAAACACCAACCAGATTGTTTCAGGGCGCAGTCGCAAACACTCGCAAAGTCTCTTGGGTCTTTCTTGCAGGGCGCAGAGTTGCCAAGGAAGATTTTTTTTAGATGGTGGATTCCCCCGGCTTTCTGAGAGGTTATATTATCCATCAATTGCGCTATCTCTTGAGCATCATATGCCATCTATATAATGACTTTTCCAATACTTTTCCTGTGTTCTTCACATCCTTAGTACTGGTATTGGCAATAAAATGTGTGGGTTGCATCCTCATTCTTCCTGTTGCCTAAGCAATGACCATTTTTTGGGCTCCTAACCAGTTATGCACCAAGTTGTATCTCAATTTTTGTTGAGAACAGATTTTAGTTATTTGTCTTCTTGCTTATACAATACAAGGTATAAACTTTAAACATGTTTTGAGTTAAAGCCAGAAAGATGTGGATTTTATTAGATAATGTTGTTTCTATACAACAAGTTCGCCAAAATCATATGGTCTATCATCATTTCCCTATCCGAATGAGAACAACATGGTTGTGTAATTCCACCATGTGTGGACGCCGTGTAGGTCTCTCCATGTGCCGCCGCTTAGATGCTCGGCAAGGATCAATAATCACCACTAAAATTAAAAAATGTGTTGAATGTGTCACATGTTGATTGATAATTAATTACATGGGGTTAACTGGTTGTGCTATCCAACATATTGATATATATATAATATTATATAATGTATATTGCGAATTTTCAGTGTTTTTCTACACCTTTCTGAATTTCAAGTTGTTTTGAAAGTATGCTACTTGTGCAAAGTGCCTGCAATGTCCTGGACTTGTGTTTTCTTCGCCCGGCTCTCTCTGAGCGAAGCACTTCCACAGCTTCGCCGGAAAAACCATCTGAGTTCAACAAAGTTTGAAGTATTTCGACATGACTTCCCCAAAGATGAACCATGGATTCTTAATGATTTTTAATGATTTTTACCCAACTCGACTCTAACAGGATCCCAGCCCATTTTTTCGCGACATCTGGGTTTGGGGATTGGTTCTTCCATTTAAGCCATTTAAGCCATAAATCACTTGTCATCCCCCAGGGTTTTGCGTTTTCTCCAGGGGCTTACGGCTTCCAGCGAGAACGGTCAATGCGAGGACTTTGTGGAGAAACTTGGCGCGGCGGTGGAGTTGATCCAAGGTCAGCCATTTTTGTTGATGCCAACTGATGAAAAATGCTGGAAAAAAGGAGAGTTTTAAACTGGTTGGTGGTTTGGAACATTTGGATTATTTTTCCATATATTGGGAATCTATTGGGAATAATGATCCCAACTGACGAATTCATATTTTTCAGAGGGGTAGGTCAACCACCAACCAGTAAAGGATGGCTCGGCCTAAGTTGCTCTTTGTCATTGGGTGGTTTGCGATTTCGTCTTCGTGTGCGAAAATCGCCAGATGTGCTGCCATTTTTGAGAGGGATTTCACCAAGAAGAATGGTGTTCAGCAATGATCCTCAAGGTTTTCAACATGTGTCAACCAAGAAACATGGGGATTTACTGTGCATTTATGATAGCTAAGTTGTTTAATAGCTAGCTCAGCCGGGGTGATTCGGTGATTAGAACTATAAGGTAGATGGGTATGTAAACCAACTTGTAACAAGGGAAAACTCCTTTGCAGCAAGGGGTAGCTAACCAACACCATTGGGATGGTGAGACCCCACATCTAAATGAATAGGTCGTATCTAATTAGACAAGTAAACGAAGACTAGGTAACTAACATTAAATAACTATGATCTGGTGAGAACATAGACAGAGCATGATAAAGCTATGAGTAACTATATGTTATTTTAGATTATAGATTAAGATCTACACCCACAAGTGCTTCCAAGTCCACCTCAGTCCCATGCTCAGGAAGCTGAAGGCGAAGGGCTACCAGAAGTTCTTTGGCTCAAGGGAACCGAGCCTCGAGCCCATTGTGAAGACTTTGAAGACGAACTGCAAGGAGGAAGAGCTTCTCGGAGAATCACAAGGCGACGTCGCGACATCTCTGGTATGATTGGTATGGGAGTTGGATTGGGTATATAATGATAGCCAAAAAATGTGTCAACCAGCGTAATTTTGGTATACTGTAGTTATATAGTTATATACTAGAATATACGTTTCATATAGCTAAAATGATGGTTAGGATCCTACAGTTGATCCAGAACAATGGGTCAACCTTTTTATGGAATTGATCAATGGATATTCATGGGGGGCTGACATTAGAGGATCGATTGATATACTGCCAATTCATGGGACACACACAGAATAATAAATAAGTTAGTTAGTCAGATAGATAGATAGATAGATAGATAGATAGATAGATAGATAGATAAATCGATAGAGAAAAAAATATATATATAATATATATATGAAAGATAGATCAACAAATAAAGACATATATAAATCAAAGGATAATATCATGGGAATATTGCGGCAAACCATGGACAATGACGGTACGTTTCGGTACGTTTCGGGGTTTCTTTCATTGTTCGTCGTTGGAGGATGATCAAAAAAATGGTCTGAATTGTTCGTCAACATTTTTCGGATGGTTGGATGGATGTGATCAAGCAATAATCCCCCATGTTTTTCTGTGTTTTTGTTGGGATAATATCCTAAGGAGATACTTGATAAAATGATACCCTCTGGTTATTTAACATAGCCATGGGAAATGGCCCATTTATAGATGGCTTACCTATTCAAAATGGTGATTTTCCATGGCTATGTATGATAAAATGATGATACTTGAAAAAACTAATCCAGAATGAATCCATTGGTGTTTTGAGATAATTTACTGGAGATTTTTTCCTTCAACATTCATCGTGGTTTCATCGATGAATATATGGGAATTGACCATGGTTAAACATTAAAACGAAAAGGGTCAACCAACTGAATGGGTACTTGAATACAACCGAATCTTTTGCAAAAAATGTGGATATATTAGGCTGCCCAGCAAAAGACTGATACTTTTTGATGGGAGACTAGCCATGAATACCCAAACAAAACCCGGCTGGAAATTCATTGGATCCAAGACATGGGGGCCCAATTTGGGGGCTCTTCACATTGATAGGATTCGTGATTCGTACATACTTTCTGGTAATTTGTTACATAGCTATTGAAAATGGCCCAGTCGAAATAGTGGATTTACCCAGCTATAACATGGTGGATCTTTCCAGTTCATTATGTCAACGTTTGCCAGAGGGTAATATGTTTCGACATGTTTTGACAAGTCGGAGATGTGATCCAAGGGTGTCAACAAGCTGATCATTGAGCCCATGGAGTAAAGATGTATGTGTTTGAAAATGGAGAACACATGGGGATGACATAATATGACATATGATTAGATCATATTACATCAACATAGCCCTTATTTTTTCATGTGGAACATCATTTTCCCATGGGATCGACCATTGTTTGCCATGCAAAAAATGACCAGCCGAGCCTCGGAAAACGGCCGTTCCCGAGGTTCGTCTTCTTTCTGGAGGTCATTTTGAAGTTCATCGACAAGACTCCGGAGGAGACCAGGGATGAGAAATATGCCGAGGACTTCAAAGATCTCAAGAAACGTGTCATTGATGCTCTGAAGAAGAAAGATCCTGACTACGCGCCTTGGTGTAACTGATAACTGGGGAAAACAGATGATATTTTTTGTTTGATCCAGTTGACTCATATATATGGAGGTTTCCTGAGTCATGGGGGTACCATGAAATAGTTACAACCATCCATTCTGATAGGATTTCCCATAAAATGAATATTATAAACCATCCATATATGGAAGGGATATCCCCTATGGAAAGCTCCAGAGGTCATCTCTCTGGTATCAAAAAGACCAAAAAAGGCACGGGTTTTTCCGCGACATGTACGAGGAAGGTGAGGCCACAAAAACGATGGGTTTTCGTTTTTTTCACGAAATAGGTTTAGTCTATTTTGGGGATAATAACGAAACTATGGTTTTTTACATTATGAACTTCCATGTTGGGATAATATAACCCATGTTGGGATTATGAACTTCCCAATAGTCTATTTTGGGGATAATAATCCCAACTGACGAACTCATATTTTGTCAGAGGGGTAGGTCAACCACCAACTAGTCTATATTTTTGTCTGGTTTCGTTGTGGTTTATGAGACCAAAAAAAAGTGAGAGGGGTAGCATGATCCAAACATAATTTGGCCCCACACATTGTAGGTATTCCCTTGGCTGCATGATCTTAAGTAGTCTTGTTTGACTAATTTCTTTGGGGTCTAAGTGCCACCAAAAGTAGGCTGTAAGAGGGTGATTCCACAGACGATTGAACCCCGCAAGCACTTTCTCTTGTTGGGGGTATCCCTATTTTGTGCTTAAAACGGGTGACCCTGATTGACCCTGCATTTTTTTTTCGCTGAAATCCATGTTTTATCTTAAGTCCCAAAACTTTAACATGTTTTGCTCTTTAGTTTATATAGATGAACATCTAACATTTAAATCCCCATGTTTGCTGTTGAAATCCACATTGAAAGCTGCTGAAATCCCAAGTTTTCCAATGCGTCCAGCAGTTTTTTCCGCGAAAAAATCATTGACTTCCCCAGGTTTTTCCAGATTTTTGACCATGTTTCAGTGAGTTTTTCGTGTTTTCGCCACCATTTTCTCCATGTTTCAGTGCTGAAACCGCCTGTTTTCCCCAGGCTAAAACCCACCTTTTGGCCCAGGAAGTTGACCTTGCCAGCTGTCAAGACGGTGACACCGCCATCACGGGCTGTCGCTCTGTGTGCCGATGGCTAGAGCCTGGGCATCCCGTCATCGTCTGGGGGATCTCAATGGTTATCCCAGATCTGAGTGATATACCCTCTGGTAATTTAACATAGCTATGGAAAATCACCATTTTTAATGGGAATACCCATTGAAAATGGTGATTTTTCATAGTTATGTTAGTTTACCAGAGGGTAAGTTGGTTTATAAGTATGGTACCCCTCCAGATATCTTTGTTGGTTTATGGTGCCTCCATTAAATACTATCTATAGTTATATATATGTATATATATATATATCTAGCATAGTTGGCATAGTTAAATGATGTTAAATGTTCATTCTTATCCCACGAAATTATCCTATTTATCAATCCTTTTTTTCCATAGTATGATACCCTTGGGGATGGTCTATTATCACTATCGCTGGACTTAGCACATCATATAACATTATGTATACTATACTAATATATATATATATATGATATAATGCTATTAATGATAGACCCATGGAATAATATTCAACAATGTCTGTATAATACATGTTGTTTCATGTTGTTACTATTAGACTATGATGATGGTTATTATGTCATTATTCCCTCGAGATGATTTACCGGAAATGAGACGAAGAGACGAAACACCACGAGGATATCAGACAGTCATGACCCTCTGGTAATGACTAACAGAGCTATTGAAAATTGCCATTTGTAGTTGAATTACCTATGAAACATGGTTATTTTCCATAGCTATGTTAGTTTGCCAGAAGATATCTCGTATGATATCTTACATATACTTATATACATATACATCATATACTACTGGAAACGAGATGAACATGTCATAAATCTTCACGAGTCTTTGGAATGGATAACATGTTCACTTTCATTGTCATCGTCATCATTCTATTCACATTTTATTCACCAAAATCATACCCATATTTACCCTCGTATAGACTAACATAGATGTGGAAAACCAACCATTCGCAGATCATTTTCCTTTTTGAGGTTTCCTTGTAGGTTTTCGACATATTTTGACACTTCTGGTATGTTTACCCTAGGGTAACCATTGAAAACCCTAACCATCATCGCTTCTTAGAAGACCACCGGGGTCTCCACCAGTTCCAAGGGCTTGACAGAATCGACCACCAACGGGCAGTGCGAAGACTATGTGGAGATGCTCGATGTATTTCATGGGATTTATATACATGGATTTAATGAGATATAGTTGATATATGTTGATATAGTGAGATTTCATGATAGGATGACGATTGTGAACATATTTATTTGTGTTGAAACTAAATCATGATGTACCCTTCGGTGTCTTCAAACATGGCGGGCCGCTGGGAAGTCCCCAAACCTGAGGGTTTTCAGGGAGTTTCATGATGGAAAATGCCAGCAAGAAAACATACAATGTCATCAATGTCCAGCTAAATGTGATAGGTTTTGAAATGCCAGCAAGAAAACATACAATGTCCAGCTTAGCTGGATAAATGTAATCGGTTTTGCAGGGTAATGATTGGTGAGATTAGTGATTAGTCAGGTATCATGATAAATCAAGGGGGATATATGCCGAATGATACAGAATGTAGATGGAGGACATGGTATTACGAAGTGTGCCTAAGATAGATGCATACTGATATTACAACATTGCTATAGTATTACATAGTTGTGGTCATACATAATCATGATATATCTTTTCCACACACAGACATGATTTTGCTTTCTGGAAGAATCTGGGAATCGACCTAGTTTACAACCGCAGGTTTGCGATGAGGTAAGAACCACTAAGCACCAGCTGATTGATATGTTCCTTTCTTGAGGGCCAAGGCTCTCATGTTGAAGCCGGATTCCTGTCCGGCGTTTTTTTGTTGTAATATTTGTTGTGGCATGTCGTGGCTATTGGGGTCCTTACCTTCTCCATAAATGTTTGAGGGATATCGTCATGCTGAAACTCAGTCGTGATAGCATTCGCTTGTGCTTCTGCCGAGGACACTTCTGGGTTACAAGAAGCTCGTGACGTGAGTTATGGACGACTGGATTGGTTGAAGGGAAAATCGAAACCGGAAAACATTGGGTTTCCCCATCCAATATAGAGATTTCCGGTCAATTTTGCCTTCAACCAATGCCATGATGAATGGCTGGGAAGGGAACCCTGGGATGCTGAAGTTTTTTTGGAGAACTCGATGATGGTTCCAAAGTGGTGACTTGACCATGAACCCAAGACTCAGAGGTCACCTTTTTGGGGGGTTTCTTCTAATTTTCTGAAGAAAAAGAGAGCAGCTAAGCTGAAAACACTGGATTTTTAAAGGACACATCCAACTTTTGGGTTCTACATCAAGCAATTTGTGATAGGAGAACAATCAGTGGCTTATGAAAGTGGCCTTTCTGCGGCCTTTGGGGTCGGTGTTCGGTGTTCGCCTCAGGAAGAAGGGGAAGTGGAAGTTCTGGGGTCATGAGTCCAGTCTCTTGTCCAAAAAAATGCTGGTGCTTAGGGGGCCACGAGATGATTCGATGGTGAATGGTTATGGATTGGATCATTCCCATCCATTCCCTACGACTTTTGCATCAGGAAGATGGTTCGTTGGTGTGTTTTTTGCCCTAGCGCGTGTTTCTTTGTGGAAATGCGGTCGCGAAAACGGTGAGACACTGAGAGATCTAGGTTTTGAAGACCAGAATGACACCTCACAGATATGTCAGATACCTCACAGATATGTCAGATACGTCTTTGAGTATACATACATTACATGGTACTATCCCTTCAACCCCCCCTGAAAATCATTGGCTCCAGGTATGACACCCGTTTTGGAGCTACTCAGCACCAATTGCAGGAGCCAAACGCAGAAGCGGTGACGATTGGTGAATCAATTCGGTCAATACTTGGGGCCCTTTGGGGTTCATCCTCAGTAAAAACGGTGATAACCCCATGAGCCGATATACTTATCCCACCTAGCAGGGATAGAACCTACTTGCTAAGTGGGATGAGCCACCAGGTAATGGGAAGACATCAGTCCAAGATTGAGGGGACATACTGTAAGTCTTACATTTTGACTCATTGGGCTCACATGTTAGTGGACTTAATAGGACTCAAGATTTGGACCTTTGGACTTTTTGTGCTCTGAAGATGCATATGTCCATTGGACTGATAGATTCTTGCAGCCTTTCGAAGATCCGAGTACAGATACGAATCTACAGCTACTAGTACAGAAGGAAACACACCATAAACTCATGTTGCATCCATCTTTAACAGGGACAATCATAATCACATTCAAAATCATCATCATCATCATCATCATCATCATCATCATCATCATCATCACCATCACCATCATCACCATCCTCATCCATCATCAACATCACCATCACCATCACCATCATCATCATCATCATCATCATCATCATCATCATCATCATCATCATCATCATCATCATCATCATCATCATCATCATCATCATCATCATCATTCTCATCATCATCATCATCATCATCATCAGCATCAGCATCAGCATCATCATAATCATGATCATAATCATCGTCGTCGTCATCATCACCATCATCACCATCATCACCATCATCATCATCATCCTCCTCCTCATCATCATGGATCATCATCACCACCACCACCACCATCATCATCATCATCATCATTCTCATCATCATCATCATCATCATCATCAACTGGGAATCCCCTTGAAAGCCTACCAAGCCACAGGAAGGAGGAGCTGGGCTATTACTTTGCTGGCATTATCCAACTGATCGAGCGGATGCCTGAGAACAAGAAGGAGACGCTTGGAGCAATGATGAAATGGATTACCCTCTGGTAAACTACCTCACTATACATAACTATGGAAAATTGCCATTTATGTTTTACCTACTGAAAATGGTGATATTCCATAGCTATGTTAGTTTACCAGAGGGTACAAACGTAGATCATAATGGGAACCTATCATGGATAATCATCTGTAGTCATCTATATCATGGATCATGATTGATAATGCCATGGTTGATTGGTACCTGAATTATATTTCATGTATGATCATTTCAGAGATAAAGTGTCACAAGAACAGCATGATATTCACCATGTCTACGCTCATATGTTTAGATAGGCTGGGAGGAATGTCTTCTGCAATCCCATCATGTATAGAAACTGACGCATCTGAAAACTGGAAAAATGGGTTTCCCAACATTTCCTGTTGGATACATCCTAGATTTAACATGGAACCTGGAAAATAGCGTTTGGAAGATGAGTGTCCTACTGAGGGATGTGGCCACTGCTGAAATGAAAAGGTCATTTTTTGGGCGTGTGACATCAATTATTCTTGGGTGAATCTGCATAAAACCATCATTAAGTCCAATCATTTGCTGGTTAAACCACCGTTTTGGGGATTCCATAGAAGGACCTTCCAGGACGGAGTCAGATCTTCATTAGGGCTTCAGCCAATTGAGCCAAGGAAGTACAAAGAACAGCCACTTGGTGGCATCTTTGGATTCCTCTGGTAAGGCAAACTTTTGCCTGGATGTTCTGGAAAGTTCGAATATGAATATGTCCAATCTTACCAATATGATATGTCAGATATGCTATTCCCATGTTTCATTCAATGGACTGGTTTAAGGGAAAATCTTACATAACCGGAAACCATGGGCATATGTTATTTTTTGGGAGAAATACAGGGTTGCCGGTTTCAAGTTTGGCTCAAACCAATCCACTGTTTCATGTATGGGATTATGATCTGAAACAATCATGTAGGTGCCTCTTTTTTTTGTTTGAAGGAGATTTGTTTTATTTTTGTTTTATTTTCTAAATATTTTTTCTTATGTGGACTAAATGAAGACCGTTGGATATGCAACGTCTGAATACGTTTGACTCGTCACTTTTGTTGGTTCCAGCCGTGTTTTGTGATGCATTGTACCGGGTACCGTTAATGTGATCCAATGTGATGTGACACTGCAATGCCTCCAATGTATATTGCCTGAGTCGGTGCAGTCTTATGTAATTTACGGTGATGAGTTGGCTGCTGTACCATGCTATGAGGTGTGTAGAATCTAAGTCTAAGTCAATGATGTCAATATCTGTAAGCGTGTCTACTAATAGCGTATACCATGCTACTAGCGTATATAGAGCCAATGTCTACACTTCTGTATATATAGTTATTGAAATTTGTAGGGCTGAGCATCCACGAACTGCTTCCGGTTTTCCTTGGGCCCATCCATAAGATCCTGCCGTTTCGTTTCTTTCACGTTTTTGTGTCTATGTCTATGTTTTAAGTTTGATGAGGGTAGGTGAACCTCCCAAGTTAGCAGTTTCACTCCAAAAATATTCATCTCTATATCATATATATATATATAATATATATATATATGTATATAATATGATATAATTATATATATCTATATCTATGTCTATATCTATGGGATCAAAACTTCCGCACCCATTTTTGTCACTGAAGCCACGCCGCCTCTTTGGTCATCTCACGGCTGGCAGGCTGAAGAAACTTCAAGACCTGGTGGCGGATCAGCTCACCAACGAAGTGGCCGCTGTCGAAGAGGAGGAATATGCAGCTCGGACAGCTTTGCGATGACGGCGTTGCGATGACGAAGACCGACTACCTGGCCCCTGTTTTTTCGAATGCTGTTCTTTAGGGAAAAACCATGAGGTGATCTTGGGCCCCCTGAGACTAAGAAACTACGTAGCTCCCATGGATCATTGGAGATGGTGCCGGCATCCCATCATGGCTGGAACTAGCGAGATGTCCACCATGAATCCTTCCGAGCCGAGTTATAAACCAAGCGAACCAATATGTGAACCAATATTAGTGAAGCCATATGTTGGATGGTTTTCACCCACCGAACATCTATTAACATCTATTAACATCTATTAACATCTATTAACATCTATTAACATCTATTAACATCTATTAACATCTACTAACATCTATTATTAACATCTATTAACATCTATTAACATCTATTAACATCTATTAACATCTATTAACATCTATTAACATCTATTAACATCTATTAACATCTACTAACATCTATTAACATTAACATCTATTAACATCTATTAACATCTATTAACATCTATTAACATCTATTAACATCTATTAACATCTATTAACATCTATTAACATCTATTAACATCTATTAACATCTATTAACATCTATTAACATCTATATCTATTAACATCTATTAACATCTATTAACATTAACATCTATTAACATCTATTAACATCAATTAACATCTATTAACATCAATTAACATCTATTAACATCTATTAACATCTATTAACATCTATTAACATCTATTGATTATTATCATTCTCCACCATCCTATTAACTATTATCCATTATTCTCCACCATAAACCATGGCTTTTCCCAGCATAAACCAACTGAATCTCCACCAGACATCACCGCAGCCCAGGAGGAAGACGATGTCCCATTGCCCAGCTGTGAGACCGGCATGACCATCGAGGCGGGCGTTTCGTTTTAGGTTACCTTGGCTGATTGGTTATGGTAGAAAATTATACACATAATATGTATACTGTATACTAGCAAAGTTGATTGTTATATGTTATGATAGGGAATTATCCTACAAAGGTGTCTTAATGACAGGGAATTAGAATGAATTAGACAGAAAAGTGTCTTAACATGTCTTAAACTTAGTTGGTGGAGAAAGTATAAGGTTAACCCAGGCAAGTTGGTTGAAGACAAATCATGTGCTGAGTATCCTGAAGATTTTCCATACTTGTGACATGGGAATGCAAAGAACTGGCATTCAATGGTCATTTCAGGATCCTAAATTGGAGGTACTGTAGCATATAAGGCCATATTTTGTGGGGATATTCACTTACATAGGCCTTACATAGGCCTTATATATGCTAGGTACCTCCAATCTAGGATCCTGAAATGGCCTTGGAGGCATGCTGGATTTCTAGTCCCTATCAGTTCAAAGTTCACTAAAATCCCAGGAATTCTAGTCCATATACAATTCCTTACCACCATTTGCAACCGGGATATTTCATGAGATTGAATTCCCCAGTACGAACGATGACCTTTGGGGACTTGGCTGGTGGCAGCAACTCTGGGGTTCCTATTGGGAGTTTGGGATGACGATCACCCCGGGGGGGCCTACCCCCTACTCATGGAATCGACCAGGTTTTTGTTTTTTTTGGGACCGGGTTGGCACTGTAGATCTGGGTAACCTTTGCATACCTTTGCAACATCGAAGGGAGAAATTATCGGAAAGGTCTCCTGGAGCTTCCCTCTGAAGTGCGGATGGCTTCATCGGGTTTGTCCAAGATCCCCAAATCCACTAGGTATGGTGTCACGGTGTCTCCCCAGATCTTTCGACTCCAAAAGGGCATCAACTAACATCAACTAACTACCATTTAGATTCTTGGGGTTGGGTTCCTTCGCTGCCCATGTAGTATTTTTTTTTCATCATTCCCGGATCCTTAGCTCCCCCCAGATCCGTGGCTCCGCAGGAGGGGGACATTGTCACGTGGGAAAACTATGGGCCAAACTTCGTCACATGGCCAAAGGTCATCCCTTGGAAAGTCAGGTGTTGGTACCGGATGTGTTCATTTTGACTAGAGGATCCCCCAAAGAAGGGGTATTATTTCCCATAGGATCCATGCATGCTGTAACATTTACCATCAATATACCCCCAATGTTAGCATATATACCATACATGGATCCTATGGGTTTGGGAACAGGAGTAGTTCTGCTGAATCCCTCAGAGAAAACTACACTATACAGACTATACATCACTATTTTCGAACTGTTCAAGTGTTGCTTTTGAGCCAGATTCTAAATTGTTTCCTGGCTTAGCCGGGCTTGTTTTTTTGTTTCATAGATTCAACATTATTGCTGCTGCGGTTGCTGCTGCGGTGGCCGCTGCTGTTGTCGTTGTTGTCCTTGTTGTCGTTGTTGTCCTTGCTGTCCTTGTTGTCGTTGTGTCCAAGAAACTTGTGTGCATCGGCATCGCTTTGGTCAACAGAGCAGTTTGAAGACGTTTCACGGTAAGGCGTTCTTACAAATATGTTCCGTAACCATGGCTGCATTGAATGCCAACACTACTTCCATAACACGAAAGTCTTCCACCAGCGACATTTTCTGCAAGATCCAGCCAGTCCATCCATACCACGCCCGAATGCTTCGAAGCACATCAACGCACCATCTAAGCCCGAAGCGCATTTGCCGGCTTTCGAACCTGCAACACAAAGCCAACCAAGCGACCACAACTATCCGCTACGAGGCGGCTGCTGCAGCAGCGACAACGGTTTCGGAATGGCGCAAGAACTCCTCTGCGTGCATCCTTGGCAATCATATCACAATAGTCTTAGAGCGTGCCTCGAGAAGCTGACCGCCGTCGTTCCGCTCTTTTGAGGACAAGTAAAGCGGTGTTTCGCCGTGGTTGCGGAAGCAAACTTACCCCTTACCTGAGCCTTACCTGCCCTCGGAACACCTTAGTTTGGAAACTTGAGTTTCGAAACTTCAGTTTTAAACTTGAATTTGAAACTTCCTGACCGCATCCATACTCTGAAATGGCTGTAATTTTGGCTATGGTGACATGGCTGCTGGATGTACACCAATCATGCCAACAAAGACAACGTTTATGTCTTTATGTATAAGAATATCATAGAATATCTATCAAGTGGTTTGTTTCTCTCAAATGGAGTTCCCCCTGACTCTTTGGAGGTTTGTCAACCTTGTTCTCCCTCCAAAAAACACAAAACAAAGCCTTCTGAATTGGAGGCCTGGCCCATCCCCCATCTCAGGAAGAGGCTTCTGGGATGTCCCTTCTCTGAATTTGTGGCCGGAGTGCAGGACCCAGGAACCCCATTTGTGTGGCGAATAAACACAGTACAATCCAGTCAGAGAAAGATGGAATATCTTCAGTTACATATGTTATGTAGGGCTTGTAAACTACTTCCTAACTGGGATGCGCATTGAAATAAGGACTCCTTGGCATTGACCCAGTCCAAATGGGTCCAAAGATGCGGGATGGGCACCCCACGGCCATTCTTTGATGGAACAAACCGAGTCATGGTTTGAGAACCAAACATACATATATATATATAATATGCGGGACATTGCCAGTAATACTGTGGTGAACCCAGTTAGTATAATGGGCAACTATCATTCTTTTCTCAGCTGAAATGAGATGCCAGAGACTCCGTCCCTTATGGAGTTGGGTTCATCCCAGTCAGATCACTTTTTCGTCAGCAACTGGTTCGGCAGACCCGGTCCGGAAAATCCCAGCTTCGTCTGGCAGACCAATCTGGCCATCGGCCGCCAAGCATCTTTGTGCTTCCAACACATCTCTGATATCTGCATGGTTTTTGTATCTAAAGATACCGTGGATGGTTGCGAAATCCTGCACCAGTTGGGATTCCTATTGGGATTCCTCTGAAACGCTGTAAAGAATGGGATCTTCATAGGATTTTGCCGATCTACCAACTGGTGCAGGATTTTGCAACCATCGACAGTATGACTCTTCATCCTGAGATGATTTCCTGATTGGGTGCGAAGAAATTCAAGAGTCGATCTACTCTGGGATGCTTCCATAATCTTCCATAGCTACAAGAGAATTACCAGACGAGTATATTTGGTATTTCACAATTTTTAACGATATTACCATAGAACCGTCACGGTTTTTGGTCACTCAGACTCCGCTGTTTTGTATCGACAGAACGCAATGGATGAGTGTAGCGACTCATCCCCATACAATGGATGAGTGTGGCAACTCATCCTCATACATGCTTATATATTATACTATAGATAATAAATATATAGTTCATATAACCAGTATTGTCGTACTTGAAGCCCAATTTTTGGTGGTCAAACATGGTCTCTTTGCCATCCCCATTAATCATATCTTCATGTCCAATCGGATTGGTTGAGGAGAAAAATTACAGGCACCCCAGGCCCATATTTGTGGGAGATTCACCAGGAAATCATTTGCTTCCATGTCTAGTTCGGGGCTTCTTATACCCTCTATATTTTAGGATTGCCACAATCGCCTGGGAAGTCTCTGAAAGGTGGTGTTGGAGGCACCTTCTTTCTGTGTTTTTTTTTTGGCGGTTCAGGATCGGGGACTACAAGAACAAACACTTTGAATACAAGCTGCGCATGAGTCCCTTGCAGCCAGGGTGGGTTAAAAACACTTCGCAGGCCATAAAATTCTCCAGGAACAATGAGCATATCCCAGCATTGTGGGTAGAAACCATGGTATCCTGCATTATCCTGCAGATTTGCGGTTGAACGAATCAATTGTTGCGACAAACCCATCTTTCTCTGAAAATTCTGCAGCTCATGTCGCATCTCAAGTTATAGATTTTCAAACTCACCCCAGTGTATTTCAAAATGTCAAGCTATATATATATATATATATGTATTATATACACACATTATATTTATCATCATATGCACAACAATTAGCAAATACTATGTTTGTTGGATTTTGTTGGTAAATATACCAGCATCTGCCGAATGATGTGGGTTCAGCCTTCCGTCAATGTTACCCCCCGATAAGACACACGATCTAGCAAAGGATCTATTCATTTTCGGGCCCTTACATTTCTAGGCAAATTCAGATTGGTTGATTGGTTGGTAGTTTCAAAGATGTGTTCATATGTTTTCATTTTCCATGCCTAGGATGACAATCCCAATGGGCTCTCATATGGGGATGGTGAAGCCAGCACCGAGAATCAGAAAGCGAGGATTTTTTTTCGCATGGCTTTTTAGGGGCCCATCCACCATATTTCTGAGGAAATCGTGGAACGACCTCACTGTGACCTCACTGGAATCATGGTTCGTAAGGGGAATTATCCCAATATGATAGTTTCCATGAAACCATGATTCAGTATTTCATATTCATTATATCAATGGCAATTCCAAATGGAGGTACTGTACCATATAAGGCCATATTTTGAGGGTATATCCCCTTACATAGGCCTGAAAAATAGGCCTTATATATGGTAGGTACCTCCATTTTTTTCGGTTCCAATTGCCATTGATTATATCAATGAATCGAATCATAGGTTTCCATACTAATTTCAGGTTTGAAACCGCTTGGATTTGTGGTTTCCCTCAGGGATGGATGGAATTTGGCTCAGGCTATGGAAGTCGCATGAACTATTCGTTCCCTGGAGCATTGGGAGATCTCACCAGCAGCCTGGGGAAGTTCACCAGAAGTCACTGGAGATTCCACTGAGAAAAACCAAATTCTCATTGTCTGGGTATAACAGCGTATATATATATATACAATTATATAGTATGTATGTATGTATGTAATGTAATGTAATGTAATGTAATGTAATGTAATGTAATGTAATGTAATGTAATGTAATGTAATGTAATGTAATGTAATGTAATGTAATGTAATGTAATGTAATGTATGTATGTATGTATGTATGTATGTATGTATGTATATATATACATGTGTATATATATATATATATACATGTGTATATATATATATACATGTGCATATATATATATATATACACATGTGTATATATATATATATATTTATAGTTGCATATATGTTTGTACAAAACCCCTTTGGGGATGGGTCAAGCCGGAACCACAATGAGCCACGTTCAACACCCAGTTGTTCAATTTCAGGAAGGGGGCAATAAGGTCCTCGCGCAAGCAAAACCCTGGCGTGCATAAGCCCGCGTGAGCATCAGCGAAAGCTATTCCTGTGTGTAAGCTCAAACTGTGGGTGCGTAAGCAGTGCGTAAGATGCCACGTGAGCATTCCCTTTGCGCCTCCAGAAAGACAAGACCTTTTGACCATGGTTTTACTTGGTGTGTCAGAATCTTATATCTATAGTATATATTCGGTCATCGCCACATCTATACTACATATTACAATTGTAAATTAGACTTAGACGTGCATATTGTCATTGCAAATACATTATACATGCATATACACGCATCAAACTCATACACCAAGACAATTTCTTTTGGGTAGACCGGGTAGACCCGTGCCAATCTATCAATCACTTCCCAACTTCTGTCGGATCATTTGCACTTCCAAGGAAAATTCCCTTCAACACCTCGACGAATACCTCTTGGAACAACAGGACTGGACTCTTCGGGTGGAATGGGTGAGAGATGGGTTGGGGTGGAGCAATTTCAATATGCAGGGAATTGGGGCTGTCCAAAAATGTAGGGTACACGGGTACACCCCAATTTATGGTAATTCGGATATATGTTTGTTGGGAAATTAGTCATAAACGTCATAAACCATCAATGTCAGCATAGCCTATTTTCAGACAAATCCAAGTATTATAGTGATGTTGGAAGTTGAAGCATGGGAAGATCAGATTTGGCGAGTCGTTGTCTCGTCGTTGTACGTGAGATGATTTAAGTTGGAGTTGACGGCCAGAAAGTTTCACCTGTTGGATGATGATCATAGGGGGGGGTTGCTATCCAGTACATTGGGGATTGCCATGATCCATGACGGGAATCCCATCGAACAGCTGCACCATGTCACCAGAGAAGCCACAGGGTTGCTCTCCTGCGGTCTTGGAGACATTCGATTTGACGATGCTGATATTGCTTCGCAGGTTTCCTAAGTCATGGGGGTACCTCCAAATCATCCATTTGAGATTGGGAATTTCCATTGCCATCCAGCTATTGGGGATCCCCATTTATGGAAACCTCCATATACTTACTTGATTCTTTCAACAAGTTGAACGTGTGCAACAATCTTGTTGGGGAAAGTAGCGTCACAACCAAGTGCGAATTTCCGGAAATGCAGATGGCTGGGAGAAACCTATGATCAAACTCTAGCTTCTTACTGGAACCGCAAAGAAAGGACTTTTTTTTTCCAGTTCAGTCTGTACCTTTGCAAACTTGTGACTGACATTTCGCTTCACACTTGTATTCCTTGACTGTGCTCTTCACATCAACTACTTGGCGGTTCATCCCACTTAGATCCACTAGGTTACAACCCCAGTTGTATGTAAATTAACCACAATTAACCTACTTATCCCACAAAAATAACCAGTGAATACCGGTGATATAACCTATACTTAGGATTCGTGTGGCCACGGATAGGACGCTGGGATCCAAAGCGAAACGATTTCTGGTGCTTTCAGCACTTGGTCCTGGTTTCTCTCGAATTGGGTTGGGCGAAGGATACACATCACCATAATGGGGATATAATGGACATATATAATGAGGATATACTGTAACGGGATATAAACCATCATGATTTAGGTGTTTCTCAAAAATTGGGTACCCTAAAACTATCGATTTCCCTTTGAATGACGGATTTTGGATGCTTTTGGGGTCCCAGACTCTTTGAAATCTCCCGCTGACCAGACAATTGGTGGTTTGGAACATGAATTTTATTTTTCCATATATTGGGAAGAATAATCCCAACTGACTGATATTTTTCAGATTGGTTGAAACCACCAACCTGACATTTTTTAATGAGTAAATCATCTATATTATAAACGGGCCATTTTCCATACACCCGTAGCTATGCTAATTGTTACCGGAAGGTATATAAAGTATTATAAAGTACCATTCCTTCAATCATTTTTTGTGATTGTTTTTCTGGGCCCCTGGAGAAGACAAGCAGAGGATGATCGAACAGCCGGAAATTGAGATCCCATCCTCCTAACATCAAATCCACCCCCCAAAACCATGGGTAAGGGTAGGTTTCTTTATTTGGAAACCCTGATTGGGGTATTTCATATTAGGGTGATAGGATTGCTGCAATCAAAACTTTCTCAGATGGTCCCCTGTCGAACGTTGCTAGCTAGCAATCCATCCAATGGTCCAACAGCAGGGTTCAGCAGGGGAACCCGTGAATTGATTTGCCCAGATTCCAAGGATCTTGCAAATGTCACAATGTCCAAACGAAACTGAGGGATTTTTAGTGGATTTTCCTTCTCTTTTCAATGATCACCGAGATATGAATGGATATTTTTTTCGACATTCTGACATTCTCCAAAATTATGTATACAGTACTCAGTCAAAAATCATCATTCATCATTCGTGACTATGACTTATGATCAACGGGCCACTTTTCAATCCATTGAATGGATTCATTCTTTGCGATACGAAGTGGGGTGCATCGCACTGTTGTGAATGGCTTATGTGACGGGTTATACCCTGAAGTATCTATGGAATCTCCCCACTTACATAGAGGATTATAGGCCATATATAACCCCTGGGTTATATATGGATTGTAAACCACTGATCCTAAGTGGGGCCTGCACATCACCCAGGCGAAGTATTGCGGCAACGCCTTTTTCAAGGCCGGGGAGCTGGTCCAGCTGTGTTTGTGAATGGTGAGTTTGTGGCACTAAACGAAACGTAAGACATCATAGCTATCCCGAATCTAAGATATCTTGATTTATATTATAACTCATATGAAAAATATATAGTTGATCTATGTTGATCTATTGTAGTAGATAGTTTCAAACACAATGTATCCAAGATATCCACCTTGAGAAGATCTGGCCTTCCTCGCCCCGATGTTCCGATGCTTGGCTGTTGGGCACCGTGATGGCTTTTTTGAAACCGCACTAAATGGAAAATCCATGGAACATTCATGGAAACTATCAATGAACATGGAGGTTTATAGCTGGGAAAAACCTGAAATATAGATATAGGATGATATAGGGATTTACGATGGTATTGACAGCCGATTGTCCCATCACTTCTGGGAACATTGTGTCGAATCCAATGAAACATGCCATTGAAATGGCGACATCATAGAAGCAACTCAACTACTGTATGCCAAACATTCACGTGTTTGTGCAAACAGTCATCTCCGGTCATTCCTGTGTGCCATTGATATCCATTGATCAAAGAGACTATAATCTGCATGATGGCCGTTAGAGATGAGCCAGCCATTTTCCCAGTAGGGATGATCCTGGGGTAAACCAATGGTTTCCTAAAAGGAAGATCATCTAGAAATGGTGGATTTTCCACATCTATTTTTAGTTTACAACAGGGTTGAAAAAAACTGTTCAAGGAATCATTTACCAACTTCCTAGTGTCTAGTGCTCCTTCTGAAAGGTAATCTTCTCATGTTGACACGAGAAATCGACCACAATCCCGGCAGGAACGATGTGGCAGAGATGTCTACCTTGGACGAAGCTTCAAATGATTGAAACATATTGAAACTAACCAAAAATCATCTTCAAATCACGATATATATATATATATACATATGTATATATACATATGTATAATAATATAATATATATATACACCAAAAATGTCGGAGAAAAACATGAGCGAAAACGGTCCAGAATCCCAGCGGTTGATGCAAATAACACAGTGCCGCAGTGCCGCAGGTGGGTCAAGCCTTTGCAGATGCTGGAATTAACACGCCCCTTGGAAGGACCTGTGGCTTTGTCCATCTTTGTTTTTGTAACCCATTGTGGCACAATTGTGGCACCATTGGGTCATTTTAAAGGGCTGTAGGGGTTATAGGTGTTGGATCTCTTGAGTGTAGAACAGATGTTGGTAGCCTTTACTGTTGTTTTTGTGTTTTTCGTGGGTTTACAAGCACTACCGAGTTACAGAAAGAGTGCTTTGATCCATCGTGATCATGGGTAAGAGACCGACTTAGATGATCCAGCCAGTAAGTAGTCATTCACCACAATTTTCCATCGTTTTAAGCAAGTTCCAAGTTAGTTGATGGTTTCGAACTCCTTTTTTTCCCTTTTCCCCGCTCGGAAAGGTGATCACAGGGGAATGATATCATAGTTATGAGTCTGATATCAGGTAGAATATTTCTTTTTGATGGGTGCCTGAGTCATCAGGCAGGAACTGTTTTTCGCAATGCCATCAAGGGACCATAGAAAACCGATCAATCCACGAGAATCAGACCTCGAAGACTTGGGTGATCAGTGGTTGAATGGATTTTCCCGCAACTTGTTCTGGCGGTTTCATAGATTCTTTAAATTCACCCGCAGGGATGAGAATCCCAGACGACTCGGAATCGGCAATTTCCAAAGTACCAAAAATGGGCCAAAACATCACAGAAGAATTGTGAGTTGAACATCACAGAATAGTTCACTAGCGCTCACCGGGCGATTTTGGGTTTTTGGCCCAAAATCGAAGTCTTGACCAACTTGGATGAAACCTCAGAGCAGGTCCCGGGAATGACCGGGATAATGAATTGCAACGGGCAAGCGCCTCACAACATAAAATGGGGGTTCCGAGAAAATGTGCCTAAAAGTAGAATCTTCAAAGGGACACCGAAAAAAGAAGTCGGATTTTGTTGACCTCTTCATTTTCCCAACCCCTCAGTGAAGCTCAAACATCTCGACCCGGGTCTTCCCGACTGCTCCAAGATTTCTTGGCATCGCAGACCTGGGTCTCTTGCTTGGCACGGTCATGGCAAGAGGCACAGAGAGCTCAGCCTAGATTCTCCTGGATTATCATGGATTGAAACAAGATGGTGGCATTTGAGTGCCGTCTGGTAATCTGACGACATAACTATAGAAAATCATGGAAAATCACCATGTTTAATGGGAACATCAACGAACTAAATGGCAATTTTCAGCAGCAAACTGTTAGTTTACCAGAGGGTAGGGGTTTTAATCAACCATACTTGGGATAGAATGGGATATATCACCAACACACAACAACCCTATTTGGCTTGGTATGAATATGGGCTGTACCCCAATTCGTCGCATTTTTCATAGGTGAAATGATGACAGACTATATATTCTTTTGGGGTAATCAGATAATCTGTTTCGGACAACCCATGTACTGAACATCAAACTATAAGTCTAGGTGAATGACTATAAAGTCACTACGACGTCAACGAGGATGATTGTCTTGGAAAACATCCAAAGCTTAAATTTGGATAATTTAGATTGGTTCGTGATTGCAATTCGGCCAGATGAGGTACATGTTGAACCACTGAAATACTTTTGCTTTCATTGCTGTTGGCCTTGTTTCGGGATCATCAAAGGTATTGTCCATTTCGAATGGGGAAAATCAAGGCATTAAACCATGGGCTGGGACTTTAGAGTGACATTCTGTTATATGTTGGCAGTAAAGAATCCGGGGGCAAAAAAGAGAGGGCAAAGTGGTCGTTTCAGGTGTTGCTTTGGAATTCTGGGAGTACTTCATTTACAATGGCCATTTCTATGGCCATGCTTCTCCCATCGTCCCACCAGGCTATAATTGACCATTCAACAAGTCAATCGTATATCATGAATCTGGGTAAATTATAACGACCTCACTGTTCTCCCTCACTGGAAATCATGGTTTTTATAGGGAAATCATCCCCAAATGGCCCAACAATTCAGGTTTGTGAAATATTATAGTTTACCCAGATGAATAGCTTTCGAAAAAATGGCTTCTCGGATTCCTTGGGTGGATGTTGAAGGGA
>CAMXCT020006678.1:560239-847739 GCA_947184155.2 Cladocopium goreaui
CTGAACACATTAAAAAAGAAAACGTTAATATAATGACATAAATATGTCAAATGTAGATGTTACAGCACTATGCTGCAGCTACATATGCGGGCAGGATGTGCGCCCAAGATACTTTCCTGATGCAGTGCTACAATAGCTGATAAGATAAGAAGGAAGACAAGGCATTCAGGAACATATTTGCTGCACAAAAGGTAGGTCTTGGGGAGGTTGCTATATATATATATATATGTGTGTGTGTTTCATCCAGATTGGATTTTGATTCTATCCAATTCATCCAATCTATCCAACCTATCCAATCTATCATATCTATCATATCTATCGTATCTATCGTATCGATCGTATCTATCCCATCTCTCTTATCTGTCCTATCTCTCCCCTCTCTCCCATCTATCCTATCTATCCTATCTATCCTTTCTATCCTGTCTATCCTGTCTATCCCGTCCATCCCGTCTATCCCGTCTATCCCGTCTATCCCGTCTATCTATCTATCTATCTATCGATCTATCTATATATGTATCTATGTATCAAGTTCGCTTGCTATCTAGCTATCTATCTATCAATCAATGAACCAACGAATCGTATTTATCTATCTATCTATCCATCCATCCATCCATCTATCTATCTGGGACAGTGAGCATTGAAATATGATTCACATATCTTTCTACATAGCTCTGGATGATATAAACTGAGATAAATACAAATATTTTTTTTCATTTTTCCATCCCCAAGTTTTCATCATTTCCCCAGTCCCCACGTGCCAAACTCTGAAACTCAGCCCAGTTTCCCGCTCTGCTACCGTGGCATCTCGCAGCGCAAAGGGCACGTCGTTATCTCCAGGTTTGTGCCTCGATACCGAAAAGTCAGATCCACCGAAGATGGGCGGTTCAGTTGGATGTTTTGTTGAAGTCGGAGTCTGGGAGATGTTTATATATTTTTATTCTGACTGGTTCAACAAATAAACATGGGATAGAATTTTACTATTATTTTGGTCTGGAATTATTATTTATTCCATGGTCTGACTGGAATTATTATTTATCATTTTGGGATTCCAAGGATTCCATGGTTCTTGTCAGAGCTGGAAAAACACCGCTTAGGCCGGTGGATTTTGGCATGAAAACCGCCATAGGGGATGTCCGCTTTCCCGTGGCCATGTTTGACGACTGGAGGGTTTTGTTTGTTTGGGAGGAAACCACAAATCTATTGGCTTTTTGTTCAAACTCAATTACTTAAGACCTGCATGTCAAGAGGCCCTGAAAAGACACTGATGTAGTGGACGTGCACATTCTAAATTTTAAATGCTCTATCTAACCAACGTATGCAGCATAGTGGGTCACGACGCAAAATCTTGACTCCCTTGTTTGGGCAAGGTTTTTCCCCCAAGAAGATGGTTTTTCTCTTGGTCACCAGCCGTCTTGGCACAGTATTGGGGCATCTGATATTGCACTCGCAAGCCGCCTGACCAAGTTTCATCCCTCTGGTGGTTTCAACAGTGTTTCAACGCGTTTCATCCAATCCATTGATCCAAGCTATGCATTTTCAGAGAAATATCATTGGTTTTGATGTTCACATGTTTTCACCCGCAAATATAGGGGTAACACTTTGGACAACCAGTAAAGGCTAGCGAAAATCACCTGCCAACAGAGGTGGGTGATGGCACCGTGGACGCTCAGAAGTATCGAAAATTGGCAGCACAACGTGCATTGATGTGGGAACCATATCTGAAGCAACTCGGCACAGTTGTGGTCATTTCAAACCTTCCTTGAAATTCTCGCAACAAAAATGGGAGGATCGCCAATGACTTAATGACCAAGACTTAGATTTGAGGAGTCAACTTTGTTCATGCTTGTTCTGAATGCTTCTGAGTCTTTCTGGTGTGGTCGTGTATCCGCTTTGAGTTGTTATTTTTGAGTTGAATCAAAGGTCGCTTAGAATTTCTTAATTTTGTTAAACCATTCACGAATGACTGTGCTTTGCCGCATTTTCTAGTAGAGGTTATTGGATACCAAGCATGTGGTATAAAAGTCCAGATGTACTGAAGCCTGGGGAGTGCCCTTTGTTGTATCCACTTGAAGTTGGTGGATTCGAGACGTTCTTCCATGCATACGGAGATGATTTGGGATGACAGTCTCTAATGACCAATGACTGCATGTGACTACAGTGGATTAATTTATTTTTACAAGGGTTTCAAACCACCAGACAGATTTATCTCTTCAAACTCTAACCGCAGGGTTAACTTTCACTACAAAATATTACCAACATAGGTAGAAAAGCCATGGCTTTCCAAGGGTTTTCGCCATGGGTTTTCGCGTTTTTCCCATATCTGTCTTCATTTTCGGAGAGTAACTACAGCCACAATGGTCATCCATCCGATATCTAAGTCACTATAGCGACACTGTGGGGCAGTGGTACCGTTCCGTGGTGGGCAAGTGCCTCAACATCTTGGGAACACCTGGAAATAGCGACTACTTTGAGGCCGAAAATGCCGGGGAAAAACATCTGGGACATTTGCAGGGAAGATGCATATATAGAATGTATATATATATGTATATATGATGTATAACACCATATAATATAATACCATATATATATACACATACATACACGTATATATATATATATATATATACACATACACGTATATATATATATACACATACATACATATGATTGTACATATATATATATATACATATGATTATATATATATATATATGTACAATATTTATTATATGGGTCAAATTGGTCAAATATCAAATCGTCCCAAAATTGGATCGCTTTACAGAAGTTATACAGCTATACGCATCCTCAAAAGCTGAATGTGAACAGCAGGGTTTCGAACCACATCTAGATCTTGCAATCCTCACACTTCGAAGTGATGTTAGTTCTAAGGAAAACATACGAAAACCATGCCAATCATTGGCAGGGAAAACCAGAGAAAAATGCAAGTTCTTCTTCGTTCAGTTTATAGCAATCCAAAATGGTCATGTTGGAAGCCTGGAAATTCTGTGAAAAGCTGCTCTTATGGTGCAGTGATACTGCATAGTTCAGGTAGCTTTGCAAAGATGGTGCTACATAGTTGAGATCTTGTGCATTTGGTTTTCGAACTCTTTGGAATCAAGGTTCAGTGGTGAATGACAATCTCCAACTTAGAGGCTTGCAGGCAGTACGTACCTTTTGGGTATCGCTTCATGCAAGCCTCCGTAGATGTTGGATTCCATCAACGAAATTGGCGGACATACATGGCCGCCGTCTTTTTTTTCCCAAACAGTATGTCCACACTGAGGGGTTCTTACGGTAGGTGTAAAGGCCGGGGTTAGATCAGGGTGCTCCATCTGGGTTGCTCGTTTCGACTGCGCCGGCTCGCACAAAAGTTCCCCTTGTGAGATGTCCATGTGCGTTTTCGACTGCGCAGGCTCGCACAAAGTGAGCGTCCCTTTTTGCTCGTCTCCGAACGTTTACTTTTAGCTTCGCGCGGTGCTCGTTTTTGAGCTACGTCCATTTTCGTGGCAGGCGTGGCACTATCGGGACATTTTGAGGTCTGGAACGTCATTTTGCATGTGTACAGGTGCAGGACATCGGACACTTTTTCATCCATGTGGCAGGCATCTTATGGCATTTTATCTGGCATATCTTCTGGCATTCTATCTGACATTCTATGATTCTATCTGGCATATCTTCTGGCATTCTATCTGGCCGTTGAGGTCCAGCGGTGCGCACTGAGCTGGGAAGGTCCCAGGTTGAGGTCCAGTGAGCTGGGAAGGTCCCAGGTTGAGGTCCAGTGGTGCACACTGAGCTGGGCAGGTCCCAGGTTGAGGTCCAGCGGTGCACACTGAGCTGGGAAGGTCCCAGGTTGAGGTCCAGCGGTGCACACTGAGCTGGGAAGGTCCCACTGAGCTGGGCAGGTTGAGGTCCAGCGGTGCACACTGAGCTGGGCAGGTCCCAGGTTGAGGTCCAGCGGTGCACACTGAGCTGGGAAGGTCCCAGGTTGAGGTCCAGCGGTGCACACTGAGCTGGGCAGGTCCCAGGTTGAGGTCCAGCGGTGCCCACTGAGCTCGGAAGTTGGCGAAGAGCTTGGCGAAGAGTTGGCAAGGCGGAAGTGGACGTGGAAGTGGAAGAGGAGGGGGAGGAGGCGGACGAGGAGGCGGAGGAGGACGAGGAGGAGGAAGAGGAGAGCTAGTCGAGGAGGAGGAGGAGGAGAAGAACAACTCTGATAAAATCTATCAACCCTCACCTGGCAGGTGGGGAAATACAACAACAAATACAACAACGAATACGACAACGAATACAACAACCACCACCACCACCACCACAACAACAACAACCACAACAACAACAACAACAACAACAACAACAACAACAACAACAACAACCACAACAACCACAACAACCACAACAACCACAACAACAACCACCACAACCACCACCACAAAAACAACCAGCACAACCACAACAACCACAACAACAACAACAACAACATCATCAACAACAACAACTGCTGCTGATGCTGCTGCTGCACTGCTACTGCTACTACTACTGCTACAGCTACAACTGCAACTAAACCTACAACTCCGTAGACAACGACGAATACAACTACGAATGCAACTACGAACGCAACTGCGAATACAATACAACTACCAATACAACAACGAATACAACAACCAATACAACAAAAAATACAACAAAAAATTCAACAACGAATGCAACAACCAATACAACAGCGAATACAACAACGAATACAACAAAGAATACAACAACGAATACAACATCGAATGCAACAACAGCAACAACAACAACGGACACAACAACGAATATAACAACGAATTCAACAAAGAATACAACAACGAGTACAACATCGAATGCAACAACCAATACAACAACGGATACAACAACGAATATAACAACGAATTCAACAAAGAATGCAACAACACATACAACAACGGATACAACAACGAATACAACAACAAATACAACAACGCATACAACAACAAATACAACAACACATGCAACAACAAATGCAACAACAAATACAACAACAAATACAACAACAAATACAACAACAAATACAACAACAAATACAACAACAAATACAACAACAAATACAACAACAAATACAAGAACAAATACAAGAACAAATACAAGAACAAATACAAGAACAAATACAAGAACAAATACAAAAACAAATACAAGAACAAATACAACAACAAATACAACAACAAATACAACAACAAATACAACAACAAATACAACAACAAATACAACAACAAATACAACAACAACAACAACAACGATGACGACGACAACGACGACGATGACGACAACAACAACAACAACAACAGCAACAACAACAACACCACTATTCTACAGTACAACTAGCACTACGCTACACTACATCTCACTACATCGAGCAGTTGTGGGTGAGGTGACCACTGCACCAAAAAACACAGTTCCAACCACCTTTTGTTCCATCAGTGGGTTCGCTCTGCACTCCATGCGACGCAGCAACCAAACCTTTTGCCTGCTGCAAGAAACCAAATTTCAGTTTTTTAGGAAGATAAGGCACCCAGGAATCCAATGCCGCTGCCTATTATCATATGTTCGATTTTAATTTTCACTTCAACTGATTTTCCGGGCCCCCTCTTCGGACAAATCCGACTGATGGTGATCTCATTATGTTTCCCTTGCTGGTAATTACCCATGTATGTTCACACTGCCAAACCATCCTCAAGCCCCCTCACTTTTACCAAATCCGGAGGCAGTCACACCCGAAGTGGTCAAGGAATCTGGGGATGGAAACAGGGCAAACGAAACTTTGATGTTAAAAACAAAAATGTTTGTATACAATCTTTGTGATGTGATCCCTACAGAATTCAAACGGATGTGCACCAATTCAATTGGATTATTATAGATGTTTATGCCCACCATACCACTAAGCATAGCCACTTGCCGACTACTTCTATTGCCATGATGTGTGCACCCTAAGGGCTGTGATAATGTATCATACCAGAGAGGTCACAGCAACCCTTGAAATGGTCAGACACAAATCACCATTTCAGGTGGTCACTTTCTTTGTGAATTTCCAGGAAGTTGCTCTGTCAGCTGTTACCAGTTGGTTCATATACCCGTCCTGCGGAGGAGATGTGGGACTATACTCCCAGTTTCGAAGACTCGGAGAGGAGTTTCTTAAAGGCCATACAGGACCAAGCAGCCAGAAATGTTCGCAAATGCTGGGGAACAACCATGGAAGAGTCAGGCAAAGGACAAAATATGGACAAAATTGGTGAAATTGAAATGATGAAAAGGTTTCACAATGTGTTTCGCACCAAACAAAATGGAAACTTGATAAACTTAATAGTCGAATAGCACGTTTTGGACGTTTTCTATAGATGTTTTGAATGCTTGGCCCTTCCAAAAAAAACGCCTACAGGGGTGATCCAGATGGATGCCCCAGGGCCGATAGTTTGATCGTCCAGAAGTTTCTTTCGCGCATTTACAATAATTACATGCTGGTGAAGTGTGAGAATTAATGTTTACTATTGTTTACTCAACTCGGAAATCCAAGTGACTCAGTTATACTCGGTTTACTTCTGGTTTACTGATGTCTTATCACTCTTAATCATTGAGACAGTTGACTTCGTGGTAACGGAGCCGTCCTATCCGTGGATTTGCTGATGATTTGGCATTGTTCAATGGGAAATCCACTAGGATTGGGGAATCGATTAAGGGAATAATTCGGAATAATGGAGATCTTGATAGAATCTATAGGAATATTGGGGAATCTCTAGGGAATATAGGGAATATAGGGAATCTATAGGGAATATAGGGAATCTAGAGGAATATTGGGGAATCTATAGGAAATCCACGACTTTTTCCGGGGAATCCAAGATCTTGATAGAAATGCTGGCTGAGTAAGCCGTGCTTGGATCGACGAGTGACTATTTCTTTGCATGGGCATATAGGCTACGCTAGCAAAAATGATTCGGGATTCTTTTGCAGGGTATTGGATGATTTTGGCGTGAAAATAGCAGTTCACTGATTGAAGTCACCACGCTCAGGATTAAGTAGATGAACGTAGCCAGATAGTCTATTCTCTTCCCACTTGAGTGGCAGGACTCATTCCGCACTTACAAGAAAGTTGAAGGAAAATCAGAACGCACGGACCTCAGAAGACAACATTGATGATGATGATGATGATGATGATCATCATCATCATCATCAACAACAACAGCAACAGCAATAGTTTCACGATGGTTAATGTCAATGTGCTCTTGATCATGTTCATCATGAATACCCAGATCATCATGATCAACATGATAATCCTGATCAGCATTTTCATCATAGTCATCATGCTTATGAGAATCATCATGATGACTGATAATGGTCATGACGTTCACGATGATTGTGATGATTGATAATAACCGTTGAATGGTCACCGTCGTAGGTTGTAGATGCAAAAATGGGTTTGTCTGAAAATAGGGTATATTCCCAATGAAATAGCCATTTAATAGGGATAATGATCAGCAAAACCATTGGCTTTAGGGGTTTTCCCTATTTTCAGACAAACCCAAATGATTCGTCCAACAGGAGCATTTTAACATGACAATGATAACCGTCCAACCCGCAATCAGGCGGCGGTGAACAACTGTTTTTTTTTGGTGGTCCTTTTTTGGTGGTTTTACAGGAGTTAAATTTCAAGGCGACTGGAGTATCATTGCAATCAACTTTGAAGTATATGCATTGTCATATACTGCAATATACTGCTGTATGATATTTGATTGATATATCGTACCTCTCCAACTTTCTGGAATTTATTGTAATCCATTGTAATATCACTTCACGATCGCTCCATCATCTCTCTGTGCAATATCATGAGATTTACTTGCCAGCCATAGTATCGCATACTTCCTAATTTGATCAGAAATTTGTTGGTTTTCTCGTAGAAAAAGACCCCTCTTCGAGATCTGTTTCGGTGCTCCAAACGATCGCTGCAAAACCCCATTCGGTCGGCACCGAGGTGTGAAACCTAAAGCGATGTTTTGCTCCAAATTTGTCTCTGCAGTTCCTTGGAGATGGAGACATCTATTGACATTTTTTATTGTGGTTTCACGCAAAGAAAAAAACACGCCCTGGTATCCCCTGGTAAATTTTCACATAGACTCTGACATAGACCCTGCAAATAACATCAAATAACTCTAATTTTTAGAACTCATCTTCATTTCCAAGCCCTATCTGTGAGAGTCTATGTTAATTTACTGGATGATATTTTGCGAATGTCCAATCAGTATACCCACAATAGTGAACCATCCTCACTAATCAACAATTTGGGGATATTTGGGGATATGATTAAAAAATATCATCAAATTCATCCAAAGTTTGGGTGATGGCATCGTGGATGGGATCGTTTTTTTTTTTCTCGGTTTCCTGTTGGTTGAATCTGCACCCGTTTTGAACGCCGGCCCCTGGGTTTTTTAAGGTTCCACAACGATGTCTTGCCCTAGTCCTGGGTTGCTTTTTAAACATGGCCTGTTTGGTTGGGTAATTTGTTGGGATTTATACTAATAATTTACTGGGGACAAGCCATAGGATTGGGAAAGGGTTTTCAACCAACTCGTATTTCATAAGATGAGAGAGGGATGGGATGATTCATTGAATCGATGGGATAGGGATGGGATGATTCAACGATGATCGTACCAAGATGATTCATTGAATCATGGTCATGATCCCGAGTTGAGCCTCATGATGGAATCGATGGTCGGACCATAGCCCACCATTTTTGGAATGCAACTCCCTGATGACATCATGAATCAGAAAAATCCTCATAGCACATCTTGGGAATGAAAAACATGGCATCCATCGGCATCCCGAATTCGCCATTCTTGCCATGATTCCATCATTTCCTGCTTCTCGGATCTTCAATCTGGCGAAACCCAGATTTGGTCTTCGACCATCGGCAACCCTACGAATGATCCGAATGCCACGGTGCGAAGCCGGGATTTGAAGATCATGTTGCCCTTCAATCCAGGCGGCCGCGCTCGATGGAACTGGGGGATGATCATCCCATCATGGGTTCTTGGATGCCCCTGTTCAGGATATCCATATGCCATGGTGGGATTACTAGAAGGCCCATATATATGCCATGTCTTGACAGATGGAAAATGGGGATTTAATCTGATTTAATATGGTTTAATGCCATGAAACGTCGGGGTTCAATGATTGTAAGCCAAACACTGTTGCATTTCAGCCTAGGGCTCGTTGATGCTCGTTGCAAGGAGATCCAACCACTTCCCCAGTCAGGTGACCCAACAGGAAGGGCTGGTTTACCCTAGGGTAAACTAAGAAAGATGTAAAGAAATCACCATTTTTATAGGTAAATCCGCCATACATGGACCATTTTCATCCATTTTCCACATTTATTTTATAGTTTACCCTAGGGTTTTGTAAGGGTTGGCGCCATGAAGAAAGCCTCCGACAGGATCCTGCTCCCCTTGGACTATCGTACAGTGGATCGTGAGCAAATCTGGATGCTCGGGAAATGGGAAATGGGAATGAGCCGCTCGAGCGGGGACAAAACGAACCATCAACAAAAACGGGATTCCATGGGAGTTCATGGGAATACAATGGAACTATATTTAATGGTATAATATTATATATATATATATTATATTATATTATAATTGTATATATATATATGACATATATATATATACACTGTAAAACATCTAAGGTATATACACCCCCCTAAATGGCAAATGTGTCTTGCAAAAATGAGGTTTTTGTGCATCAAATCTGTGGGTTGGCAAAAAAAAACAGGGGGTTCATCAGCAATTGATGGAGGATTTGTTCGGGATTTGAATACAGCAGGTGGGATACAAGTCGTGGGTATAGCAACTCTTATGAGTTTGGTGGCTGGTTTGGTCTTTTATGTTCGCAAGCATCTGACTGAGATTGGGGCCCCAGCGACGGGTATATTTTTTCAGGGGGGTGGTTCGGTGGCTCAACTAGCGACGACAAGAAGGACCTGGGGATGATATGGGTGTGTCTGGAAATGGGGTATTTTCCGCGCCCAATGGCCATGGAACCACGTTAACCATGAAATTTCATGGTATGCTCTTTTCAGATAGGCCCATATTTGTTGACAGACAAAAATGCCATGGCATCGGATGGTCAAAAAATTGGGGCCATCTACAGATCCTTTGCGATCAGAAAGTGCCTGAGCTAAGGGTTGGAGTTGTTTGTTCCTAAGGGTTATCTAAGATAAGCCATGCTTAGCCAGTCCGCAGATTCTCTGAAAAAATCAGCGCTTTCAGCAGGCCATGGGGGTTTTCCGCTATCAATGGAGAGTTTCATCGGAAAATCATCGAACGAAATGGGGGATTTTCCACAACATGGTTGACTCTTACCGGAGGGTAAGACATTTGGACCAGAAGTCCCACAGTTCAACGAGTGGATGAGAAAAAACTCACACAGCGAATCGCGGCATAACACTGAGATGACAAGTTTCGCGCCCTTAAGCCCGCACTTTACTTTAGACTTCCTGAAATTTAGAGAAAGAGGTGCTTTGTCAACATAACCCCCATTAGCCACAGTTATATTTCCCATAATCATCCATAAACCATCATAAACCCTTCTTCTAGTTATAAACCAACTGAGCTATCGTCTGGTGGCCACCTGATAGCATATCCCCAGCACCCAAGCACATGGCCACCGATGACCAAGGACGCAAGTCCTGGAAAAGTTGTGTGGGAGACTTGGCGCCCGGCAAGTTCAACCCTTGCGATATTGACAATTATTGATGGGACTCAAAAACTGGGAGAAACTGCAGGGAAGTGTTGAATGGAGATTGGGATGTTGGGATGTTGGGATGTTGGGATGTTGGGATGTTGGTTGTTTTCACATCTCACCGGATGTTTTTATTTACGAATTCGGAGTTCAAGGGGGTTCCAATTGGTTTCAATGGCTTTTGCAGCAGTTTCCAACATATTGCTGGATATCCCGACTTTCACCGCTCGGCACAGACCAATTATGTGGCGCAAAAGCCGCTGCGGCGGGGCATTGCGGTGGGAAAGCCTTCCCCTAGGGGGATAATGACAGGTATGTATAAAATAAATATATAAACATACATATATATATATACCATCATCATCATCATCATCATCACCATCATCATCATCATCACCATCATCATCATCATATATATATATATATATATGCGCATATATTCTCTATGTATGTTCTTTTTTTTAAAAAAATACTTTACTTCGTGTGATCCCCACCATGACATTTATACATTTTCTTACTGGCAAATCTTCTGGCATTCTATCTGACATATCTTCGGACATTCTATTTGACATTCTATCTGGCATATCTTCTGGCATATGATCTGGCATATCTTCTGACATATCTTCTGGCATTCTATCTGGCAAATCTTCTGGCATTCTATCTGGCATATCTTCTGGCACTCTATCTGAAATATCTTCTGGCATTCTATCTGGCATATCTTCCGGCATATATTCTGACATATCTTCTGGCATTCTATCTGATATATATCTTCTGGCATATATTCTGACATATCTATCTGGCATATCTTCTGGCATATCTATCTGGCATTCTATCTGGCATATCTTCTGGCATATTATCTGGCATTCTTCTGGCATATCTTCTGGCATATCTTCTGACATTCTTTCTGACATTCTTTCTAACTTTCTTCTGCACATTCTTTGTCCCATATCTTCCTAACATGAGGTCCGGCAGGGAACACTTGGCGTGGATACTCGCGGTTGAGGTCCGGCAGGGAACACTTGGCGTGGATACTGGGCGTGGATGGTCGTGGTTGAGGTCCGGCAGGGCAGGGAACACTGATGGTCGTGGTTGAGGTCCGGCAGGGGTCGTGGTTGAGGTCCGGCAGGGAACATTGGGCGTGGATGGTCGTGGTTGAGGTCCGGCAAGGAACACTGGGCGTGGATGGTCGTGGTTGAGGTCCGGCAGAGAACACTGTGGATCGCGGGTCGCAGTTGAGCAAGGACGACGAGGACGACGAGGACGACGAGGAGGACGAGGAGGAGGAGGAGAGGAGGACGAGGCAGGAGGAGGCGGAGGAGGAGGAGAAGGAGGAGGAGGAGGAGAAGGAGGAGGAGGCAACTGACATAAAATCTAACAACCCTCACCTGGCAGGTGGGGAATAATCATGATATACGTGTGTAGCTAGTTTTACACCCAGAAAGTTAAAACATATACACGCAGTACACATACATGTTTGCAGTTACATACCTATTTCCGCGCCTAGGTTGAATCAGATGCTGTGTATTTGTATGCGTGTGTATATAAAATACATATATGCACATGTGTGTATATATATATACAAAACTTATGCATGGATACATATCTGGGTAAATTATAACGACCTCACTGTTCTCCCTCACTGGAATCATGGTTAATAAGGGAAATCATCCCCAAATGGCCCAACAATTCAGGTTAGTGAAATATTATAATTTACCCAGACACATATAATATATACACACGTCATATGTATCATATGCATATCATGTCCATCCTCATGGTGCAGGTTCCAGAAACAAGGCAATGGAAAATGTTGTCCCAATGTTGATCCGTTGTGCCAGTGTCAATGGCCTTGGGTCCCAGTTTAATATAGTTTAATGATGGTTAATGATGGTTAATGATGGTTAATGATGGTTAATGACTCATTGGTTCAGCCATGTTTTGTTTCCAAATCCTCATCGAATACATATATGATGATCCTCATTCTTGAAGACAAGCGCACTAGTCGAAGTTGGGAACAAGCGCAATATTCTTGCACAGGTCCAAGGGTCATGTCAGACAGCTCCAAAGTTTGATCATTTCCAGCAGTCAACCATTCTGAATATGAGTGGATTATCATAAGTTTCTCTATCGAATTGACCATTTGAGGGTATACCCCATTTTCAGACACACCCAAAGCATATACTGTTAATTATATACATTGATTCCCATGGCTTCCGTGTTCCCATGATATCCCCAGTAGTATCTCATGGCGATTGGATGCGAATGGGGCACCAGGCGTTCAGCGGCCTGGAAATGCACCTGCTCAGGCTGGCGCTGAATCAGCTGTGTGTCCTGACTGTGATGACTTGTAACATATATTTATGGGGGTTTCCTAAAATGGGGATACCCCAATAGCTGGATGGTTTATAGTGGACGATCCTAAATGGATGATTACTGCTACGCAAGCTATACAGGAGATGTAAGAACCACAGGATATCCTGATGGTGATTCATGCAGACTCCAGGTTTGGATATTACTGAATTACTGTAGATTAGCTCTCAGTTTTCCCCTTGACTTCCTGAAGTGCTTGACCGTGAGCCAGTATGCTTGTTGAATGTTACATGTCATCGCATAATTTCTGCGACCCGCTCCCTGGCAACTGGATTTGTTGGCCTTGGCACAGCAAGTTGATGCAAGTCCATGTGAGATCTCACATTTCTTGGTGTCGTAATTTATGGTAGCTACAATCGAAGCCCCATCAAGACCAGAATCAAGCATCATCAAGCCGGATTGAACTAGTGTCAGTAAAGCCATAGGGTCCATCATCCCCCAAATTTGCCATAAACGCCATAAACGGGTTGTATACACCCAAACTGGGGCCACGATCAGCGACACAACCGCGCATCACATGGTTGGTCTTGGGAGCTTGTTCTGCTCAAAATGTGTGGATGTTAGGCCCACAATCAATTCAAGAAACTGGTGCCCTCTGGTTATTTAACCGTTTGCTTTGGAAAATGACAATTTTAAACCATCATCTATCATCATATATCATCTAAAATGGGCCATGGCTTCCATAGCTAGCTTAAATAACCAAAGGGTACATTTGAATACATTTAAATACATTTAAGCTTTTTCACGAATGCTTCAATCACCGCAGATTTGCCAAGCGCTCAAAGTGAGACATTTTTGCTTCAACAGTCCTCCGGACTTGAGGGTTCGAGGGTTCTGATGCATAAATCATTTAAACATGGCTTCTTGAGGCTGGCTGCAGACCATAGCGTAGATCCTACAAAGTCTCTGCAAGCTGCAGAACTTGAAGATGGAGACCACCTGACAGCTATTGCCATACAGCCAAAACTAGCGGCAACAGACCGACGGACCGATCTTTTGCGTTGTTTTGCTCTGGAGGTGACCGGGTCACGTGCGGGGGAATCCATTTTTGGGTGGTGACAGTTCCAAAGGCAAAGATCAGCTCAAGGGCGCCCAGATGGTTCGGGCGCTCCTCGGGTGGTGACAGCTCTGAAGTCCAAGCTCAGCTCAAAGGTGTCCACCAGGTTCAAGCGAAGTTTTTCACCGAGTTTTGAATTGCCAAGGTGAAGAAAAATTGGCTAAATGGGGTTGGGTATATTCAGTGTCCAATGCCCAAATCATCAAACTATGGGTGGTAAATGGTGGTAAAATATTATAAACCTTGCTTTACTTAGATGGGCCATCGACTTAGTGAATTAGTCTAGTAATCAGTCAGCTAATCCCATGGCTCAGGTGCGGCAAAACCTCTGGCAACATGCAAGCGAGGTGGGGCTTTTTCCTCTCGGCCATCTGGAGATGAGATTCACATTATACTGCAGGAATCAAAATGCTACAAAAAGATCTGATGAGTTATCAGGGATGATGACGATGATGATTTCTGATGAGGACACTACACCTGATATTCGTAAGTTATGATAAGATTACCTGATAAGTCGAAGGCCATTTCGAGTGGCCTGTATTGATCCAGACCGAATTTCAGGGTAATTTGATGTAATTTGTAATGGATTAGTTTTCCCTAGACAGGATCCACTTCGAAAATGTGGTTGGAAGCACGCAAGAAAAACAACTTTTGTCCTGGCGGTGTAAGTTTACATTTATTCGTTTCTGTTTTGTGATTTATTGATTTGATACAAGGTCTACCACCCCGTCTTGCAGTCCGTTTCCCCTATTTTGATTTATTTTGATTTATCGATTTTGGGTTTCAACGAAAAGAAACCATCCTCCAGGCCTCTTCGGCTTGTCGCTTGGAATCTCTCGTGAGCTTGCTACTGCGGGTGCGCGCTCTGGGAGAGGGCGGACCGGCGGCAACGCTGGGACGATTTCTGATCATAGATTCGACTTTGTGGATCTTTTTAATCTTTTGGGAGTACTATAGTTATATATATATATAGACGGGGAAAACATCTCCATACTTCTCAGCGAGCCACCAAGATCTTCAGCTAGTTCTATGGTGAGGAGGGAGCTGATCTTCCGCAGGGTCCATGGTGATCTTTGGCTCAGTGATCATCCAGAAAAAAAGCAACTTATGAGATCGATATTGGATCAACCAAGACTCATGATTTACCAGTGGGTGAGATGACGTCATGACGTGATGTTTGCCGAACTTGGTTGATGCCCACAAATCTCAAACATCTTGTGGCTTCCATCGGTTGACATCCGCATGCTGCGTGATCATTTCAAGACGTGGGCCCCTGAAGATTCTGAGGCTTTCGCACCATGATTTTTCGGCAGAATTTGACCATTGTTGAATCCGTGAAATCGCTGAAACCTGTGGGTCCAGTGATGGATGGACTTTCAGTCCCGACACAAGGTGGAAAAAAAAAAAGGTCCATGACGTAGCCTTCAACGGGAAACATTTGTTTGTTATCCCAACTTCTCAACTGAAAACAGCCACACACATCTTTCGGAACCTCAATAGATGGAAAATAGATAGAAAAGGCCATGACTTGGACCTGGCGAGACAGCGGGCTGCTGGCTGCGGGTGCTGTTGGTCGCTTGGTCGATGCACAACGGGTCAAGCGTGTCAACCACTCTTCAACTTTGGATTTGTGTTTTTTTCCCACCGTTTCTAAATACAAGGTTGGTATTTTGACCGTGTGGCATCAGGCAATGCTGGGGCTGGGGGCGGCTGGGGGATTTATCTGGCCTAATTTTTTGATACTTCTCGGACAAAGGGCGTTGGGTAGATTGTGCAGTTCTTTTGGGAGCTTAAAATGAGGAGGTATACATCAACAATACCCAGTTCATTATATTATCAATTTCATTCAATTTCATATATTATATTATTATTATAATATTATTATATTATAATATATATATATACATATCTTTGTGAGGTATATAAAATAGGCCATGATTTATGCTTCTTTCCATGCATAGGTGATAGGTGAGTGGGACTTGGTGAGTCGCTGCTTCTGATCCCTTGGATGATTGATCGAATGGCTATGATTTGCCTGAAATTTTAGGGGAAAACCACCAATTTCCCATGGATTATCATGACTTATCATGGATGATCATCATTTCCCCGGTTTAATTTGCCCTTTGAGGGTATACGGTATACTCCATTTTCAGATACAGCCATTTGTACAGCATCCCTTGGGTGATCAGTTTTTTCTCGATCTCGCCAACTTTTTTCGATCACATTGCAGAATTTCTTATGAACCATACGGTAGCATATTTTTGTTAAGATTTTTTAAATTGTCGATCTAAAGGTCCATTTGCAGACAGAGGAATTTGGATCAACTGCCATATGAATTGATCATGGCAAAAAAATGGTGCTTTTGCGGAAGCAAAACCATCAACTTCTTTCTTTACTGCTGGGTGGTCCTCACTGAGGTGTAGAGTTCAGTTATGTCTGGTTTATAGACCGCCATAAAATCGGCCATTAAAAATAGGGAAAATGATCATAAACCATGAAATTGGGGTGTATCCCAGTTTCAGACAAAACCAGAAAAAACTACAGTTGCAATCCCATACGTTTACTGAACCAAACCAACTTAGCTATCGTTAACGTGGCCCCACTGGTAACTCGACATAGCTTGTAAAAATCACCAATAAATGGGTCTAAATATGCCATCCAAAGACTTGATGTTGTCAACAGTATGGCCAAATTCAAATTAATTTCACACTATTTATGGCCAAATAACATAAAAAAAACAGGTTTAGCCATGATTCATACCCTCTGGGTAATGACTAACAGTTTTCTATTGAACATGGCCCATAGAAATAGATTATATCATATTATATCCCTGTTAAACATTGTGATTTCAATAGCTACTGGTTGGTGGTTTGGATCATTTTATATGTTTCCATATATTCGGAATGTCATCATCCCATTTGACTGTCATATTCTGCAGGGTAGGTATACCACCAACCAGGCTATGTCAAATTACCAGAGGGTAACTCCCTATAAATGGTGGTAAAAAAAACATTATTAACCATTATATAACCATTATTGACCACTATTAACCATTATTAACCGTTAATTACCAGAGGGGTAGTGATCGGCCATGATTTAGTACCGTCTCCAAGGTGGTGCCGCCGCGACCCTCTTGGCGATGGCTCGCGCACGGAGCCCTCTTCGGGACGCCGCTGGCGCTGGCGGCGCGGGCGCTCCGCCCGCGCCGGTGGAGGTGATGAAAGCGGAGGAACGAAAGGTGCGGGGTGAGTTCAATGGATTGTTTTTTGACTTACATGATTTAGCAAATAAGTTAATTAACCAACCATCAACCATTAACCATTAACCATCAACCATCAACCATTAACCATTAACCATCAACCATCAACCATTAACCATTTGGAACCATTAACCATTAAGCATTTGGATGGGAATGATTCTTTTTCAAACGGTTCATGGTTCCCAAGATATTGAATCAAAGCAAGGTGCCATAAGGTGCCACTATGTGCCGGGTGGATTTTAATGGGTTGAATGGACTTAAACCAACAACAAAAACTCACAAAAGAACTCATTGATGATGATTGAATATATTGTTTTTTAATGGATGATTGAAAAAATGATGAGTTGATGATTCCACAGATGAGGTGATGAGTTGCTTCATGTTTTGTTGGTGAACCGTGTTTTCTTATTTTTAATCTTGTGTTTGTTCTGTTTTGATCCTACATTTTGGTTTCTGGTTGTTTCCCGACCTCCAAGACTCAGGCGTTGCTTCTACAACAGCTGGCAGGACACTTGAAGGGCACCACGGATACTTGGATGAGCATCATGGTGGCGAGCTGGGTATTATGGATTGACGCCACTGCAGCTACGGTGAAACCCAACCATCGAAGCATCCTGGTTTTATCGCTTAGGGATGACTCAAAGTACAACTAGCTTTTCGGCAATCATTTGGCGATTGGATCAGCATCTAAAATCGCATTGAGCCCAGAGAAAGCAACCCTTGAGTGGCCAGAAGTCAAGTGGTTTAGAATGGTTTAGAATGGTTTAGAATATTTTAGAATGGTTTAGAATGGTTTAGAATGGTTTAGAATATTTTAGAATGGTTTAGAATGGTTTAGAATGGTTTAGAATAGCAAAATATATAGATAGCACCTTTTCCAATCTTGCATATCACGTGGCTTTGACCGGACTCCTTCCCCCCGTTTCATGACTTTTCCTATCGAAGATTGACGAGTTCTGATTCTGATCCTGTGACCTCCACCCTTAGTTCGATCATTGGGGGGTCATAGCAACTTGGATAATGGTTGCATCACCCATAGGTTCCATGTATGGTATATATATATATATGCTAACATTGGGGGTATATATTGATGGGATCCATGTTACCATATATAGCATACATGGATCCTATGGGTCATGGATTTGGAACACCAAGAGAATATCGAAATCAAACCTAGCTGGCTTCCCGTGAGCATCTATGGATCATGATCGTGCGGAATTGCGACGACAATCAGCAAGTGACAACTCACGGTCATTTTTTCATATGTTTTTTTTTCCCTATATAGATCAAGTGGGTTTCATGAAACTGTTCCAAGGCGTTCCATTGTTTTTTGTCATCTCCCCAAATGCTCATGACGAAACTTCATCCAGACAAATTCACGTCCTTAATTGGCTGAATCAAAGATAGTTCCAAGGTTCCATGGTTTGAACCCATTTTTCTTCCAACATTCATAGACTTGGATGATGGGAAATTTTACAGGAACCCCCTATATATTTATATATGTTTGATGGTAAAAACACCATGGTTTCCGGTTTCGATTTTCCCAACAACACCAATCCATTGAGACATGTTTTTAGATTTTTCCCAAGTGATGAACATGTTCAGTTTATCATAGAATTGGATGATGGGACAATTTACTGGTTTAAGCCCTATGTTTGATGGTATTTTAACCATGGTTTCCGGTTTCGATTTTCCCCAACAAACCAATCCAGTGAGTTGATATTTTTCATATGGCAGTGTGTCAAAACCAATAGTACCCCTTTTTGGTTCACATCAAAATAGCTGGGATTCATGGATGTTCATCCCCCTAAAAATGGTATTTTCATAGGTATTGATCTGCTATGATTTCCCAGGTTATGGCCATGATTTACCTGGGCGATCAGCTGGGGCTCTACAAGCAGATGGCCAGTCGCGGGAGCACCTGGACGGCCTCCAGGTGAGGTGAAATCATCATTGAAATAGATTGAAACCATTCTAAATATCAATAGATATCTATATAAATATCATTCTGTATCTATAAAAATTCTATAAATATCTATAACTATCTATAAATATCTATAAATCATTCTGTACAAAACCATCCTAAAATATCATAAAAATATTGTAAAACATCTATAAATATCTGTTGTTTTAATTATTGATGAGGTTAGGGTTTGCCACATGAGAGTATGATATTGTATGTGTGTTTCTTTTCAGAATGGTGATCCATAATATCAGTGTTTCATCACATTTACAGTCATGATGAACTCCAATAAACCATAGATTCACATCTTATTTTGATAGTAAGTATGGGGTTTTCCATGGTTTTTCCAAGGTTTTCCATGGTTTTTCCATTGTTTTTCCATGGTTTTTCCAAGGTTTTCCAAGGTTTTCCATGGTTTTTCCAAGGTTTTCCATGGTTTTTCCATGGTTTTTCCATGGTTTTTCCAAGGTTTTCCAAGGTTTTCCATGGTTTTTCCAAGGTTTTCCATTGTTTTTCCAAGGTTTTCCATGGTTTTTCCCTGCGTTTCCATGGTTTTCCACCTCCATTGAACATCCAGTCGCTACTCCAAGTGTTTCTTTTTCAGGCTGGCCAAAGCTGCTGGAGGCCTTCAAGCGCGCTTGGTGCAGGAGTGGTTGGCCCAACAAGCGGCTGCTGGCCTGGTGGATTTTGATCCCAAGAAGGGGAGACTTGGCCGAAAAAAAACCACCAGAAATGAGCCGTGAACCATGAGGAGTTGATCGAATTTTGCTCATGTTGATTGATGAAAAAAGAACAGATAGAAGGTCAAATGAACGACCCTTTGTTTCTTGGGGAATCGGAATAAGTATTGGTATGACCTTTTTTGTGGCTTCTCGGAGAAGGGCACTGCAATATCCAGTGGTTTCAACCCAAACGGGTTGCCTGTTTTGACCCCCCAAAGAGTTGTCAAGAAAAAGTCACCCGAGTGAAGGTGTGATTGAGACATTTCACCCTGCGAATGAGGGAAGGGTGTGAGGCACATTGCATTCTGTGATCTGATACCTACATATACCTACTATGGTTGACTGATTTTTGAATCATTTCACCACGGCATCAACATGGGACTGATCTCTGTGATGGTTGCAGAAGTTTTTGGTTTCGCCTGGGATGATTGGGGCCCCAGTAATCCCAAGTTTTTGACTCGTGAAGAAGTGATGGGGAAGCCATGTCTGGTGCTGGTTGGTGGTTCCAGATATGGGTATGGGTCAAAATTAAAGACCTGGGGGACCACAGATGGCTCAGTCTATTTTACAGTAGTATATTAACATGTATTAACCATATATTAACATGTATTAACCATATATTAACATGTATTAACCATATATTAACATGTATTAACCATATATTAACATGTATTAACCATCCAATTCTTGTGGCAGCCTGGCTTTAGACCCCATAGCCATAGACGTTTTGATGATCCCCAAATATCCGATTTCTTGGGGATGTCATGGATGATCATGTACCTATCTGGAATCGAATCGTGGTGAACCACAGAAAATAACTGAGGTGCACATCCAAGTCATCCAAGTAGGAGAAAATGTGATGCACTGGTGCACCCCTTCCACGATCGTTGACTTCAGGACCTTTTCCCTGTCCTCTGCATGCGTCCCGCTCTTGGCAGAGCCGTTGAGTGGCAGTTTTTTCGCACCCTATGCCACGCTGATGTTGGCAACTTGCCTCAGGGATCTCAGGGGTCTCACGGGTCCATGATGGGAACTTCCATTTTTTATCACCTTTTCCGGGGTGTTTCATGATGTTTCAAAAACAACTTTGGATGGTTTGTGGCTCTTCTTGGTCCAGTTAAAGCATGTTAAACCTGGCAGCCCTGGATTTGAAGGCCTGCTGGAAGCGCATTCCAACCATGATGGATGCCTTTAGAGGCGATGGATGGCTGTTGGAGGACCTCCTGAATACAATGTGGGCCCCCAAAACAGCTGGAGAGTTGGCTATGATGATATATAACTGATATATATATATATATATGTAATTATATGATATTGTATAATTCGATTTTGATGGGCCTTTGAACTATGATTGGATAGGCATTTGAAACCAACTTGCAACTAGGGCATTGTATGCTATCATGCCGAGAGCCTCAAGATAGCAGAGACAAGAGAGGGCAGCAGAGACGCATCCATTTCAGGTCTCACCTCAAAAACATAACATCAAAATGGTGGGTAAATTGCTGGTTCACGAAAATTTAGTAATGTTTATACAGTAGAGGAAATAGAAGGAACTATGAACTACATAATCCATTCGCATCCCCAAAAAACCTCATTCGTTGTTAGTTCAAGTGAGATCCAGTGAGAACTGGTACAATTTCAGTGCATAAGCACATTTTTTGTTTCGAAGGGAACATTTTGACAAACCAGTGGACGGTTGGTAAAATAAAATACCAATATTTGATGGTTAGATAAGCATTTAGACCTCATGGTTGGATCGCCATGGATGTTCATGGATAAATCACAATTTCAAGTCTAAATCAACACTAGTTCATGGTTGAAAAACACACATATTAAATCGCAATTCAAGTCATCAAATCCCGATGTGTTCATAGTTATATGTTATTTGGTTGGTGGTTTGGAACATTTCTTATTTTTCCCATCATATTGGGAATGTCATCATCCCAACTGTTACTCACTCACATTTTTCAGAGGGGTAGGTCAACCACCAACCAGTGAATCCATTATTATCAATGATTCACCATTATTCACCATGATTAACCTCTGGTAAACTAACATAGCTATGGAAAATGACCCATTTATAGATGGTTTACCTATTAACAATGGTGATTTTCTATAGCTATGTTAGTTTACCAGAGGGTAACCTGGTTAATTTTAACTTCACGGTGAAGTTCCCGGTTTCGCCAGGCCAATGCCTGGCTCCCAGCTATGACGAAGCGGGTGAGGACTTGGCAGATGCCATGGCCAGGCTGCATGTGCCCGAGGTGAAGTTCAACTTCATCCCCAAGGCAGCTGGAAGTGTAGATGAAACCATGTTAGGCAGCAATGTTTATATTCCCCAGGGGTTTAAGCCATCCCCAAGGGGTTTAACTATGAAACCATGGTTTATATAACATTAACCATGGTTTAACTATGTTGTTTATATAACATTGTTGTTTACATGGCTTAATATTGGTTTATATCCATCAATATTATGGTTAATATATGGTTTATATCCACCAATACTAATTGATTAACATGGCTGAAACATATCAACATTCATCAAGAATTTGGGACTAGAATGGAACATCGACTTGATCATGGCTATAACATGCTATGGCTGAAAAAAAACGGGATGCCCCAAAGCTGCAGATGGGGCTTTCGTAAGTCCAACTGGGATAGCTCCACCAGATTCAGGGCGATAGCCCCAAGGAGATGGGTGATGGCATCGATTCTATAAAATTAAAAGCAACAATCTGGGAAAGCTGTAGCACTGGAAAAGCATTTCCTCTGGAAGTGTATGAACCAACATACTGTACATGTTTTTCTAGAGGATCTTGGGTTAATCCTGGCCAACCTTTGATAGAATTGACAATAGTAAAACTGTATAACTGATAACAGAATATGGCAGGTGAACTATCTCGAAAGATTTATTGAACCAAAGATGGGAAAACCATAGAGTGCCCAAAAGCGCAGTGGTTTTTAGAAAATCCGAAAAGATGTAACAACAAATCAGTATAAATGTGTGGTTTAGAACAGCATTTTCCCAGTATTTGATGACTCTTTTGGCATACACCGCATGCAATCCATATCTCTGAAAAATGGAAGGTGTGAAGCACACCATTTTTCGCGGATATGATGGGATATCACCGGGTATAATGACCTAATTATATCCTACAATATGATATCCAAGAAAAGAGACACAGGCCATAGACTCCATAGACATGCAGATACTCAATGATACTCATAGACATGTAACTTCCTGGCCATTAAGTTTCCTACAAAGATATTTTATGACACCTACCATCCTACATGGTGAACAAACGTAGCTACTGAAAATGGCCATAGACATAGTTGATTTAGCCAGCTATAAAATGGTGATTTTCCATTGCTATGTTGGTTTACCAGAGGGTAATAATCCTACGATCCTACCATATCTTTGTTGCTTCGTCTCTTCCCATGTCCATGCTGCTTCTGTCGGTGAGTCGGTGATGCCCATCTTGCCGAAGCCGGCGCTTCGTTTTAGTTTCCCCAAGCGACGTCAAGCGACGATGGTGCTACGTTATAACTTATAGCCTCTGGAAATGACGAACAGTTTGCGAACTTGAAAATGGCCATATATAAGATTTATAGTGGATTTTCCCAGCTATAAAATGGTGATTTTCCATAGTTATGTTAGTTTACCAGAGGGTAATCCAGCCAATACCTCTACTATGATGTTTGTATATATATATATTGTATATAGAGTATGCTATAATTAATATGTAAATAATTATGCACACATACATAGATTTTTTTCACATCACCATTGCACCATAACCATAAGATATTTCTTCATATATGGGTATGGATCAATACCTATAGATACATTTTTAATGGGATGAACATCCATAAATCCCAGCTATTTTGGATGTTCACTAGGTACCAGGCTTTTGACTCATAGCCATATCTCTTCCATTTGGGGAGATCGAACTGAGGTGCTTCCCTTGATCCAAGACGGTTCGCTGCTGCAGCGCCTGAACTCCGAGAATCTGCTGTGTGCGGATGTGGGCGCCAGTGGCGCGGTATCTTCGATGAAAAAACCTGGGAAGTGGATAGTGATGCCAGGCATCCTGGAGAATATGGAACATGTTCCACAGTACTAAAATGGGAAGATCTTTGAAGATTCTATATTTCTATCAAATTCTATCATTATCTATCTACTTTTAGAACGACATAGATACAGGCACACATATATATATATAATTATAGGTATGTATACGTGGACATGTCCTGCATCATTGTATACAATATGTATATATATATATACACATACATTGTATAGATACTGTACATAGCTGTATACTGAGACCTATAATCAATAAGAACATCAGCTGCTCGGGTACGACTGTGGATGAATTGGTATCATCGTTTTTTTTTTGATGGCGGCCAGTCTGGAGTTGGCTCGGCCATTCACAGCTTCAACTTCCATACAACTTACCCTCTGGTAAACTAACATAACTATGGAAAATCACCATTTTTTATGGCTAAATCAACTATAAATAGGCCATTTTTCATAGCTATGTTAGTTTACCAGAGGGTAATGATAGAACATGGTTAGATGATGATATCATTCTTGTATATATCATGTTTGTATAAACTGATCCGAAGAACATATCTTACTACAGTAACATGATTTTTATACACATTGTTCCTTTTTGTGTTTTGCCTCCGCATCGAAGCCAATCAATGTCCTGTGTTCAGGGCTGCTCATTTTAATGGTCGTATTTCGAAAAAAAATCGTGGGCTGGGCTTGGTAAGTGTGCCTATTGTAAACAAACATAGGGATGGAAAACCATAATGTTTAAAGGTAAATCAACTATAAATCGGCCATTTTCAATAGCAAACTGTTAAATTACCAGGTAATTGGTTGGCCATTGATGTTCGGCGCTCGAGGACTGCACCATGGAAATGGCCCTGCAGTTCCCGAAAGCGACGTTTCACGCATACGAGGCCGCTGTTGATGCCATCGGTTGCGATCAAGACAATTCTATGCATGCAGTAAACTTACTGGTGCTTAGTAAGGAATGGATGGGAATGGGGGTTGCTGGGATCATTATTCATATAGTTATTGTGGATCATTCCCGAAAATTCCGTACTAAGCACCAGTGAGTAAACGATAGTAAACGTGTTGTTTTTGATGAAGGACACTTTCGTGTAGTGCCGGTTCAAATTTGGAAAGCGATATGGGGGTTCCCAAATGATACTTGTAGCCATAGCAATAACTATTCGACAAATAAAAAAGGATTTTTAGTGGTCTACGGCACGCGGTGGCCCAATCAATCCAAAACACCAGAATCCAAATGAATGTGGAAATGGATGGAGATGGATTGCCAAATCAACGGCTATTTGATGACATACCAAAACCATGGTGGAACTACACCATTTTTCATATGGTTTTCATATGTTTTCATTTCATACTGGGGATAGAACCCCAATTTATGGATGAAACATACCATCTCACCAACACTTAGACCGAGTGAAATTGGGGAAGACTACGAGCTCGAGCCCAAAAAGCAGACGCATGCAGGCGCGATTCTCAGGGTCAACCCGTTATTGGTCGTTGGACCTCTAAAAAATATCTTTGAAATCATTGATCTTCCCAGATTTTCCATGGGTCAATAGATTCATATAGATTCTAATACACCAATTTTCATCCATTTTCCATATGGTGGTTTCCCAGAATGGGGAATACCCCCCATTCATCATCAATTTACAGAATTTCTAGATGGATTTTCCATGAAATAAACATAAATCAACCATCCAACTGTTGGGGATACCCCCATTTATGGAACCCCAAACCCCCATATCCATCATGAAATATATAGCAGCAGGTAGCCGACCCCGCCTTGGATCGTGCCCGAGAAAACGTCAAGCGACGAGGCGCGGATGCCGCTGGGCCTAAGAATCAGCATGGTTTTGATCGGATTTATCGAATGAAATCACACGGTTTTTATGGTCAAATCCCATAAAATCACAATTGTTCATGGTTACATCCCATGAAACAAGTAGTTTAAGATACTTTCTGTCACTTTATGTCACTGTTCTGAATTTCTTTTGGAAGGAGCTTACGGATTATTCATCCAATCCGTGGCAGGGCTACAGAACTTGAAGATCATCGACGCCAAGATCCATCCCCTTGGCAAGGCGATCAGCAGTGGCCAGGTGGGGGCAAAAAAGAGTCAACGAGTCCACTGGTTTTGCGAAGAGATGGGTGAGTTTTTGCAAAACCTGACCATTATTATATTACATATATATATATACATAGATAATCATATATATATATATCATATATATATATATATCATATATATATATATATACATAGATAATCATATATATATATCATATATATATATATATATCATGTATATATATAATGTACACATATATATATATATATACATATACATATATATATATATATGTGATGAGAAATAACGATGATATTATGATATACGATGATAATGATCTCACTATTGATGATATATGATACTATTTCATAATAGTAATATCAATATATATATATATATCAATAACAATAAGATTGATACTTCTATTCTCATGATATCTGGAATATTTTATGTAAATTACATACAATACAAGGTGGTGCCCCAGTTCGTTAGCTAAGTTGGTGAACATAACTCCCATTTCACTATGGTTTATGGCAGATATAACGAACTAGTATTCATGGGGCGAATCTAAACCAACAAACATCACTGGGGGGCACCATCCTGCATGAGTGGGCATGGCTGCATCATGGCTTCAGCGGCATGAGTCACCAGGTGAAACAACGCTATGACTTTGTCATGTGCTACGATGTGCCCTGGCCACAGAACCTCTAATCTTGGGGAAGCCTAGGGTAAACATACAAAAAAGATGCAGAAAAGCCATGCTTTTTCCAGAAATTGATGATCTACAAATGTTTTTCCACATCTATGTTAGTTTACCCTAGAGTATCCTATTTTCAGGCAAAGCTATGTCAAAGATGTTGGATGTTGGACGACAAATGGGGAGGTCTAGTTTCACAATGCATCATTAAATTTTCACCGCAAGACTGGAATTGAACCAATAAGCGAAGGGATTTCTCCCACAGGAGCATGGGAGTTTAGCCACAACAATGGGGATTCGAAGCAACCAAATCCAACAGTCCAAAAGAGGATTCAAGCAGCAAAGAACTGGGATGACGAAGAAACCAATCCATGGGTTTTCCAATCAACTGGACCATGGGCAAACCATGTCATATTCATATCTGGATTCATCTTTCCAGAACTTGAGATCCGTTTCCAGGCTATGAAAGTAGACCTTGACATGTTGGACTTTGAGACTTCTCCAAGTTTTGTCACCACAGATGGTGGTGTACTGCTGGTCTGTTATTTCATCCGTGGTAAGTTGCTTTTGAAGGTCGGAACTTATTGCTGTCCAAAATCTTCAAGGATCAACTGACCCGAAGGGTCAGTTGATCCTATCACCCCCAAGGAAGCGGCACGCCATTGCTCAACATGGGAACATCTACAGGAACACCTTATATCTCAGGGTAGAAACTCTGGTTTCCCATATTTGTTCCCCCGAAAAAATTGGGTAACTTGGAATTTCTGATCACCATACCCAGTGTTGAATCCATTGGTATGAGAAGCACCGCCAGGTGCTACACGACTTGGCTCATCCTGAACAATTGATCGAAGAAGTCAGGGAGGCAGTTCCAGTGACAATCAGAGAGATGATTTCAAATTATTGCAACTTGTCCCAGCTGTGTGATACCAATCAGGGATATCTTATATAACTACGATATAACGTATATCATCTAAATCTCATAAATCTAAGATGTATGTATATATATATATACATACACATATTTATATTAGATCTACTAGTACTAGTAGAAATATATGTATACACATATTTATTAGATCCAGAATCTGGTAAACTAACAAAACTAACTATGTGGAACATCACCTTATTTTTAATGGGAAAAGTCAACTATAAATAGCTAATGTTAGTTTGCCAGAGGGTAGAATCTCATCAGATCTACTCCCATCCTGTGCTCTCTGCGTCTGACGGGTACAGGTCTTAGCGCCCGGTGGAGTTTGGGTCATTGTGGATATCGCCTCCAACGGCCGGAGACGGGTCCTGGGATGTCCTGGGAGAAAACCAATGATTCATGGTGGATGAAATCATAGGAATTCATGGTAATTCATGGATCTTAATTGATATTCATGGTGATTAATTCATGGTGAGTAATGGATATAAATAATTACCCTCTGGTAATCTAACTTGCTATGGAAAATGGACCATAGAAATAGATGATTTACCTACTAGAAATGGTCATTTTCCGGCTATGTTAGTTTACCGGATGGTAATGGATATTAATGGATATTAGTGGATATTAATGGATATTCATGGATATTAATGCATATTAATGGATATTAATGGGAAGAATAATGGTTATGAATAGGGCAATAGGGATTTCAGCAACATTGGGGAAATGGTGGTTGGTGACTCATAGGGATGTAAAAAGATGTTACTATGGGATTTCATGGGGAAATAGTGGTTCAGAATTGTGAATCAGTGATAATAATGGATACTTAATGGGATATCGAATGTGATGCACCCTCTGTCAATCAAACATGTTTTTTCTGGAAAATCCACCATTTATAGTCATTTAGTTCGATGGTTTTCCCAGCGATAAACCTCCATTTAGTCTTAGGGATTTCCCAGCTAGCCACGTTTGATTATCAGAGAGTAACTGATGTAACAACTAGCAGACAAAACGGATTTAGGCAACACAATTGGGGACTGAACCAGCAACAATTGGTGATAAAACTAGCATGGATGGGCTTGAACTGAGAAACAAACATGACCGATACAGCAGGATTCAACTGGTTTAAAACCCACAAAAACTTGGGTTTGACGAACATGCGTCAGCCGTCGGCTTCAATGACTATCAACCACCATCAATTGCCGATAAATTTCCATGCAAAATGCAGAACAGACATGGGTTAGTCTAAAAATGGGAAATAGACCCAGGAAACATGCCATCCCATTTTACTGGGGAAACTGATGCTTTGCATTGCTTTGCTGGTCACGATGGTCACCACATGTCACCACGATGGTCAGGCGAGATGGCCGAAAACGTGCGAAATCATCAGAAGGCTGCGACCTACTACGGCCTCTCGTCTGAGCTGGAAGCCATGGCCCATGGAGCTCGATGATTCTGTGGCAAAGGTGATTTTCTGTGGCAAATCGTGGAAAATTACCAGAGGGAAGCAAAATGGGTTTTGTTTCAATGCTATTTTGTTCCAATAAAGATCGGGAGATGGTATTACATACCTATAGTTATAGTTGTAATTACATAGTTAAAGGTATCTAGAAATAAGGTGTTTTGTGGCTTATCTAAGCTCAAGCATATTGGCTTATCTGACTTGTCGCGCAACAGGAAAAGGGAGTGGCCATCGTGCGGAAATTGGGGAACATGATATTCTATCTATTATAGTATCTATATTATAATATCATTTGACATGTACATATATATATGTATAATGTAAGTTAATGCTAATACATCTAATCCCCCAGAACATCATTTAGTATATAGAACATATCTCATTTACCTATCATTAATATCATTTAATTTATACATATATAATGTAACTGAACTGTTATATATATATATGTCTGTATAATGCAATAGTTAATGATAGTACATCTAATCCTTTAGAATATATTTTACCATTAGATGTATATATATATTAAAACATTACCCCCATAGGTAAATTACATATTTGATAGATACCATTAGATGAGATGTAATCTATCATTAATCATTTGTCTATCATTAATATCATTTAATTTATACATATATAATGTAACTGAATTGTTAATAACAAATAACTGAACTGTTAATGTTAATGTATATATTGAAACAATATATATATCGACAATATAGAACCATTTAATAACAATAGAACATGACTGGGGTATATTGATGCGATCCATGTTACCATATATATCCATATATGGCAGCACCATGGATCCCATGGGATATAATCCATATATATATATATATATTATACAATAGGATTATTCTATAAATATACTATCACTACTATACTACCATTTAATAACAATAGAACATACCCTCTGGTAATTTAACGTAGCTATTGAAAATGGCCATTGAATTGCCATTGATTTACAGAACTTAAAGATGGTAATTTTCCATAGCTATGTAAACGTTTACCAGAGGGTAACATTTTCAATTATAGGATTATTCTATAAATATACTATCACTACTATAAGTTACTATACTACCATTTAATAACAATAGAACATCAATTTTTCAACATCTCATCCCCAGATCGCCTCGAGGCATTTCGGTCTGCGTCTGTCTGCCCAGCGGCCTCTCCGCGGACGGCGGAAGGGGCCTGGGCACCTTGGGCTTTCCGCCGGAGGTCGCGGAGCCCATGTTCCGCGGCGCGGGGGCCCGAAACGGTCGCGGCTTGGGACCTGGGGATGGCCCGTTTAGATGGTGGGTTTGAGCCATGGAATCCATGGAATCCATGGGAGAAAAGCATGGTGATTTCCATGGGGATTGGAGATATTTCATGAAACATGATGGATGTTGATGGTTTTTTTGCATGGTTGATTCAATGGTTGATGAGGTATTTCATGATTCGCGATGGTCAACTAGCAACATGTGATGTTTTTTTTTTAGGGGAATATTTCATGGTAGGTTGAACATGGTTGAACCAACCATATTTTGTTATACTATTGGGAAGTTAAAACCTGGTAATGATTGATTGATGGGAACAAAACTTCGATTTCATGGGATTCAAAAATTGGGATTTAATTATTGGGGTGAGATTCAACCAATAAAAACCATGGTGACTCAATGGGATTCAGGTTTTTCAATGGGATTTAACCATGAACAACAGGGATTGAATGGGATTTGCCGGGGTTTCATCCGAATATATACTGTAACGGGTTTACCCTTGGTGATGGGCGATTAATGGGATATATCACCAAAAATAGTGGGGGTATGAATGATGGCATGGGATAGATTGGAAATACAATATGGGATACAATAGGATACAAGGGGAATATGCCATTCGGTGCCATCAAACATGGATGGGAATGCGAAGTCTCCAATGAACATGGAGGTTTTGATAGGAAAATCATAGAACCAAATACGGGATTCTCCAGCATGCCATATTTTATGGAGATGGCAACATTGGTATACATACATTGGTATCCACACAAGATAGAGTCTAGTAATTCGTCACTATTTTAGATTCGGATTTGATCGAATTCTATTTTTTTTTTGGGGGGGGGTGTGGCTATAAACGTGGGTGATGAGTTAGAACATAATGGTCAACTATTTGGTTGAATGGCAACATTGTGCAACTAGGGATCTGGTTAATTACTGTTGGTTGAAGCTCATGTTTTCCCAACTCTTCCCCTGAAATCCCCATTGGGATCGCCCAGTGGAGGCTGACAGGGAACATGTTTGGAAACGCTTGAGATATAAGACATGGCTGGTTGAAATCAACATCCATCAATCAACAGAAAAAAAAAAAAACAGCAATTGGATGTACAATTCTATCAAGATTGATATGGGTATGGATCAATACCTACCATTTTTAGGGGGATGAACATCCATAAATCCCAGCTATTTTGATGTGAACTACAGGGGTACAAGGTTTTGACACACTGCCGATATCAAACCAGGACATCGGTGCCGCCTTCGTTCCGCGGACGGCCCGAGGCAACGGCTTTTCCAAGATTCGCTCCTTCCAGATGCCCAGCTTGGTGATGACCTCAGAGAAGCTTCACCAGCCATCCCTGCCATGCCGGATTCGGTTTATGGATGTTTATGGCATTGGGCTTTACCCCTGGGATATATCAAGGGATATGCCATCTGGAGAATCCCTTATTGGGATTTTGTTGATGATATGTTTATTATGACACCCTAAGGATTAAACATAGAACACGGTTGCTATTGATGCTTTCCGGTCACTGTACGGTTTCGTTTCCAGGGTCTTTGGGCATGGGTCGAAAATTTCGAAGCACTGGAAAGCATGGGAATATTCACCACCAGCCAGCATGGTTGAGTGGGTCAAGACATCCCAAGCCCCAATTCTTCCCCTTTGCTTATTCGACTACAGAAAATGGCCCACTTCTTTCCCATTCCAATGCCAATTTAAGTGGGGGATTTGCCATTGTCAGGTGTGATTACCTGACTGTATATCTCATGATATCTCCATTCAATCCCATGAAAAAATCTCTGTTGATGGTCAAATCCTCATTTTTGATCCCCCAGTTTTCATGGTGAATCCCCATTTTTTTCATGGTAGAACCCCCCATGAAATCCCTACACTGTTGATGGTCAAATCATGTCAAATCCCCACTCGAACCTTGAAGAACTTGGCCCGCTGCGGCCAAGGAGAAGAACCAAGTCTACGAAGTGCAGATTTGAGCGACTGAATGGCATGGAGGAAAGGGTGGTCGAGGTGAGAATTCAATGTCATATTACATGATTTGTATCTATGAATATCTATGATAACATATATATATATATAATATCTACAATCTATGATTTACATCTATAATCTATGATTTACAACATCTATGATGTGCTTCCCCATTTAGGATATTAATACACAAGTGGATATTGTATTTGCATCAATTTGCATATCTTTGACTTGCAGGTGTGTTCAACATTGACTTTCATGCCCATGTCATCATCAACGAGACTCTACACAACGGAGCGCATCCTTGTCGTGACCCAGGTAGACTATGCAGTGAACCAAACAGCTTCAGCTGATCATTCAAGAACTGCTTCCTGCGTTTGCCAGGACAGCGGCAGCCGCAGAAGTTTGCTGAGATGTCCCAGTCTCATTTCCTGCAGGAAGAAGCAGAAAAGACACGTCGCGGCCCTGATTGAATTGTCGGCCAAAGGTGTTTGTGTGTGTGGATGGTCCAGCACTAGAGAATGCCCAATGCATCAACTAGTGGATACACGATGCATCATGATCCACTAGAGGTAAAAACAACAAACTTGACCTCAGTCAAAGTCGAACGTCCTGCCAACCTCCTGAACCTCCTGAAATATCTGGTCATATCTGGTCCAAACGAATCAGGCCTCATCGCAAGTGTTGCAGGTGGCCCAAACACCCAATGGTGTTGCGCTGCTGGTGGAGCGGCGGGTCTTTGTTCTGATGGTCAGGATCCTGGAAGACGGAGAATTTTACAAATCATCGATGGGGATTTCCTGGGATTTTCATGGAGATATAGTGGGATCGATATAGTGGGATCATGTGGGATATATATATATATACTGTATGTAATATATGTATAAATATATACATAATTATATAAATATATATATAACAACAACTGTTTGGGTGTGCCTACACACATGGTGGATTCAACCCCAACATATGGGATTTCGATAGAGAAATGCCTCTTGGGTTCTTGGAGATCATGTAGAGCAGCTACACAAGAAACAGGATGATTGATCCTCATCCATCGACACCTGGGGCGGTTCTGCTGCTGGTTTCCTGTTATAACCCCAAGTGGTTGCCAGAGCCACGCATAGAACTTTGATTGCAGGGAAGCAAAGAGCCAAAGCTGGGTGTTTTGCAAGGAAAAGTCCACGTCAGCAAAAAAACATTAAAAGAAACAACAATCCCATAGGATCCATGGTGCTGGTAATGCTAACATTTGGGGTATATTGATGGGATCCATGTTACCATATATAGCAGCACCGTTAGGATCCGTCATGGGAATGAAACACCCCATAGTCGACCATTTGCAACTGCTACTTGAATCTCGCCAGATCTGCTCAAAGCTGAGGCTTACTGCCCCTTGTTGCGACACTTCGTGCCGGCCTCACGATTTCTCTCCATAGATATGCCTGAAAGCGACATCGAAAGAATACCCTCTGGTAATGACTAACATAGCTATTGAAAATGGCCATAGACATAGTGGATTTTCCCATTAAAAATGGTGATTTTCCATAGTTATGTTAGTTCACCAGAGGGTAGTCGAGGTACAATGCTGTTTGAACTCCAACGTTGTCTCCGCTGCATGGATCATTTTTCCAAGGTGCTGAACACCGAGTCAGCATATGTGGTGCCCAGGGGCCTAGCTGCGCCTAGCTGCTATGCCTTCCTGCAACTGATCCAGACAATTTCTCGTGTCAAGCCATCGGCAATCAGTGTGTACGACATACCATCAATAGATGTTTTACAGATTCAAGGTATATACTATACTATATAATATATATATATATGAATATATATATATAATGAATATGTATATATATGAATATGTATATATATAATGAATATATATATATGAATACATGTATGTAGATACATGTGTACACACGACTATATGAAATATAATATATGATAATTTATATGTATACAGACATGCCGTGCTCCCCAAGTCATGATATTTGCCCTTTGTGCAGTTCGCCTCGCTTCCGCCGAGCTCAAGGCCTTCCAATGCAGCCGACAACGCTTCGATGGTTTTGGCATCTCAGCGGAGTTTGTTCCATCCAGTGAAGTGGATGATTTCATGGAGGATCGTCAGACAGAACCACCATTAGACCATTGACCGTACCCTCTGGTAATTTAACACAACTATGGAAAATCCCAATTTTTAATGGGAAAATCCACTATAAATGGCCATGTTCAATTGCTATGTTAGTTCACCAGAGGGTAGATCAGATCAGTGAACAATGTCATTGGGGGCGAATTTGGATGACTAGTTCCGTGGCCTTGCCACCAGCTTTGAAGGTTAACCCCCCGATGTCTTCTTGGTGAACCCAATGTTTGAATGTTAAGCGATGTTAACCCCATGTCTATCCATGTGTGTGCTAAAATACGTGAAAACCGCAGCATTTCTTTAAGGTTAACCCCCATGTTTTCATCCATTCATATTTGCAGGTCAACCCCCAAATTGTTTGTTGCAAAAAAAAAACACAATTTTTCTGTTGATTAAACCCACCATTTCTGGATATGATTGGTAGTCTGAAGCTTAAACATCACTTTGAATTCTAAATGTTCACTGTATGTTTTTTGGTTGGTTGACCCTCATGCTTTGTTAGTTCAACAACCCCTTGATGCTAAAGCTCTCCCTTAACCCCCAATAGTTTTTGTTGGTTAACCTTCCCTTTTTGTTCGTTCAATTCCTTTTCTTAAGGTTAACCGTGAGGCCAAAATCTCCAAACAATCCATTGTGGATGGGTTAAACCAGGTGAGGTGAACCCACCAATTTTCATGTTGAAATCATGTTAAAGCCCCATAAATCAACCATTCACCAACCATTCACCAGCCATTCACCAACCATTTCAGTGGTGTCCCGCTCCAGGCTGAACACCGGCGCCACGGTCTCCTTAGTGCCTGGCGCCGCCCCGCGCACAGCGCCTGGTGTCGCGTGCTTCGGCTGCAGTTGTGGAGGGATATTTATCTGGTTGGTGGTTTGGAACCATTGATTAACTATGGTTTATGGTAGATATAACTATAATTAATGGATATTAATGGGGATTATATGGGATTATAATGGTTTATAAACCAACAAACACTGGTTGGTGGTTTGGAACATGGCTGGATGATTTTTCCATTCAGTTGGGAAGAATAATCCCAACTGACGAACTCATATTTTTCAGAGGGGCAGGTCAACTACCGAACTATATCCCTAAATTTAGGAGGAAGTTCAGCATGGAACTCCAGTGAACTCCCTAAAAAATGTCCATTCCTGACTTTCCATCGACATTCAATATTCAAGTTCGAACATTATCTTTCCAACATCCCGAAAGCCACATGTTCGATCAGTTTTGACTGTATATCTTCAACTTAGCAACATAATCTTCCTATTTTTTTCTATATAGCCAGCCACATTTGATTACCAGAGGGTACATCCCATTAACTATCCCATTGAGTATCCATTGTTGTCACTTCACCACCACAATTAATTGATACTATGTTCCCATTGAATCTCATAATTCTTAATCACCGTTGTTAACCACTTTTTCCCAAATTTTGGTTGGTTAAATCTCTATGAATCACCATGATTCATCCATTTTCCCCAAGACCATCGCCGGGTTTCATCCCATGGTAGCGCTCCCAAACCGTGCAACGAGCGGCAAGGTGCTGCTGTTGATGTCCACGCTCTTGGCGTCGGGGGCCGCGGCGGAGGAGGCGGAAGTCTTCATTCAGGCAGGAGCGGCCTGCAGGGTGCGAAATGGCGGATTTGATCATCAACTTTTACTGGAATTGAATGGGATCTAGTGGGATTTTGTGGGATTGAATGGGAGAATATGAATGAATATGATAGTCAACTACACCCAAAAGGAGATTTTGGAAGTACAGTACTTGTAGTACTAATGAACATCTTCATTTCCAAAATGGATCTACATGGCTGATGATACTTCTAATAGTCGTCATCGCCATCGTTATCCTCACTCAGTCTCCACGGCCTGATTATGGGGAAAATGTCGTGCCCTGACTTCGATTCCTTCAAAATTCTGGACCCCCAATACAGGGGGCAATGAATGCGATTAATAATAAAGTGATTATGTAATATGTATAAAACCATATAAACAACCAACAAAAATATGTTCATGGGAGAACCCTCATCAAACATGCTGGAAAATTCCCCATTTACTTCGATCCTTCATTTGTAATCAAGGAATTTTCCATTGCAATGATTGCTTGGATTTTTAGGGTAGATCCTTGAGATTCCACCATATTCCACCATTGGATTAGGGATGATTTTTAGGTGTCAAGGCTATCCCCCCGAACCCAGAGTCACAGGATCATCACAGTACATGGTTTGTTATTGGCCCAATTAATATATATATATATATGCCATGAATTGGATGATGTGAATTGAACATTTTCAGGAACCCCCCCAATACTGTTAAAAGACATTTAAAAACCTGTGGCTTCCTGCAGATTCTCAGATTTTCCCGACAATACCAATTCATTGAAAACCCTACGTATGGTTGGTTTTCTTCCGACATATATAGTAATATAATGTAATATATATATAATTATATATATATATATACATATGTATTATCCTATACTATCCCATACAATTACCATATAATCACCATACAATCCCTGGTTTTCATCACCAGCTCGCCGCTGCCAGGTTTACCGCAACCGCTTCTGCTATGTCTTTCAAAGTGCCCTGCAATCAGGACGATTAGCAGCTGCTCGCCTCAGCGGACCGCTGGTTCCAGCCCAAACTTTTCAAGTTGTGTAGCTATATAGGGATTGTATGGTGGATATATAGGGATTCTATGGTATTTAATATATTTTAATATATGGTCCTTATATCTTGAAATGCGGTGAAATTCGAAGTTCATGGTGAAATGCAATGAAATCCTCCGATTCTGGAATCAGCCGGTGCCGGCATTGTCGCATTGTCCCAGTGTTGCTGATTTCGAGCTCATAGTTCCCAGATCCACTTCCTGCACGAATCGTCAGACCGTCATCATTTACCCTCTGGTAAACTAACATAGCTGTTGAAAATTGCCACTTATAGTGGATTTTCCCATTAAAAATGGTGATTTTCCATAGCTACGTTAAATTACCAGAGGGTATGAAGATGGCTGGCCAACTAAATCAACTCCACTCTCCAGATCTCTCAAGTATATTCCCTGTGATTTATTCATATATTTACCCTCTGGTAAACGTTTACATAACGAACTGGACAATCACCATGCTATTTTCATGGGAAAACTCACGACATTTCGACTGGGCCATTTTCAATAGCTTTTTGTATGTTTACCAGAGGGTAAATCCCATGAAAGATCCCATTAGATCCCATTAAACCACCATAAATCCCATGGAAAATCACCATTTCATGCTTTGATGCTTACATGGCAAGGTCCTGGAGGAAGCAAGTTTGATGGGCCGTGTGCTCGCTTTCATGTCGCATGAACTCAGTGGGAGTTGGGGATGAAACATGGACTAGAACCATAATTAAGTTGGGTTGTATCATGGTATGATCATGTTATATCATGGTATAATATAACCATATATTATTGTAACATGATAATACTACCAACCATATATTATGGTGGTATCATGGTATTACCCTCTGGTAAACGTTTACATAACGAACTGGAAAATCAACACCATGCTTTTTTTTGGGGAAAATTAGCGACATTTCTATGGTGATTTTCCATAGTTATGTAAACGTTAACCAGAGGGTATCACGTTATATCCTACTAACTGTTACTAACTTATTTATAACCTTATAACCTTATATATATATATATATCACCATAGTGACCATGTTTGGTGTCATCAAAGATGGTGACAATCCGCCGATGATTTTCCCATTGAGAAGCCTCCATTCGTAGGGGATTTCCCATTGCCTGGGGGTTGAATGGGATGACAATGGGCTCTACTGAGTAAGCTGGATCCATTCGGGGATGCCAACTATACATTTTTATAGACCAAGCATTTCTGGTGATGGGGATGGATGGGGATGGTTTATGATTGGCTTTAGCGCATTGTCCTTCCCTCTCCTTAAGGTTGTTCGTGGGGATTGGCCTCTATCTTTTGCGAGGCAGTTGCAATGATTCGCGGAAGTTGACTCACAGCCTTTTTCGGCGGTCATGATATCCGAGCGCTTTTGATGCTTCATTCTCCATCATCCTCATTACTGGGTCAACCTTTGTTAGATACTTTATTACTTTTTTTTTGCTATCCATGGTATAATGTACATACTAACCAGCTAAACATTATATATATATATATATTTGTTTTTTTCCCAGGTATCTAAGATTCCACCATGATTACCCGATCATGCCTCAATTCATCCAGATACTGACTCATAGTATTTAGACCCTTTTCAGAGGATCTGCTACAGTACTTGCCTTGGCAACATGCATTTGCTAGGATATGGGTGTGTGTGTGTAGACGGTTATACCATGTTATACCTCAGTTATATATATATATAATTATATGTATGGAAGATCCCCTACTATAATCTATGATCTACAGGATTATATTCCCCATAATGTAAGATCCATTATATATCATGGATTATATGGATTATATATGGATTATATGGATTATATGATAATCCCATCCATATCATCTATTTTTTCAGATCTATGGGATCATATGGATTACCCTCTGGTAATTTGTTACATAGCTATTGAACATGGCCATAGAAATGTCGTGAGTTCTCCCATTAATAGTATGGTGATTTTCCATAGTTATGTGACAGTTTACCAGAGGGTATAAACCACAACGCTCCCTCCGTGGCCCTTTAAACCTCAGGTCACAACGCTCCGCCACCGCACGGAGAATCGCGGAAGATGCCGCGGCGCAGGCGAAGCGGGCGAAGGGGTGAATGATGTTGGCCCGGTATTTTCTGGGAAAATCATGGGAATCAGCTTTTTTTGGGTAAATTATGGTGAATCTATGGTGAATCTATGCTTAATAATGGTTAATAATGGTGAATCTATGGATAATATATGATATATGATAATTTACCCAGACCTCTAGAAATGGAGGTTTTTCTATGTTCTGTAGTGTAGATTGATAGATTGATAGATTGGTGGCAACTTTTTGGTCAGTGATGGTTTATTTCTTGTATAAATGATGCATTTTATTGAAGAGCTTGACCTCTTTTGAGCATGGCAATGGAAAATGGAAATGAGAATTAATACTTCATGGCTAATTGCCATATTTCTGATGGTTTCTACTGGGGCTCAATACCTCAATAATTAGCCATTAGACATTTGGGACAATAAACATGTGGGTTTAATCAAGCTTGATTAATGGATGTACAGTAATTATTACAAAATGGTCAATGTCTCTCAATCTGGTAAACCCAACACCATAAACCCCTAATCTTGTGATGATGAATACCCACTTATTTCTGGTAAGACGAGGGATGGTTGGTGCTATTGGGACCGCATTTTTTGTTTAGAGACGGGAGTACACAAGTCACACACACACATAGATATATATATATACATATTGATATATATATATACACACATATATATAGATATATACATACATATATATATATACACATATGGAGATATATACATATATATATAGAGATATATACAGATACATAGATATATATATACACACTTTTTGTTGCGACGTATCTAGATAGTGTAATCGCTTGTCTGTCTGTCTGGTGATGTCCCCAAGCCTGACATCCGTTTTGATTCGGGCCTCGACTCCCCCGATCTACGAAGCTGGAGACCAAGGACCATCAGTTCTCTGCCCTCTTGACGGTTTTCTGCTTGATTTTTCTGCGGCTTTCCTTTCAGTTTTCACATAATCAACATGTTTCTTCAATCGTTTTTGAATATATATATAGATAGTGTGTATGAATGTATTGGCATGTATTAGCAAACTTTATCTGATCATGATCCAGATCAAGCCAAGAAAAGTAGTACGAGAATCTTATCAGTCATACTTAAGGGTCCCATATATTTATACACACATATACATGTCACATAAATTTATTCAATTAGTTCGTTAATAAAAACTCGTCATTTCATACATTCATTGCCCATTTCAGGGACCCAAATTTGATATATATATATATATATAATATGTATATATATATATATATAATATGTATAATATATATATATGGTCACCCCCCCCCTACGACCCCCCAATGTGTCATTTGTATTGTTATTTACAGCATAAAATGCGTATTTTTAGTATTCCATTTTTGTCTTCTTCGTATATAGTCATAACAATACAATATCTTAAGGCACTTTGGGGAAGGCCCCATAGAAACACAATTGACCGCCGACCCAAAATCAAAAAAACATCGGGAAAACAAAAAAAAAAAACAAAAAAAACAAAAAAACAAAAATTTTCCGACTCCTCTGGGGTCACTCCATGAAAAAAACAAAAAAACCTTGAGAAAACCAAAAAAACAAAAAAAACAAAAAAAACAATATTTTCAGACTCTTCTGGGGTCACTCCATGAAAAAACCAAAAAAACCTTGAGAAAACCAAAAAAACAAAAAAAACAATATTTTCAGACTCTTCTGGGGTCACTCCATGAAAAAACAAAAAAACCTTGAGAAAACCAAAAAAAAACAAAAAAAACCAATATTTTCAGACTCTTCTGGGGTCACTCCATGAAAAAACCAAAAAAAACTTGAGAAAACCAAAAAAAAACCAGAAGAGTCTGAAAATATTGTTTTTTTTTTTTTTGTTTTTTTTGGTTTTCTCAAGGTTTTTTTGGTTTTTTCATGGAGTGACCCCAGAAGATTATAAGAATATGAAACTCATAATTTCTCCAATATTTCTTAAATGCAAACACTGTCTATCACTCATGCATCTGCCAATCCGTAACTGAACTGTTTCAAATCCAAACTACTGCCTTGACCTGTCTGTCATTCATGCATCTGTCCAGCTTCAACTCAGCCATTTCAATTCCAAACTGCTTCCTGGATCATCGCATTTGCTTCTTCGTTTTTTTTTAATTGTTTCATGGAGTGACCCCAGAAGATTATAAGAATATGAAAACTCATAATTTCTCCAATATTTCTTAAATGCAAACACTGTCTGTCACTCATGCATCTGCCAATCCGTAACTGAACTGTTTCAAATCCAAACTACTGCCTTGACCTGTCTGTCATTCATGCATCTGTCCAGCTTCAACTCAGCCATTTCAATTCCAAACTGCTTCCTGGATCATCGCATTTGCTTCTTCGTTTTTTTTTAATTGTTTCATGGAGTGACCCCAGAAGATTATAAGAATATGAAAACTCATAATTTCTCCAATATTTCTTAAATGCAAACACTGTCTGTCACTCATGCATCTGCCAATCCGTAACTGAACTGTTTCAAATCCAAACTACTGCCTTGACCTGTCTGTCATTCATGCATCTGTCCAGCTTCAACTCAGCCATTTCAATTCCAAACTGCTTCCTGGATCATCGCATTTGCTTCTTCGTTTTTTTTAAATTGTTTCATGGAGTGACCCCAGAAGATTATAAGAATATGAAAACTCATAATTTCTCCAATATTTCTTAAATGCAAACACTGTCTGTCACTCATGCATCTGCCAATCCGTAACTGAACTGTTTCAAATCCAAACTACTGCCTTGACCTGTCTGTCATTCATGCATCTGTCCAGCTTCAACTCAGCCATTTCAATTCCAAACTGCTTCCTGGATCATCGCATTTGCTTCTTCGACATGGCTAACGTGGACGTCAATTTCGTGGAAAGCTTTAGGCATCAACTTGGTGAAAGAGATGGTATCTTGTCTTATGAGGAGGCAATCGTGCAAGTGTCTGGGCAACGGCTGCTCGGACCTCAACAAAAGCCGCTCAAAAGCAACCGGCCGAAGGGTGATGTGTGCCTGATCGACTTACCCATCAGGGACCTACATTCACATGGTGGCAAACTTGAACAGTTTGTGGACATTATCCAAAATCATCCTGTCGAGGGAGAGATTAGCATCAATGCCGACTTCCTTGACAATCTCTTGTACAAGCATGCTGTCCAAGCCAAATACTCAGCTCTTCCCAAACCATTCTGCTTGAAGGCAGAGCCCAAAGTTCCATATAGCATGCAGTTTGTCATCGTGCCGTCCTATCTTCCTCCTGATGAAGATCATGCCTATGTCGACATCTTCAAGCACGTTTACCTTCACAAGAACAAGATCCTCAGCAGTGAATGCATCTCCTGTTGTCACGGAATTCCTGTTCGCTTTGACTGGGGCTCTCAGGTTCGTCTCGGCCTCACAGGTATGAACTGCATGCTGGATCGCGTCGGAGGCATGCAGGTGCGATTGTGGACAATTCAGCCCAAGTTCGAAAAGAAGGTGACTTTAGATCAGACTGCTCGTGAGGCAGGGTATCATGTCATTCGAGACCATGGTCCGCGCTCCAACAACAGGAATCAGTTCATGGAGTGGACCGATGAGCAGGTTCATCTTGCCGGTGGCCCCTTGGAAGGATGGCATGAAGGAAAGGTCAAGGAAGCTCTGCACAATTACTATTGCGGGCGGCAAAATGCCAAAACTTTAGAGTATTGGCCCCTGACCTTGAAGAGTTTCAGTGCATGGTTCCTAGATGATGTGATTGTGCACATGCTACCCTCCATGCGACAGCACTCAATCACTTGGATTGGACGCACCCGCGTCGGCAAGTCGGTTGGTTCCAAAACAATCCTCTTCGCACAGTCCCGCTTTGAGATCACTGAAGCAGACCGAACTGACTTGACCCCATCCATCGTGACGGCCAAACATTTGGATTTCTTCAAAGCCGAACCCATTACGAAATTCAAACCAGGTGTCTTCGACGATGGCATGTTGCAGCGCATGGACAGCAGCTTTCTCAAAGCCTTCTTGAATCCATCGGCTTCTTGGCTTCCAATGGTGCTTCCTCCCTTTCACATATGCACTACAAATACTAAGTAAATGAATAGATAACGAAGTAAAATAAATAAATATTCAATATTAAGTCACATGAAAGAAAATAAATTAAAGAAAAAATAAGAAACAAAAAATATAAATCATCAAGTGTTATGGAAACACATCGTGCCTGTGTCTTCTACTTAACAAAACAATGTCAACTGCATGTGGTAGCTGCCTGGGTAACATGTTGCTAGCTGTCCAGTCTGTCGCCGATCTTCACGCTTGCAACTGCTCAGGAAGAGGATGCGACTGTGTGGGCTCGCTATTCATCTGCTCAGTTTGATCAAGGAGCTGGACGTCACGCTTGCAACAATCCGTACAATGATGTGGTCGAGGAACAGCTTTTCCAAGAGATGCAGAAGAAAGGGGCCAGCAGCATTTCTCATAAGGATTTCCTCGACATCATCGCTCCTTCCTTCACCGCCGTCGAAGACAAAGAGGACATGGCCGCAATCCTGGCGCGGACCCATGTCATTCTCCTCACAGAGAACGGAGTATATCACTGCGTCTCCAACACGCAGAAGGTGGATGTGCCATTCATCCAATGGCCTGAGGCCTCCATCAAAGATATCTTGGCTGCAGAGCACAAGCCGATCTTCAAGGCATACAGACAAAATCCTTCTGGACATTCTTTGCCCGAGAACTATCATGCTGATGCCATTTGGTCCCAAGAACTACTTCGCAAGCTATTGAATGGTGAATCAGTGCCACGAACTATTTCGATTCGGATGGGCAACCTGTTCTCCGCAGAAGTCTCGGAAGTACAGCAAGCACCACGTTTACTGCCTGCGTCCGAGATGGCCACCAAAGTGAAGAAAGAACGTGAGGTGAACTTCTTCAAAAACCTCAAGCGCTCAAACTTTGGCATCATTGACCTCGACAGCCCCTCGCCTCCAAAGCGGGTCCGTTCGACATCGGCCCCTTCAGTCCCCAACCCAGACGATCTGCCCGGGATGTCCGTGGAGAACGAATTTCCTGAAGTTGAAGAGACAGATGAATTCAAGATTGAACCTGAAAAGATGGTAGAGTTGGAGATGATGGAAGATGCCGATGCCTTTTACAACGCAGAGAAGTGAGTGAGATCTTAGGAGACATTGCTGTGAAATTTTGTTTGATACTCATGCTGCGTGTGTAGAGTAGTCTTGGTCAGACTGTCCCAATCCAGAACAGTAGCGAAGCAAGGGGTGGAAAAAATGTCCCGGCGGCCTGCTTGACACTTGCATCACATCAATATGTATGTGTAAACTACAGAATGAAACATAAGCTTTCTTGCACATACAGAAGCAAACTTGCTCAGATGTGTGTCATGACATTGCCTGTTCGTTGGATTTTCTGCATGGTCTGCCCCACTCTTATTTGGAGAGACATTTCAAATCAAAATTGCCATCCATCCGCTTGTCCTTGCACCGTCCAGCCGTTTGCATTCCTCAAACACTTTCGTGCTCGCTGACAGTTTTGCTTCTGATTGACATCATGCCAAAGAAGATCATGAAGGCTGTGAAGAACAAGCCCCAGGTTTGGCCAGCTCCAAAGAAAGGAAAAGCCCGCACCTTTATGAAGTCCAATGCTCCCATGAAGAAATGCAAGCCTGTCCCGTATGTCCGGCATCCAGGTGTGCAGACCAAGTTTCGAAAGGAAAGGATTCACTTCGGTGTGTCAGTTCAAGGCCTCATCTCTATGCGTCCTCGGGCTTTGTTCCGTTGTTTGCAGAAAAATGGCATTCTCCTCGACTGGAGAGGCCAGACCTGTCCCCATTGTGGCGCTGGGAGTCTCCAACCTCTGCGCTTCTTCAAAGACAGAAAGGTTTGGGCGCACAAGTGCACAGCCAAGCTTTGCAGAAAATATGTTCAGCCACATGACTTCCATCCCATTTTCCATCATGGACGTGGGGCCAGCTACACTCCCTTGGGGCATCAAGCAGCTGTTCTATGCTGTGCGCTTGCGGGCGTACCAGCAACCTCAGCTCCCGTCATCTTGGGCATGAATCACAAGCCCGTCTCGCGCATCTACAACAACCTTGAGATTGCTCGCAGCCGTCATGTCCTCCAGAAACAGAAGGAAATCCACTTCGGAGCCAGACACAAATGGTGTGATGTTGAGGCGGATGAAGTTGATATCGGCAAGGAAGTTGACTTACAGCACAAAAGGGCCAAGTGGGAGCAGTGGGGTGGCATTGTCGAGCGGGGCCAGCCTAGCACCTTGGTTCTCTTCCGCCTCCCTCCAAAGACTACCGCTGTGCGCTCGCCAGGTCCAGGCCCAATCACCAAGCGAGATTGGAAACCCATTGCTCATAAGTTCTTGGAGAATCGTGATGTGATCTTGCATACTGATGGTGCCAAGACCTACAAGATGAAATTGTCCGGCGTGGTGCATGACAACGTAGTGCACAAGAAGAAGCAGGTGCTCGTGAAGGGAAAGCCTGTGTGGGTGAAGCCTCATTACACCAAAGTGTGGAAACACAAGTTGCCAAATGGCAAAAGCGTAACCGTGAAAGCAGGTACGCAAATCATCGACCGCTTCTGGGGCCATCTGCGCGCAGCTTTGAAACATGCTCCGCGTAAGGTCGGGTCCATTGCGCTTACCCGTAAAGTTCGAGCAGCGCAGTGGACGTACTGGCACCGTTCCCAGAATTTTTGGGATGCCACTGGGCAGATGTTGCAGGATCTGCGCCTTTGATCAAAGACTGGCTGTGCAAAAAAGATTCACCGCTTTGCATTCTTCGCTGCAGTTGCTCTTCTCCTGTCGTCAAACATGAGTTCATATATCTTACTTCCTTAACACAATGGCATTTGACATGTGTCCACCTTTCTCTTCTGTTTCAAGAAGAATCTTCAAAGCTACAACTTACACTGCGCAATCTTCACCAAAAAATTGCATGCCTGCTGTTTAACCGTTAGTTTCTGCTTTTTAACGTCATAGTCTTTTGACAAAAAACAAAATGTAGTGTAATATAGTGATACGATGTAATACGTATAATTTGTCTAATGTACAATAGTCCTCTTTGCATGCCCCTAGGTTATATGGGGCTGGCGGTGTGTACTGTAGTTTTTTCGCACTAGTCTTCGCGGTCTGGACAAATATCTATAACGCTCGAGCTTTTTGGCTTGTCAGCTGACTTCTCCTGTGCCCTCTTCAATTTCGCCTCGCCTCGACCCAGGATCTGCGCGTTTGATCAAAGACTGGCTATGCAAAAAAGATTCACCGCTTTGCATTCTTCGCTGCAGTTGCTCTTCTCCTGTCGTCAAACATGAGTTCATATATCTTACTTCCTTAACACAATGGCATTTGACATGTGTCCACCTTTCTCTTCTGTTTCAAGAAGAATCTTCAAAGCTACAACTTACACTGCGCAATCTTCACCAAAAAATTGCATGCCTGCTGTTTAACCGTTAGTTTCTGCTTTTTAACGTCATAGTCTTTTGACAAAAAACAAAATGTAGTGTAATATAGTGATACGATGTAATACGTATAATTAATCTAATGTACAATAGTTCTCTCTTGCATGCCCCTAGGTTATATGGGGCTGGCGGTGTGTACTGTAGTTTTTTCGCACTAGTCTTCGCGGTCTGGACAAATATCCATAACGCTCGAGCTTTTTGGCTTGTCAGCTGACTTCTCCTGTGCCCTCTTCAATTTCGCCTCGCCTCGACCCAGGATCTGCGCGTTTGATCAAAGACTGGCTATGCAAAAAAGATTCACCGCTTTGCATTCTTCGCTGCAGTTGCTCTTCTCCTGTCGTCAAACATGAGTTCATATATCTTACTTCCTTAACACAATGGCATTTGACATGTGTCCACCTTTCTCTTCTGTTTCAAGAAGAATCTTCAAAGCTACAACTTACACTGCGCAATCTTCACCAAAAAATTGCATGCCTGCTGTTTAACCGTTAGTTTCTGCTTTTTAACGTCATAGTCTTTTGACAAAAAACAAAATGTAGTGTAATATAGTGATACGATGTAATACGTATAATTTGTCTAATGTACAATAGTCCTCTTTGCATGCCCCTAGGTTATATGGGGCTGGCGGTGTGTACTGTAGTTTTTTCGCACTAGTCTTCGCGGTCTGGACAAATATCTATAACGCTCGAGCTTTTTGGCTTGTCAGCTGACTTCTCCTGTGCCCTCTTCAATTTCGCCTCGCCTCGACCATGTCCAACCAGCAAGTGAGCAGTGGCTCTATTTCAGAACAGGCGACGGAATGTGTTCCAAACCCTGCCCGGCCTGATGGGAGGGCCATCCATTACGGAGATTTCTCGCGTCAGCGTAGTAGTTCACCTCCATTTGTTGGTGTCCGCAACCCTGCGCGCCCCGGGACGGAATGTATTCCAAACCCTGCCCGGCCTGATGGGAGGGCCATCCATTACGGAGATTTCTCGCGTCAGCGTAGTAGTTCACCTCCATTTGTTGGTGTCCGCAACCCTGCGCGCCCCGGAGCTGGTGCCATAGATTATGGCAGTTTTGGGTGTAAGAGTCGCTCCGGTCCTCCACCATCCGATCGCACCAATCGTCTGATTGGAGGATAGAAATTCCCGTAAACAAATGCAATGTAAAATATACTAGTCTTTCAAAATTTTTAAAAAAAATGTTAGTAGGAAAGTCTCAAGCGCAAAAATTTTCCTATTAGCGATTGGTGCGTAGAGGCAGTTTTCACAGCAGCATAAGACCTCAGCTTAGCAAAAGTGATGCTGCTGCGGCAGGGGCGACTCGTTGGTGACTTCAACGTGGTTCTGTGCAGACACAAGTCAAGCATAGTGAAGCAGATGGCGGGTTGAGGGGGGTCGTTGGGGGGGGGCTGAGCATATATATACACATCCATATATAATATGTATTCTTCAAAACTTTCAGGGAATCCCAACGAACTGTTATCTGGCGCTACAAAAATCACGAAACGCTCTCGCTTCGCTCTCCATCCGAGGCCATGATCTTCGTCATGGTGAGTTGTTTGACCGAACGCTCCACAGCCTCGGAGGCCGATGGTTATGGGTGGCACCGGATGGGTGGCACCGGGCAGCACCGGGCATCCTGGAGATTTTCGGAGACGGGAAAAAAACGTGAGAAAATTGGGAAGATCGGTTGAAAATGTTTGAAAATTCCAGATTCTATCTAAGATTCTATCTAAGATTCTATCTACTTCATGATGACTATATATCAATATAGATAAGTGGTGATTTGATCAGAATAATCCGAGGTGGATTCAATAAATTGATGTTTCTAATGGCAGTCATTCCTGTAGTATTTGTGACTATCCATCAGTCAACTGGGGTTCTGAGTCGTTTGCCTCCACAAATGGGTGAATTTTAGTATCTATATATATTATCTACCCTCTGGTAAACTAACATAACTATGGAAAATCACCATTGTTAATACGTAAATCAACTATAAATGGGCCATGTTCATCCATGTTCAATAGTTATGTTAGTTTACCAGAGGGTATTCCTTATTTGGCACACACCAAGAATTGACATTTCCGCAGATTTTGTTGAATATAAATTCCTGCTTGGATATCACAACCCACAATGGGGGATGCCTATCAACCAACCAGTAAAATGGTTGTGCAATGGTGCAGCTGCACAATTTGTCAGAGTCAACCTGAATGGCACATGGCTGGTTACTGGACCCATTTCAAGCCGAGAATATCCACGGAGAAACTCAACAATCAACTGAAATCACATAGAATGAAACGCATGTTGACTTACTTTTCAAGAAAAAATGCTGAAGTTCCCCCATGGACCTCCCTTTTTTTTCGCCATCTCCGTTTTTCCCTGGCAGGTGTTCCTGCCCAGCAGTCGCGAGGAACGCCTGGCTGCACAGGTCGGTGGAACCTGGGGAGATCGATGTGTACAGCGGATATGGGGGGTACTCCCCCAATAGTCATGATTTGATACTTAAATGGTTCAATGGATTATATGGATTATATGGATTATATGGATTATATGATAATCCCATCCATATAATCTATTTTTTCAGATCTGTGGGATCATATGGATTACCCTCTGGTAAACTAACATAGCTATTGAAAATGGCAATTTATAGTGAGTTTTCCCATCAAAAATGGTGATTTTCCATAGTTACGTTAGTTTACCAGAGGGTAAATGGTACCTTCCCAATTAAACAGCCTATCAATGGATTGGTTTAAGGGAAAATTTACAGGAAAACCCTATCTTTAGTGGGAAAATCTATGGTTTCCTGTTAAGATTTTCCCTTAAACCAATCCATTGAATGGTACCTTCCCAATTAAACAGCCTAGGGCCTAGGGGTTTATGAATCCAGGGTTGACATTATACCATCTGGTAAACGTTTACATAGCTGTAGAAATTCTCAGCATTTTGAGTGGGTAAATCAACATAAATAGCTATAATATTAATGATAATCAATAATACGTAGTACTGTCAATAATAATGATAATAATATCAGTTTATCAATAATAGTAATAGTGATATATAATATACAATATATGATAATAATATAATAATGATAATAATGATAGTGATGACAATAATGATATTAATACTGGAATATTCTCTTGTTACTTGACGGTTTGATATGGAATTTCACTTTTTGTTATAGGTAAACCACATCATATCTTTTTATCATCGAACCAAATGGTCAATTTTCTATAATTATGCCAAATAACCAGAGGGTACCGCACAAAACATGAATTCAAGAGCTGGGCGACCCCAATTCTGATCTATTTTATTTCTAATCTAACCTCTAGTTATTTACCAATGAACAATGTCCGATCTATAGACTATAGAAGGTTTATGAATGTTTATGATGATTTACCTATTAGAAATTGTGATTTTCTATAGCTACGGTAAATAACCAACGGGTATTTTTCAGTGATTATTAAGATATGAGGTTTAACAGTTAAACAAATGGTTTAATGAAAAAATAGAGGGGTGGAATAGGATATTGAACACCCACCATTTGGAGATCATATCCCATGGAAAACCATGGATGGTTTCAAATTCGTTTTGTATTCCACTTAGTAGGGACAACGATGATGATGATTTGAATGACAACTTGGGAACATGCTCATGATGTCATATATCGTATATCTCAATGAGATATGAAGCTACAACATGCTAAAGACTTCAGACAATATCATAAAGTATATGCACCCAAGCAACTCAAGACTGGTGATCAGTTACCTGTCTCAGTAACACATCGTTTAAATCATCGATTTGGGAGGGAAACATGCAGGAAACCATTTTTGAACATGGGGAACATGATGATGAACCATTGAGATTTGGGGCCATTCAACCTAATTCAAAACACAAAGGCACATGAAAACATCTGAAAAATCCTCAAGAAATCCGCAACAAGTTTTTGTTTGGGTCCGAGAATGGCTTCAAGGGGTTAATCTGCCGGAAAATTCCTGGTTTCAGGTACCGCAGGTGGCGGTGGATGGTGAGACCACACCAGCGCAGGCGAGAGACCGACCAAACGTTAAGGTCTTTTCAGATGACTAGAGAGGCCCCGCCAAAAGATAGAATTTGGTAAATGGTGGTTAAGTGATCAAACTAGTCTTCTGTTTGGTTTCCTAGGGTAAACTAACGTAGATGTGGAAAAACCACAGTTTGTAGATCATGTTCTTTCAGAAACAATGGGTTTTTCACATCTACGTTAGTTTACCCTAGGGTAACACCAGACTAAAATAGTGATTAAGCTACTTTTATGTTTTTGTTTTGGGGGGCGGGGTATATGTTCATCGACTTACTTTTTCCTGTAAATTGATTTAATGTTTTCCGGCCGTTCGAGCAGGGGGCCATCACTTCCCAGCAATTCACCGTTGAAGGGACGTGATCGACAACAGTTGACGCGATCTATGACATACATGGTCATGTATAAATATGACTATGTAATACTATGTAGTTATATAAAACATAATGACCTAATATGACTTACAGTTAGTTGTATAATCATGCCATTTTTGTTATTCATGGTTACTAACTGTAGTTCCTTACCCTTACCATTGCCAGTTGCCCGGTAAGATCATCTCACCAGGTTCCATCCGTCTTCCATCAACGAGTGGAATACCTGGGTCTCTTGGAGTGAACCGCTTGGGAGTCGCGGCACATGACGATCTGAGTGTAGACCACAGAGTAAAAAGATGTGAAAAATGGATCAATACCTATGAAAATACCATTTTTAGGGGGATGAACATCCATAAATCCCAGCTATTTTGATGTGAACTACAGGGGTACTATTGGTTTTGACACACTGCCATATGTGAACAATTGCAACAGCCATCGATCATGATTTGGGGTAAACAACATTGTTTACCGCAGAATTGGAACCGCAAACACTGGGATATTAGATACTGTAGTAATGTATCTGCCAATGCCAACGTACATGCAACATACATACGGACACGATGTGTTTTCTCGACCGTTCTGCTAGCGTTGGTCGATCCATCTTTGAATTGGGGGCCTTGCTCCGCACCTTAGCAACTAGCAGTTGACCAGACTACCCTCACACACAAATACATCAAATACAGAGAATTTTATTGTTGAGACATACTCCGACATACCCCGCTTCTACCAGAAGCCAGTTTCATTGATGGCACATATATTTATTATACTTACACACACAATTCTTGGACGGATTTTAGTAACATGACTGCGACGCCACTCTAAATCATGTTTAGTAAGATTAACTATCCCCCAAACTCCATATTTCAGGTTGGCGAACCATTATAATTTATCCACATACAATCAATTACAATCATATGTCCCAACCCCCATGAACCAACAAACCGCATAGTCTGCCACGCTGGGGTAAGGTTTGGAGCTGTTGAGGACGGGGCCGTGGAGTTGGTGCTTGGAGAAGGTTCTGAAAAGACCTTGTTCCCTTGAAACAAGACGGGGGGGTGGGTGGCAAAGTGCCAGAGTCAAAACATAGGTTATATAATATTATTGTATATCCATAGTAGGGGAATATTTTTTTTGTTATACCATGAATCCCAACTTGACCATGCCACATAGGTCGATGGATCTATTTATCACCTGAATGATTCGGTGGGGAGATGTTTTCCTCACTGACCAGAATTAGTCCATTTTCACCAAGGTGAACCTTCTAGATTGATGACCACAGTCATCGAGAAAAACATGCCCAATCCCATATATTATCCATATATATATAATTTTACTCTGGTTGTCTATATATACATATATATATATACACATTATATCCCAGTTACATCGAATATTCATAAGGTGAATCCCACCTCTGATCTCGGTCTAGGAATTTGCTGTTGGCCTTGCTGCGCATTTCGCTGCTGGACAGAATCTGGGTGGTTGACCTTGGGAACTACGCTCATCTGGTTGGTGGTTTGGAACATTTGGATTATTTTTCATAATATATGGGATAATCCTTCCCATTGACTAATATTATTCAAGATGCTTAAAACCACCAACCAGTAAATGTCTATTAGGTCATTTCTTTGGAGGCAAGACTTAAAGTCCCAGGAGTCTCAGGACAGAACGGTAAAAAGCTTGGCTCGGGGACCTCCGAGGTCGCTCCCTCAATGGTTGGGCCTGGCTCCGGCCACTGCTGTCAAGGCAGTGGAAAATGGGTGGTTGTAAGAAGGGCTGCTCTGCTTTTGAGGCCCAGAGAAAGCCATGTCGATTGATGATTGTATGGGGTTATACTGAGTTATACTGAGTTATACTGTCCAAACCATTGATACATACTATATATACATAATGTTACATATATATATATAGGTATAAATATTGGGGAATATCACCATATATCACAATCCATGCACTGGGAAATTTGCTTCGCCAAAGCATGGACTTGGGACTTGGGAAAGGCCAGTTTTTGTTCACGTCGCCTCCAGGGACTCCTCTGGGTCGGTCTTTGTTGGGTCTTTGTTGGGATTTGTTGGGACCTATGAGCCACTTCAAAGAATTTTGATCAACAGCACATACTGGTTGATATAAATGGTCATGTAATGTCAAGTATAAATATGAGTATGTAGTTATATAAAACATAATCTGGTTGGTGGTTTGGAACTTTTTTTTTTATTTGTCCATAATTGATAATCCTTCCCATAGACTTTCATATTTTTCAAGTAATTATGATACTAATCTGGTTGGTGGTTTGGAACATGGCTGGATTATGACTTTCCCATCATATTGGGAATGTCATCATCCCAACTGACGAACTCATATTTTTCAGAGGGGTAGGTCAACCACCAACCAGTATACTTTGTTAATCAAACACAAATTGTTTGTTGTGTAAAATAGACCGTAAAAAAAAATAATAAATGAAATCCAGTTATGATTGTTTTGCCTCTACGGATGGCTAACGGTATTTACCAACCATCAATATTTGTAATATATCATCCAACCACAAGTACTGTTGTCATCCAATTGAATCATACCAACCATAGATGTCATCCATTTCTATCATGAAACTGTCATACCAATCATAGACATCCATATCCATAGATATCCATAGATATCATATGATATCATCCATCTCCATAGGATCCATAGGCTTTTCTCCCTGGCGCTCGGCCCTGGAGGCACCCGACGGACTTGGGATGGCCCAAGGATGGCCTTCAGCATATCAGAGCGTCTTCGGGCTGAAGGATGGAGGTCCGACCCTATGGGATCACCTAAAATTTCTAGAAGATGGTTCTGTGGAGATTTAAAAAAAACTGTGGCTGTAACATGTTGTAACTTGGAAATTAACCCTTTTTTTTGGTTTGACGATCTCTTTAAGAAGGCACATGGAGAGATAATCAGAGCGAGGCAGTCGAATGTTCAATTAAGCTGGATAGCTTGGTATTGAATCCTTCCAGACAAACCAGATCAAAGTCTTATTTTTTTGGGATTCTTGCATGGACAACTGGAACGTATTGGAAGTCCGGATCTTTGGACTGGGTGTTAAACCAAAAATATGTTAAAAACACTCTACAACCTTAATTTTCCAGGTCATATTCGGCTATGGATCAATACCTATACCATTTTGAGTGGGTTATTCACATCCATTTATTTACCAGCTATTTTGGATGTGAACCAAAAAGGGGTACTATTGGTCTTGACACACTGCCATTCCAACATCTTCCCAACGGTGGCAGGCCCCACGTTGAACTCGGAGGATCCAGTGAGACTCTGGGCCTTGCTGATGGACGTTTGGAGCCCAGGAGTTGGCCAGTTGGATCATCGATCTATCCACATTCCAAGAGATCCTGGGCTGAGCGGATAGCCAACATGAATGATAAATGATATAAATGGGGATGGGTCAAAACCCTGGTACCTAGTGACCTAGTGAACTTAAATAAATCCTAATAAGATTTGGATCATATCCTAATAAGATTTATAGTAATCATGATAAATCTACTATAAATCTACTATAAATCCTAATATAAATCCAACATGAATGCCGCCATTTGGATCTAGCCATCTCAATCTTTACCAATCCCGACTTCGACAGCAAGGTGGCTTTGGAAGCTGGTCGCAAGGCGGTGGAATACCTCGACACCTTGCGTGGGCAGCGGGAGGTGCACGGTAGGGGGTGTGAAGCATCGGTAACCAACGATCAACTACCAATATATAGAAAAATATATGATAAACATGGTGAGGAGATGTGAGGAGAATAATAGTGATCAATTCAACCAAAAATAGATTCATGTATAATATATATATATATGATAAACAGTGTGAGTAGATAGTCTTAGTTGATATTGGATATGTATCCAGCAAATGGGACCACCATGATTTTTTTCTCGAATCTTTTCTATGTTGAAATAGCTGGAGAAGAACGATCAAATAGCATGACAAGAAAGATCGTGATGAAATGGATACATAATAATCATACTTTTTCAATGAATGGATATATGAATAAATATTTTGACTATTCTGGATACCATTTCAGAATCATAATACTTTTTTTCCAAATGCCGACAGGGGGTCTAAAAATCAGACAGAAATCCAAATCGGAATTCATTCTTTAGATTTCGGATATGTGAAGCTTTCAGTACGAAGCATTTTGTTTTCCCTATGTGCCATGGTCAAGAGGATTGTATAGCTGCGGCATGGTCAGGATGGTCAATCGTAAGGATTTATATCACATAGATAGCACTGAAAATTGCGATTCATATATTCATATAATTTGATATATATATATATATCACGAAAGGTAGCTCCAGAGGGGCTACCTTGAGTTTTACTTTACGAAGTAAAGGGGAGGGCGGCCAGCCCCGTTACCTGATTCTTCAGGAGATTGCTAGTCATTTTAGTACCCCCCCCCTCCACACCTCCCACGCACCCTAAGAGCAGACTCAAAACATTGTAATTTACAGTATTTTTGTTCTTTTCGGATCAAGAAACCACATTTTGCTACATGGTGAAACCTCCGTAAATACCAGTGTTTTTGCTAGGTGCTGGCCAAAAAACACTGTAAATACCGTGCTTTTTACTACCAGAGGCAAAAAAACATCGTAAATACTGTGGTTTTGGGCTTCCGACCCGCCAAAAACATCGGTATTTACGGTGTTTTTTGCTCCGAGAGTTGCAAAAACACGCGAAAACACCACCGATTTGACGATTTTCGGCCACTACGGAACCGAGCAAAAACGCTGCAGGGGTAACACCAACACCAACAACAACAACACCAACAGCAACAGCAACAACAACAACGACGACAACAACAACAACAACAACACCAACACACAACGCACAATGCACAACGCACAACGCACAATGCACAACGCACAACGCACAACGCACAACGCACAACACACAACACACAAAACACACAACACACACACAACACACACAACACACACAACACACACAACAACACACAACAACACACAACAACACACACACAACAACACACAACAACACACACACACAACAACACACAACAACACACCACAACACACAACAACACACAACAACACACAACAACACACGCAACACACAACAACGCAACAACGCAACAACAACACACAACACACAGCAACACACAACAACACAAACAACACACAACAACACACCACAACACACCACAACACACACAACAACACACAACAACAACACAACAACACACAACAACACACAACAACACACCACAACACACCACAACACACAACAACACACAACAACACACAACAACACACAACAACACACAACAACACACAACAACACACAAAAACACACAACAACACACAACAAAACACAACAACACACAACAACACACAACAACACACAACAACACACAACAACACACAACAACACACAACAACACACACACAACAACACAAACAACACACAACAACACACCACAACACACACAAGAACACACAAGAACACACAAGAACACACAACAACACCACAACACACCACAACACACCACAACACACCACAACACACCACAACACACAACAACACACAACAACACACAACAACACACAACAACACACAACAACACCCCACAACACACAACAACACACAACAACACACAACAACACACAACAACACACAACAACACACAACAACACACAACAACACACAACAACACACAACCACACAACAACACACAACAACACACAACAACACACAACAACACACAACAACACACAACAACACACAACAACACACAACAACACACAACAACACACAACAACACAACAACAACAACACCATCAACAGCAGCAGCAGCAACAACAGCAACAACAACAGCAACAACAACAACAACAACAGCAACAACAACAGCAACAACAACAACAACACGAACACGAACAATACCAATACCAACAACACGACCAACAACACCAACACCACCAACAAACCCAACCACACCAACCACACCAACAACACTAACAACACTAACAACACCAGAAACACTACCACCACCAACAACACCAACACCACCAGCACCACCAACACCACCAACACCACAACCACCACCAACCCCAACCACATCGCCGAAGCCTTTCAGTCGCTTTTAGCAGACTCCCCTTCATACTTTTGGAAAGAAAATGGCCGCGTCGCTTTTACCAGACTCCACTTTATGTATTTTTCCCTCCCCTCTCCCCTTCATTTTTTCTTCGGTTCCTTTCTTGCTTACCTACCTTTCGTGTTCCCCCTCTCAAGTATTTATTTATTATATGTAGATGTATATATGTGTATATATATATATATACACCTATATTCACATATTATTTATGTAATTTTCTGCATATATTTCATAGGATTCCCATGGCATGGGATCACCCGTGACCATGGCCCAGCCGTTCAGCGTCCATGGCGGCAGGAGCTGCACCGCTTGCTGATTGCCAGCTCCAGTAGTGGCGCAGGTGCAGGTGTCATCCATTGGGGATTGTTCCCATGATCAGCTCATGGCCATAGCAACCCCAAACAAGGTGGATTCAATGGATTGGTTTTCACGGGAAAATTTACTGGTTTAAGCCCCATATTGAATGGGAAAATCGATGGTTTCCTGTAAATTTCCCTTAAACCAATCCAATCATGGAAAGATGTGGAAAGACTTACTGGTGGGTGCTAAACGTAGGGTTGCTGGATGGGTTGCTGGATGGGTTGCTGGGATGAAAAAATTGATTGTGGATTTGTGGATCATTCCCGAAAATTCCCTGCGTTTAGTTACGCACCAGTAAGAAGATGTGGAATCCTAAGATGCTGATCCATTACTCTGAGATATCCTTTTTGGGGGGTTTCATACAGTGGGAACTCATATAATGTCAACCCCGGATTAATAAATCGCGGTTGATTAATCATGGGTTCCCCCCCGAAAAGTGATATCCCATCTACCAAAGCGGCACCCGGATAAAACAACCCAGGTTTTTTTTTCTCACCATTGCAATCTTGTTCTCCTAACTTAGTAACTACCAACAAAATCGCAAAGCGATTTATCACTTACTATATATACTATTTTAGTTTCGGGTTTTACCAAATTTACAAATTCGATCTTTCTTGGGGATTCCAAGGAGTCACATTGTCCCTGTTGTGGCATTTTCAGCGGTTTGGGCTGAGCACAGGCGATCCCTGGTTGCCATTGTCTTTATCCTTGGTGGGTGTTGGTGAGTGGCGAATCCCAGCGATGGGTGGATGAAAAAGGATCATAAAACCTTCCCAATTGATCCCAATTGGATGGTTATGGTTGGGTTTATCATGGTTTGCTACATCTCAATCAAGCTCTCGATGGATCGGTTCTGATGATGATAGATCCCGTGAAGGGAACCATAGAATGGTCTGATGTCTGAGTATCAGTTACACCATGACTCTCGCGAACACGTTGGGTATCAGACTGCTGAGCTTAGCAGTTGTCCCATCTTGGTGATCAACGCATGTCATGTTCACGTTTTGTTTGGTGGAATTGGCAGCAGACCCCCTCCACCACCAACGTGGCTGCCGCCACTGCCACTCCCACTGCCGACATCATCCTAAACATGATCCTAGACATCATCCTAAACATGATCCTAGACATCATCCTAAACCTAAACATCATCCTAAACCTAAACATCATCCTAAACCTAAACATCATCCTAAACATTATTCTTATCCTCATCCACAGTGACAGCGTCATGGTCATCGTAGTCGTCACCATCAGCGTTTTTTTCCTTTTTTTTGACATACGTTGAATCCATTACCCTCAGCAGGTTTCATGATGTTCTTGGTCCATCAATTTTTCGGGCCTTAGGGATACACAACTGGAACATATACAATTGCAAACCATCGCCAGTTTTTTTTTTTACCCAGAAGTCCGACGGCCCGACTCTGGATGGTAGTTATATCTTTTATAATTATATAAAAATTATATATATATAATGATATATATAATATCCTGCAATCCTCCAGACTTTGTGGACAAGCCCTTTCAAGCGGGGAGTCGATAAGTTAAGAACATCTCCCAGCCAAACTACTTGCTGTTGCTACAGAATCCAGCAGTAAGCACCCAATCTTGACACATCTAGCTACGTCCTCCGTTTGCCCAAATTCTGACCACCCCCGTCCAAAACAAAAAGGACACTGATCTGAGAATCTTCGCAGTCTTCGTTGATGATGGAGGATTATGCGATCCACTATGGAATCTATTGGGGATAGCATAATCATAGCAAAAATTCATGGATTATGAATGATTATGATAGCATAATCCAACCAGCTCATGGATGATGGAGGATTATGCTATCATAATCATTCATCCATGAGCTGGTTGGATCCTGGTTAGATCCGGTTCTTCAGCAACCAGATCCAGCCAGATCCCCATGGAATGACATGGTGCACCGAAAAGGTCCACTTCTGATGGTGCACCTCCGAGCCCCAGAGGTGAGCGAGAGCTGATGGATTCTTTGACTTTAAGGATCATTTAAGGATCTAATTTATGTCCCAAAAACTAGGGATGATTTAAGTTAAGTGTTGTAACGAACTTTTTTTTTTTCTAACACTTTGGTTTCTTCATGATGAAACACATACGATATTGTTGCAGTGGCTCTAGTTTCCCAGTGGTTTTGTGCAAGAGTTGTGGAATCATAGGCAGTCTTGAACTTTGACGCTGCATCCAACTATGGTGCCAGACTTATGGCCTTTTCTTGAATTTCTGCAAAACAAGCAAGAAGTCTGGGGGGCTGACCGGCTGACTGTTTGGTAATCCAAGCTGGGGAGGGTTTCTCTGCAGGAATGTAGACAGAAGAGGATATGGGTGTCGACATTTCCCATCGTTTTTTATAGTGGATGCGGGTATAGTTACAACCCCATAGAAAATATTGGGCCTCGACTTCCCTCCAAGCTGCAAGCTTGCTGCAGGTTTTTCGCCTTCACATTTGGCTATGGGGCAGGGTGGCCAATGTGGGGAGTATGGGAGGAGTGGGCAATGCATAGACTTCTCCCAATGGTTTTGGGGTACCCTATATAAGTGTAAGAAACACCCATTATTATCCCAGATTATCATATTTGCAAGAGCCCGTGAATAACGGGGCCTGCGTCAAACTTGGATTGGGGGCCCAAACTTGGAGAGTGAAGATTTTGCACATCTCTCTTGTTTGCTACAACTTACAACTTGTTAGTTTCTCAAAGTTCAGCATGGCAACCATCCTTTTCAAGACGCCAACGTTGACCCACAGCCATAGAGGTTTGTATGCTTGTTCAACAATGAGGATACCAAATTTGATCTCCAAAATCTCAACATCTCATAGTAAAGACCTAAGTACTGTAGTAACCCACATTGTGGGTCAATTGGGAATGTCACCCCGGGATTCGTTAGCGAAATTCGCATCACAACTGGTACCCCGCAACCTGCAAAAAGAAACGGAAAAAACACAAAATAACCAGCAAAATATCGTTGATTTTTTTAAAATACCACTCGAATGAATCATGGAATTACTGTACAATACGAATAAGTATATCGATTTCGGGGATTTCGGGGCCGAGGCTCACGCCCATGGCAGCACCCCACAGCCCCGGGCGAGCCTCTCCGTGGCTCGGTTTCCATGGGTTTCCCTTGGGATTTCCTAAGTTTTCTGGGGACCTGGGCGTTGGGATTTCCATCTATTTGGGTTCAGATTCACCCATGACAAGCCGCTTTTTTTAATCTTTTTTCAGGTCATGTTTACAGTTTGAGATTCACCCAACAACCACCCAACATTTTCAGGATTGAACCCAGCAAGTTCTTTTTGGTCACTGCAACCCCACAACAAAGGCACTTTGGACCTGATACAAGGAGAGATGGGACAAGGGCGGCATTGAGGAGTGGTGGATGCGCAGATGAATCAGATGAAGCCAATATTCCCAGCGGTTCAGATGGTTTCAAACTAGCAAGGGCTAGAGGTGAATGGATGGTTTGAAGGGAACCCTTTGCGAAAAGCCATGATTTTTGGCCCTAAATGTTTGGGCGTTGCAAATATGCTTAAAGAATCTTAAAGCACTTTTGGGATGAAGGAAACTTCAGTGCAATCAAGTTGCGGTGTGGTTGTCTGGGTCGTTGGGATCAGGAGCTGACGTTGGCCTAAAAAAATCAAGCATGCGGCTGAAATCACACCCCTTGAAAGCAAAGCTTTGAGCTTTTGGGTTGGAAGATGATATTCTACTCGAAATGACAGTTGTGGGGTTCCCCTCCAGAGAAGATCCACTCATCATCAAGTCGCCGCATCACTCACAAACATCCAGCCAAATCACCTTAAAATGATTTGAACATCACCAAATTATCCAACAGCTTGCTGGTATCATCACAATGATTCAAAATCCACTTCAACATTCTGATGATTTTCTTAGCTTCATGGATCCAGGAGCAATGGCGGAGTGGGAAGCCAGCGGGGAAAACGCCCGGCGTCCCAGATGGCGCCCAGGTGCCGCTGGGAGGGGAAAACCATCGGAAAACCATCGGTAAATGGGGGATTTTCCCATCTTTTCATACATTTTCCATCTACCCTCTGGTTATTTTCCTAACAGTTTGCCATGGAAAGATCCACCATGCTATTAAGAACGGTATAAACCATCTATTTCGATTAGGGCCATCGAAAAACCATGGCTATGTTAGTCATAACCAGAGGGCAGCCGTGATTTCCAGAGGGTGGAAACCCAGCCTTCCGAGGAACCCTGCGTTACAAGTTTGCTGCGCGGCGTCCGCATACCGCGTGGCTCGGCAAATGGTGTACTTCGATGTGGCCAGGCGATTTGAAATTGGAGTATATCATAATCGGATATTATCCAGTTATTATCCAGTTATTGTAGATGTTATTATAGATGTTATTAGCGGTTATATCCCAATACATCCCAGTTATCCAGTTATTAGATGAATAATAAGCGGTTATAACCCAGCTACTGACTACAGATCGGCTAATTCTGGTGAAATCTAAATAGGGTATATACGGTATAAGTCATTGTAATTTCCATAGGAAACCAACATGTAATCAGTCAGTGAAGGCGCCAAGTCGCCCATTTCCTATTTCAGGAGGCGGAACATTTTCTCACTGGGTACAAGTTGAGGGCTGAATGGTAGATAGACTGCCATTGGATTGGTTTTGTTGGGACAATCTACAGGAAACCATGGTTTTTACCATGGAAAATATCGGGGATTCCAATGAATCTGGGAAAAGTCAGATCTTTCCTGGAGTGTGCACACTTTGTTCCACTATAACTGGGGTGCGGACCATATTGCCATTGCGGGAACTGGGGAATTCGATCATCACTGAGATCAAGGGATTATCGGCTATATCACGTTGATTATAATTTATCATATAGTTAGTTATAACATGTTATAACCTAATGTACATAGAATATAAGATATTGTATATAATAATAAACATATCATATATATATACATATATATATATATATATACATATACATATATGCACTGTATGTCTCTTGACATCCCATGTACCACAAAGATTCCCAGGTTAGGGAGCCAGCTGGGGTGCGCCACACCAGAGGGTATCAGCCTCATTGAGTCAGGGTGCCCAGGGTGCCTCAGTGCCGACAAGAAAACATGGAGAAAAAGGGAATCCGGTGGAGATTTCCACAACGAAACACAGGCTTTTGCATCATTTGCTAAGTGTGTTTGGATATCAAATGCTATTGATGTTGAGAGTTTGTTCATGATTTCAAAAGCGATCACTGAACTCAGGAATTAACAACTTATCCTTCTAATATACTGACAACAGCACCTCATCCCTACGAAGGCAACAGATTTGAACAATGTAGTTTTTTCCTATGTTTCAGAGAAGGCGGGAACCTATCCATCATTCTGGGCTGTGCCTGCTGTTTGGATAGCTGATCATGGATTCCAATTGAGGTGATGGAAATTTTCCATTCTCCCATGTTTTTTTCAATTGGGGGTATTACTACCCATGGACTCCATGGACCTTCAGAATATGTTGCACTACTTGCCGCTTCATCCCACATTGGTTCAGGGTCGCTTCAGCCCAGTTCGTTGTTTCAACCGGGCATCGACCCAGGTTGAGGAAGTTGGCAAGCAGCGTCTTGGAGCTCTCCTGCATGTTGTTGTGCCGCTTCTGCCAGGCGGTCTCGGCGAAAATGCAGGAGATTTCGAAGAGCCGATTTTTCAATAGAACACATCATGTGGTAAACCCAATGTCATAAACCATCCCTTATATCATCATTAAATTATCATTTTTATGGGTGCTAACGATCATCTCCAAATGGTAGGCTTATGACATTGTGTTGACCACATACGCTGTGTTTGTTGGAGGATGAATCAATGATGAACTTGAATGATCCATCATCATTGGTATATATTATGTTCATCCAAACTTTTATGCTTGTATATACTGAATGTTACTGAATGATAATCAATTATGTATATCAATGTTCATTCTGAGTGTATATACACACATAATATATACATCTATCATTGGTCTATCATCATCTGGGGATCCTGGCAGCGAGCAGGTGACCAAGAGCGGCATTTCGCGGGGCTGCCTAGTGGTCCCACCATGTAATGGGTGATAATCTGAGGCTAGTTAAGCTAGTTGTATAGGGAACCCGTCGTTGTAATGACATTAAATGGGAAAGCTGATAGCCACAGGTATATTCACCGTACATGATAGCTATATTCATTCCATCTCAGACGCTGGCCCCCGCCGCAATCCTTCGATGCTGGCCTCCGCCAGGGCACCCCGCGGTCCCAGCATTGGTATCCTGCATGGGCTGTTGAGTGGGGCATCCCAAGTGCTTGACGCAGCCTGGCGGATTATCCAGAATGGGACAATGGGAACACCTGGGAATATCACCTGGATGAGATCATCTGGGGCTTTTCTGATGTGTTTTATCTATGTTTTATCTATGTTATCTATGTTTTATCTATGTTTTATCCATGAAACATGGAAATCTCATCCAGAGATCATGGTTCATAGGTTGAAAAAATGTCTGGCTCTTAATCGGTTTTTCACGACCTGGCGGATCCGCCGGATTTTGTCGGTTTTTATGGCATTGTTTGATTCTACCGGAGGATGGTTGGAAAGGACATGTCCTAAGTTAGGTAAGTTGGAAAGTCACTTGGGATTGTTTGATATCGTTGGGATTGCCAATGGGTATTTTAAATCCCTGTTCATGGATTGATGACCATCCCCAGATATCGTTTGGGATTGTTAAGGTATTGGGTATTTCAGTCCCTAAGTTACTGGGTCAACCACCTGGATGGATACGTCAATGCAAGTTAACACGGATGCACAACGGGAGATATTAAACCTTGAGTTGCTTTTAGTGGGGGCTAGTGTTAGTGAATGGTACAGTAAGTGCACAATCCATAGCTGGGTAAGTTGGCCATACTGCAGGAAGAGCCATAAATCTCATCATATCTCATCGCTGGAATTCAAAGCTGCCGATTTTTTGTCTCCAGGATGATATAGATGATATTTATTAATATTTATTATTTAGATGATAATTTATAGATGATATGGATGATATATATATATATATATATCATATCATCTATATCTATATATCATCTAAATTATATATATATATGGATGATATATCTATATTATCTATATAGATGATAATTTCCAGGTTTCCAAGCGTTTCGGCATCTTTTTGGGGACTGAACCGCGCATGGTGCCGCTGTGATCCAGGTTTCCTGCACGAGATCCTTAGCTCGGACTCAGGCCGGTCGGAAGGTCAAGCCAATGTTTTATGCCAAGAAGGGCCATGGAGATCCTTATCAGAATATATGATAATATTATATATATATGTATATCTGGGTAAATTATAACGACCTCACTGTTCTCCCTCACTGGAAATCATAGTTAGTAAGGGGAATCATCCCAAAATGGCCTTAATTCAGGTTAGTGGAATATTATAATTTACCCATATATATATAATGTTATATTTGTATATTTATAGATGATATTTATTTTTGATGTAGTACAAGATGATTCAATTCCTGGAATGTTGAGAATAATTAGAATAAACATAATGTAGAGTGATAGAAGATGATAGAAGCATCAGTTCGTATCATCAGAATATTCAAGATTAATATGACATTCTTCTAAGGTGTAAGATGGTGTAGCGAATTGTCTTCCTAGCAGTCCTAGCATGGATGGTCGGTTTTTTGGTTAAAGTCAAGCTTGGATCTTCCAGATTCTATACACTCAATCAGATTGAGCGTGATACTGTGGAGAGTGACTGTTTCACCCTGTCATTTTTTGTTTTCCTTTACACAGTGTAAGGAAAAACCACCTCACCTATCTTCGTTCCTCTCATTGAAAGCTGAACTCACCAAACCTGCCCCGCAATTTTCGACATGGAATTTCGGTCAAATCCTGGATACCCCGGTTTCACAATTCGATGGTAAATCATGTGACATCCCCACAATCGTTCCCCACCCAAAATTTGGATTCGAGAATTCGATTCCGTGAAAATATTGGGGACGATCATGATCTCTAAACTGATCTCTGAACTGGGAATCTGCATAAGCCATTGTCAGGGAAAACCTTGGTAAGGGGTCATTTTTTTTTTAATAAACCACATTTTATACCCACTGAATTCTGATATAGTCTACTTCTTAGGTACAATAGTTAAATCCCATGAAATCCCTCTCTTTGTTTTATGACTTCGGAAACTCAAAGAACCATTCAAATAATCAATATATAGATACATAGTAAATCTATATAGTAATTATAATATATATATATATTTATTAGTATATATATATGCTTATATGCAGTCAAGATTAGCCAAGAAGAATCCAGTACCAGCTTTTCTCAAGGCAGCACTTGACAGGTCTAGACCCAGAGACCGTCTCCTTCCTTGGAGCCTTGCACGCCAGGGCCTGGGGGCCCAGTGACCCCGGCCGAGCTCAATGATTGGCTGATAGGGATTGAGTTGCAACCAGACCTCCTGTTTGATCGCCAAGGAACAGCAGCTGGGTACAGAGGCCATGTCCGGTGTTTTGCGTGATCCACAATTTGTTATGAATATATGTATACAGATGTATACAGTATATATATATAATATTATATAATTTATAGTACATTACATATATGTACACATATTATATGCATGCATATAGTTGATTGAGTTGATTGATGTTGATTGCTAAATTCCCATTTTTGCTTGCTGAACTCAAGGATGTTGGGGACATGTATATATTCATTGTTGGTTAAATCCTGAGCTCGTTGGTTGAATCCCCACATATGTTTTTGTTTGTATACTATAGCTCATTCGACACATTTCAACCCCAATCTTAAGTTGGTTTAAAACCTATTGTACCATTATATAATATTTTATATCCTGTGTTCTAGTTGACATCTTGTTTTGTTTAACCCATTTTACCATATGAATTCCCCATTCGTCGATTCGTTCAACGGCGCTGAAAGACGAAGAAATTTCGCCAGGCCAAAGTGCTGCAAGATGCAGGCGCGCCTGGCAGATATTTTTTCGTCAGATTTTCAATGGGAATATCATGTGAATATCATGTGAATATCATGTGAATATCATGTGAATATCATGTGAATATCATGTGAATATCATGTGAATTAGGTGGTATAAACCATGATATTCCCATAAAATTTCATTTAATATCATGTGATTTAATATCATTTAATATGATATTACCATATTCCCATGTTGATTTTTACCATATCATGGTGGTTTCACCTATTTATGGGAATATCACCATTTTTCATGTGGGTAAGTAAAACATCCAGTATACCATTCCCAGTCATGGGTGGTTTCTTATTGTCTTTTAACCCTTGGATATCATTGGAAATATCATGGACATATTTAATGGGAAATAAAACGCCAAGTATACCAGGTAGTAAACTAACGATTGAATGGGAGAATAGCACCCAGTAAACTATAGTAAACTAAGATAGCTATGGTATGCCCATTGAAGAAGTTTTACATAGAAAAAATATATATATATATAGATATAGGAACTACACGTAACGTAACTATCTTCTCACGAAGTTTCTGATTGTTGGGACCTCCCAAAAGATGCAACCGCCACTCCCCAACTGTGACATGGCTGGTCAACTTTTGAGTAGCAAAGTGGTTCTCAAATCCGTGGGTTTTCTGGCTGTAGTTCCAGTGAACTAAGTGGATATAGAACAACCATAGTTAAGTTGGGTTATATCCTAACTCACTCGGGGTTTTATAACCATTGTTACCCTATGTTACCCTCTAGTAATCAAACGTGGCGTGCTGGAAAATCCACCATTTAGTTCGATGATTTCCTCTCCTTCAACCATCATTGATAGTGCATGTCCAATATTGTCCAATTGCTATGTTTGACTATCGGAGGGAATAGCCATTTGCAACCTCAACTGCACCCACTTTTGTGGGTCTTGAATTCTCATCGAGTTTCCCAGGCAGCCAGCCCAATCCAGCGTTCGACGGCGACGCGTGGCTTCTGGGGGAAGCGTGAGATCTTATGGCGCGAGCGAAGAAAATTCATGGGTTGAAACACTCACAATGGCGACTTAAGCACCAAAAAGTGGAAGTTTACCACTCAAAGTGGTGAGTTAACCACTCAACACATGAAGTTAAGCACCGCCCAAATTGTGATTTGTTCATATGTTCAACAGCAGAATTTAATCCAAGGAGTTAACCAACAGCAACAGGAATTAAACTGTTCAACAGTAGGATTTACTATGATTTATTGCAATCAGCAAATTTGAGAGTAATTGGATTGGTTTTCCTGGAAAATGTTACAAGAAAGTATGGTGGATCTGAAGAAGTGCAGGGGGTTCGAGGGTATGAATGAAGTGATACCCTGGGACATGGGGTGGGGTCAAAATTCAAAGTTCTCGAGGATGGGCGTGACAATTTGAAGCCAGCAGATGACTTGTAAATCTTAGTAGCTGTGTGAAAATTCTTGACACTACATACATTATAGAGTAGATATTCTGTATACTTAAATTGGGTATGTAAACATTTTTTTTACGGTGTGTACAAAATACGCAATATAGCATGTAAATGAAAAACAGCAAAATGTTTTCGGAGTCTGACTGAGTTTTGTGGTTTTGTGCCACTTCCTCTTCACCTCCTACCACCAGATTTTGGTCTGGAAATGGCTTTGGGTCTGTCTGGAAATGGGGTATACCATGGTATACCGCCAATAGCCAATAGCCACTGGTAATTTAACATAGCTATTGAAAATGGCCCATAGAAATAGTGAGTTTTTCCATTAATAGCATGGTGATTTTCCATAGTTATGTTAGTTTACCAGAGGGTATAGCCACTGAATAGGGAACAATTATGATGAACCATTGGGGACAAACATCAACATTTGTGGTGGTTTGTCTGAAAGCCAAGGGGCTGAGGTGAGGTGAGTCATGAGTGACGTTGGTCATCCCCCAGTTGATTCCGATATAATTCTAATATAATTCTAATATCTAAATGATGTTTCCTAAGCCTCTTACTGTATATACTATGAAACTTATGAAACTTATATGAAACTACGCATACTTATGAAATTATGTTTACTGATGTTTCCTAACAGTTTACCAAAGGTTTCCTCTTATGTAGTGCATACCCGCAGTTCCAAGCCTCTTCAAGCTTGCAAGTTCCCATTGTTTCATGTCGCAAGCCGCCTTTTGTCCAGATGTCACACAGCTCAGCAAGGCTTTTCTTCCATGTTAGCTGGGTGGATTCTTGCCTCAATGATCCATGCGATCCATGGATGGGTTGAAACTGCCAACTGGATGTGTTCAGTCAAGCACCAGTTGAAGAAACAAAAACTCCAGACATCTCAAAATTCGTGACTTTCAGCACCTTAGTTGGCACTGTGGCAATTCAGAAGTCACAGACCTCCAACCGGGTTACTTCTGGTCTCCTGCCAGCTGTGCCATAGATTTCCCATAGATTTCACAAGCGGAGCATGCGCACTGAAGCATGAGCTGGTTCCGCACGCCTGATGGGAATCAGGTGTGGTCGGCGCTTTTTTGGGGATGGGATCATGTTGGTGTCTGGCTGAAGCAGGGGATGCTGAGGCACCAGATTCATCTTCGTATCGGGTTCAAACCAGACATGACTATGGAAAATCACCATGTTCAATGGGAAAACTCACTATAAATGGTCATTTTCAATAGCTATGTTAGTTTACCAGATGGTATCAAGACTTGAAGTATATTCTTTGTATTGGTGGAAATCTGGCAGAAGTTAAGGTTGAACTAGGTCAACCATCTTTGTTTTCTGAATGGGTTCCCTCTGCGGACATGATTGGTACATGTTGGTACATTGGAACCCTTTCAGGGTCACAAGTGGATTGTGTCTGCAGTGCTCTGCTAGCATTTCTTTGCTGCTTGTCGTGGATTGCTTTTCGAGAAAGAATTTGAATTCATGGCTGCACCAGAACAAACACCGCAATAATCCGCAATCAAGGAATTGGTTGAAGGGACCATTTAGAGGATATCTGTGGGTAACAACCATGATTTCCTCCCACTTCTTTCTTAAACCCAAACCATTGACGATTATACTGGGCTTTTTCTCAAAATCTGAGTGATTATAGATCCACTTTTTGAGTCAAATCATGTCAAATCCCTGGCAAATTTTCCCAAAATCACAGGGTGCCCTGCTGGAAAGCGGCAGGTTTGGGTGCCGCGCGAAGAGATTCTGTACACCCTTCGACCAGCACCTAAGGCTGGATAGCCCACCTCATCACCTGATCACCCAGTTTACTCTTGGGGCTCTCTGGGGTAGCCAGTGGTGTTTTTTGAAAGGTTGATACAGGTGGTGTACCCTAGATAGCTAAGGGTTTATGGTGATTGGGTTACGCTTCTTTGGCACAAAAGATGCCAAAACAAGGCGCAGAATCCAAGACTTGGTCAAGAAACGGTGCTCTGAAGACCTTTCTAAAGCTAAATGGAAATCACCTTTCACCGTCACCCATTATTTTTTTGCAACATTGGGTCAAGAAACGGAAAACCTCCAAAGCTTCAATGGTATAATTCTACATTATTATACTATATATTGTATTACATGGTTTTGCAAAAAAAACGGAATGTAAAAAATCCCACGATATATCATCACGTCTCCATTTTTCAGACGCTCACACACAACAGCGCCTCTGGGAGTCTGTCGATCAGGATCTTTCAACCAAGGAGGCGGGGAAGGAACCGGAGGACGGCTCGCCTCCTTTTTTCGCATGAGTTGAGCGTTGATGTTCCGTTTTGGGTTAAGAACCTTTGATTTCCAGAGAACATCCAGCGCGAGGCACTGTGAATTGGTAGATTCACTGAATTTTGCAGCCCCGAAATTCAGGTCATTTGTGAGCTCTGTTCAACTTATCGCCGCATTCGGAAGAACGAGCAGTTCTTCATTTTAAATACCCAGAGTTATGATCCTTGGAGAGCCTAAGTTCCCTTATCTATCCGTGGTTGTCAAGTTGTCAAGTCATTAAATCTGAAGCTTCTGAAGATTATATAAGTGACTTTCAAGCTGGAATGGTTTACTAAAACAATCTAAAACATATCTCGACGTATTTACGTGTTTTTTTTCAATTTATTCCGTTTTTGGTGTGCCTTAGATTTTGACTCCCGCTGGGTCCCAGCTGTCCAGCTCACCTACCTCTCACTGGGGAGCAGCAAACCGGTCTTCCAGGACAGGGTCAGGAGTTTGGACTGGCAGCTGTTGGTATTGGGATCCCAATGAAGCCTGAAATGTCAGTGCCTAGAAGAACTGGATTATATTTGGGTTATATGGTTGAATACCAGAGAGAGAGAGAGAGAGAGAGAGAGAAAAGATATCCCATGAACTGCCCATAGGTATGGCTCAGGTATGAGGTGTTACAACATGTGTTTTCTAACCATCGAGTAATTTCAAGAATCATCCTAATAGGTTGGTGGCTGAACCAAAAGGTGGCCAAAGTGATTGCATACGGATGGTGGCAACGCCAGTTCACGGAGCTTTTCACGGAAACCTTCAGAAAGCCCACTTATGGTTTTGCTTAGAGTTGGGAAGCCATCTCATCTCATCTCATCATCACTGGCGTCAAAACAGCCCGTTTCTTTTCCACTGAGCTAAGTGGAGGAGTGACCAGAAATGATGAAAGTTGCTGTTTTTCGCGTTCGGCAAAAGCTAGAGGGAATCACAGTTGGTGGTTTGGAACATGGCTTTTATGACTTTCCATATATTGGGAATGTCATCATCCCAACTGACTTTCACTCCATCATTTTTCAGAGGGTATACCACCAACCAGTATAGAATCACAAGGGAATCACTGTTGTTTTTGTTTTTAGGCACTCCACTGCCGCTGTTTTTCGCAGCTTCATCCAGGAGATTTTCGAAGATGAGACCTGGGATGGAAGGAGGGGGACCAAATCATTTGGTCAAGTGTGGGCTTCACCTAGCTACCCCCTTTTCACAATAGTTACCCTCTGGTTATTTAACATAGCCATGGAAAATCACCATTTTTAAGAGGTAAACCATCTATAAATGGGTCATTTTCCATGGCTATGTTAAATAACCAGAGGTAAATACATATAAGATTATTATATAGATATAAACTTATAGATATAATTAGATGTAATTAGATGTAATTAGATGTAATTAGATGTAATTAGATATGATTAGTATATCAATCTATATCATAAGTCGTGCCATTTGGGGACCTCCGAAAAAGGGCACATATTTTTTTCACTCCGCCGTTGCCAGGAAGAGGCGCCATGCCAGAAAAGCCGTCGGCAAAGAACGGGGCTATCTGGTGCGCCCGCGACGGGTCTAGAGGATCTGGCGGCCGATCTTTGGAGCAGCTCAGAACTCTAGGAATTATCATGAATTATGCCCCCATAATATCCGAGTTATGCCCTTGTAGTTGATGTGGTTGGGATATAGAATTGGATGGGGATTCGGGTATATCGATTATATTTGCATAGAACAATTGACTCACAGCCATGCCATGAAAAAGGCAAGGTCCAAGCAGTTGTGGGCAACCCTGCATAGGAGATTGTTTTCTTTTTGTTCACAGAGGCTCATCATATGTTCAAACTTGCCCCACTAAAACTGATTGGTTTCCAAAACTGCTTCATTGGGGTGGTTTGAGAGAACAGAATACAGGGAGCAGTGAACACCGGCATTTCCTGCAGAATTTCCTTGCAAGTCTGGGATTGAATGTCATCTCCGCAGCGAATCTACAGTGATGTAGGGATGAAGATTTCCCTGGCGGAACAGTCACAACCTTCACCATCAAAGGATTATTGGTCTTAGATATCTTGTGTTTGGTGGTGTTTACAAACTACCCACCACCAATCTACATATATACGTATATACGTATATACATATATACATATCTACATATCTACATATCTACATATCTACATATCTACATATCTACATATATACATATATATATATACATACATATACACACACATATATATATACATACATACATATATACATATATATACATATACATATACATATATACATATATACATATATACATATATACATATATGCATATATACATATATACATATATACATATATACATATATACATATATACATATATACATATATACATCTATACATCTATACATATATATATATACATACACATATATATACATATATATATATATTAATACACAATTATATATATATGTATATATGAGTGGTTTAGTGTTTGATAATACCTATGTTTGCATCCTTCTTGGAATACTGATCTCCATTGACAATGAGTATGGCTTGCTTCCACTAAACATTTTCTTCAGATGCGAACAGAGTCTTGTCAGGTACGAGTTGAAATGGACGCGCAAGCACGTGTGGTTTCGTGGTTCAAGGCGGTGGCTTTTTGTCGTTCCGTCCTGGAATATGAGAGATCTGGGTCTGTTCGTGCTGCAATTTGGATGATTCCTGCTTGGGTATGTGCATGGCCAATAGCTATAAACATGTTGATCATGTCAAAGGAACATAGGTGAAACAAAATTGAATGAGCCTTTTCTTCAGAGGTTGAAAGCGTATTTTTTGATGATCAGTTGGTACACATTCCCTGGGGTACCTCAGTGAGACTCAGACATGGCAATTTTCGTCTCGGAGGCGGCGCTTCAGATCCTTGTTCGCGAGCAAGTGCGGGACCTGAGATGACCATGACTTAGGAAACCGTGGAAACCTGCAATCATGAACAATCCCAAGTTGTACTAAGTGAAATTGGGTACACATGGTACACCCCGTGGACGTTTTCGGGGATGTGTGTTGATCCCCCTTTTCATGGATCCAAAATGGTTGTTTACTTGGACGGTTTACTATTGGGTTTAACCCATGAATATTGCAGAAGGCGATTATCCACTAAAACTCTGGACTTGATCAAATCAGAATGCGGATTTACATCACTTGAGATTGTGATTGACTTCCCCAAGCTGTCATGCTATGCTTCACACACCAATTCACTCATAAATACATATACACACAAATACATACTGTATTATGTATATATATATACATAATATATATATATACACACCCCAATATAATATATGTCATACCTCGTTTTTCCCGCCAGCTGCTCCTGAAAAAAAACAGGTGGTGTCCAAAGTTGACCCCAACGAGGCGTTCAGAACGGGTCAGCGCAGGCGCTTCTTGGGACTGATGTTGGAGGTGTTTTTCGTGTTTTTTTAGGGACAAAACCATCCAAATCATCCAGATGTGGTTTGATCATGTTTTATCCAATCTTTGGAGCAGTTGGCATGACTTGACCACCCAGGGAAGGAGGGCGGGCAAGTCGCCAGGAAGCAGCGCGGCCAACACAATGAATGCCACGTGGAAACCCTTCGGAGGCCCCAATTTGATGCAGAAATTCCATGGATTGCAGGTGAGTCGATGTGGCTTTCGATATCTTCACTCATGCTAAAAAGGAATGCCCAGGGGCTACTTTGACAGTCACTTTGACCTTAGAGTGCAAGACGGGAGGGACATTGGTACAAGATGGTACAGTTATAGCCACAGTTGTGGCAATGGGATGAAATATCTCCTGCAACTAGCTGGTTATACTATATGTCACTTAACAGTTTTTTTTCAGCCACTTACAAGTGGTTATGGGGCCATAAGATGGTTGAAGTCGACGCTTTTCTGTGCGACTTCCACAGGTGCCACCATGGAGTGTGCGGGCCTGGATTTCAAGCGCCCTGGCTGATCATCCCGGCAGCTGGTTGGTGAATTCATCAGGAAGTTGAAATCCAACGTGCTCACTTTCACCAATCAGTTGAGAGCAAGTAAACCCTGGTTGAGTAAACCCTGGTTTAGTAAAAAGGTTGAGCACCAATGAAAGTGCTACCACTACTTTCATCAAGTATTCTTTGAAATAATTGTCTAGTCTGAAGTAAACCCTGGTTGAGTATGGTGAGTTGATTTCTTGCGCTAATACATGATGGAAGATCAGATCCCATATGCTAAGCAGCCGAGATCCGAATTGGTTCTTCCTAGGATACCCAAGAATCCCATGCTGAAAACCAGTTTCCAACAGATTTTCGCCTGAAGATATGGCAAATTGTGAGCTTTCTCCCCGTTTCTCAGGCGACCCTGGAAACTTCTCGCAACCACGGCAGGTACGGGTCTCCTCCAGTGAAGCTTTCCAAGAGATCAACCTCTTCACCAATCACCAGGCGAGGCGATAGGAGAGGTCGCCTGATTTCTCCGGTCCCAAAAAAAAACCGGTTTTTCACGACGGAAAGCCGGTGATTCATGATACCCACCTCTCAAAAAAGATTTTGGTTCAATCTAGTGCCAGAGTTTTTTTTAGTTCTATATGAGATATCAGATGGTCTCCTCATATTTGAGCGTGTCACACATTGGGAAGGGTTCCCAGAGCATGATAAAAATAACCAATAAATTTTCAGGCAACTCCACTGGAATTGCTCAAGAGGATGTTTTTTTTTTTTAATGGCTTCGCATGGGTTGATCCAGGGGAATCTGATATCTATCTCAAGATACCTATCCATATCCATATTCCATACATTTCCATACCTAATTCAATCTATGTATCTACTGGGAATCGCATATATTCTATAATATTCTATGTATTTCTATATCTAATAATCCCCACAGCAGCTCCTATATTCATATATATCTAATCATATCTATAATCATATATGAATTAGATCTATAGATATCTATATTCTATGGATTTCTATATCTAATCATATCTATTATTCTTTATGGCCCCACGAAGCACAGCAGATCCTCTTCCCACAGGTCTTCCGTGTCTTCGTGTCTTCGTGCCAGGTCTTACCAGCCGAGACATGGGACCACGCCTTGTCAGAGGAGCCCCACGAATTCCGTAGCAACGAAAGATGGAAATGGGAGGACTAGAATGACTTTAATCACGATTATAAAGACCAGTATAAATATTATATTTGATGATATTGTCCACATATTTCCACATGAACTTTATGAATGGTAAAATTCCACGAAAGATACCATCAACCAACATTATTTTATGTGGAATTTACATGAAATTACATGAATGAATTCCCATATTATGATGTTTTTCAATGTTTGTCCATGTCAAAAGTCAAAATTGAGGATATCTTCAAACACAACAATTTGTCAGGATTGCTGGCAGTTTACTATCCTTCCAGTGTTGATTCTTGGGACCAAAATGTAGAGCTCTGTCAACATGGTGAACCCACCAATTGGCGATGTACCCAAGGCGAACTGCGATGGAATCCATATGGAAACTTGATTATAAACAATAATGGGTACACTTGTAAGCAACAAGGAAGAAGAATTCTCGTTCGGACCGCAGTACCCGAAAATCTCATGGTTGATTCTTTTTCCCATGTTTATTTGGCATTATTGGATATGATTGGCACTTTGAGAGCATTTGAGAGGTATGTATCCCTGTATCCCATTTTGAAAAGATCAGGTTTTTTGTTGCTCATCTCGTAAAATAGCCAGCTTACCTTACGTTCTCGCGGCCAATCTCCACCGAGTCCACCGAGTTTTCGAAGGCCTTGCATCGAGCCTATGGCCGGGTCTTTTTCGCAGAGGCCGAGGGGAGCTAACCTGGGGAGATGTTGCGGATCTATGGAAGATAGGACTATTGGCTGTTAGAAATAGTGGATTGAAATGTAGTCAATGTACCCTCTGGTAAACTAACGTAGCCATAGCAAATCACCATTTTTCATGGGTAAATCCACTATTTCTATGGCCATTTTCAATAGCTATTTTGACATAACCAGAGGGTAGTCCAAGCAAATCATTGTAGCCAGTGATATTCCAATTCCTCAGGGGTCTTATGAGGTACAGATGCAGTCACGGGGGATCCCCGCGCATCCACGCGTTGGCACTGGGATGATGATGGAGCGAGGGATGCGCTGAAGTGGCTTTGGATGACTTGACTTTAGATTGGACTCAAGATATATCTGATGATATATGATGATGTATGATTATATGATGGATTGTAATGGTATATGACGATGTATGACGATGTATGACGATGTATGACGATGTATGAGGATGTATGACGATGGATGATGATGTATGAGGATGTATGATGATGTATGATGATGTATGATGATGTATGACGATGTATGATGCTGTATGAGGATGATGATGATGAGGAGGAGGAGGAGGAGGACGACGACGACGACGACGATACAGGTACTTATGATAATTATTGATAACTAAAGGATGTGATGGTACGTAAAGGATGTGAGTCAACATGACATCAAGCTCCAATGATCTCACGATCAGCAAAACAACCAAACGGCATCAGGCCGATACCCGAGACCTTGAAGATTCACCAGGCGGGGACCATTGTAGAATGGTGGAAACGTATGTTTTGATGGAAGAAATCCTCTGCCTGGGGGTTGAAAATTCGGATCTTTGGGGATGGAACATGAACAGAATGGATGAACATATGGGACTAATATGGGTTTCTTTGCTTCTATTTTTGTAGTGCAGATGATAATAAGAAGTGATACTGTTGGATCGATTGTTTGTCAATGCTTGTCAGTCGCAACATTTCTATTCCCAGAAGTGGGATTCAACGCCTGATTCAAGAGGTGAAATCTCTGTTTGTATGGGATGAAATAACCTATAGGGATGAAATAGACTTAGACATAGGCTTTCAAGAGACGAGAATCGACACCGTGTGTAGTTTTTTTTTTCTGTTTTTACCTGAACCCATTTCTAGGTTGCATCATGTTGCATCATGTTGCATCATGTTGCATCATGTTGCATCATGTGTACTTCTGGAGATCCAGGAGAACTGGGACATCCAGTGGACCCACATGAGGCGGGGACAGAAAAACTGCAGTGTTTCTTCAGCTTCCGCCTGGGTTGCAGGTCAGACATACATACCTTGCTAGCATCAGACATGCAAGGACTCCCCTTGTTCGGGAAGGTGGTCCCAGTCCGCCATAATTTCTAAGCCACCATGGGTTGCCGAAAGCTGAAGGAGCGAGTAGATGTAGATTGTGAATCGTCTTCCTGTCCATGCTATTGGGTATCAGAATCCACATGTAGGAGTACTCAAAATGATTTGCCCTCAGAAGCTTCAGAGTGCAATAGGGTACGGTGCGGCACAGATGATGGTCATAATTTACTTTCTGGTAAACTAACATAGCTTAGCCTTAGCTATGGAAAATCACTATGTTCATAGGTAAATCAACTATAAATGGGCCATTTTTTCTATAGCTTTGTTAGTTTTCCAGACGGTAGAAGTAAACAAAGCAATCAGCTGCAGTCCGAGGCCGCGAGTGCCTCTTTTGATCCTCACTTTAAGGACGAAGAGGCCGGGGCTCACGGGAAGTCAAAGATGGATTGTTTTGATTACCCTCTGGTAAACTAACATAACTATGGAAAATCACCATGTTTAATGGGTAATTCCACTATTAATGGCCATTTTCAATAGCTATGTTAGTTTACCAGAGGGTAGAATAACCTTCCACATCCTTTTGCTATCTGAGATATCTATGGTTTTTGGGCCAGAAAGTTTGACCTCCAAGTACTGGTTTGTTACCTGTGAAGAAAAATCGTGAAAAACATGAGTACATACCCGATGGATTTCAGGTGAAACATCTTGAAGGTTGGGATAGCGTCTTCCTACGCTTTCAGTGACCTTGCTATCCGCAGTGACCGACATCTCCGTCCCTGCAGTATCTCCATCTTTAAGCCGTAGCTGCTGATTGTGTTCCCATTTCTCCTTCAGCCCAATTTTTGTTTGTTCAATCATCAATAGTTTTGGTAAACCAGTTTTTAACCAACTAACCCCCCAGTTGTAGTTGTTGCTGGTTAAATCATGTTAAATCCCATATGGTATTGGTTCAGCCGCAATTGTGCTCGGTGAAATACCAAAAATTGATTTAAAAAAATGCTGGTTATATAAACAATATATCAAACATCTACTCCGCTTTTCTACCTTTAATTTGGTTAAATCATGTTTCATCCGACTTTCAGCATTTGAAGCCTGAATTTTGATGGTGACTCCGTGACTGCACTGCTCAACGAGGCCTGGCTTGCGAACCTCCTGGGACGAGATCTACTGGAAGGGGCTCCTGGAACAACCGGAGCTGGAAGATGCGATGCAGAAACTGAGAAAACTTAGTTTCAAAACACAGAAATATCAGACCAGTTTGAAGATATTTTTGTCAGACCAAACCAGGATTCAACCAGCAAGACTGGCAATTTTGGTCGCCACGAATTGGGAATCAACGAGGAACAATGATTCTATGAACGCGAAACACAGAGTGGCAGTGACCTCTTTGTTGAGCCTAGAGACATGTGGATTTCACCAACAAATTTGGAGAACAGGATTGAACCAGCTAAAATATGGCTGGTACAGTAGCCCCAAACCATCCAAATCCATTCCAAATCCTGCAATTGGGATAATTGATGCTAATTGGGATATGAAGGTATGAAACAGTCCACATTTGAGGGTACCCTCTGGTAATTTAACATAACTATGGAAAATCACCATGTTTAATGGGAAAACTCACTATAAATGGCCATTTTCAATAGCTATTTTGACATAACCAGAGGGTAGGTTTTTTTCCCCGTGCCCTCAACCTAACATTCGCCCAGCCGCCAGGCAGACGATGTGGCACCATGCTCAGAGGTGCCATGCGTGTTTTCGCAGCTTGATATTCATCGATATGAAGCGTCCAATTTAGGGGTACCCTCTGGTTATGTCAAAATAGCTATTGAAAATGGCCATAGAAATAGTTGATTTTCCCATTAAACATGGTGATTTTCCAGTTCGTTTTATTTTTTTACCAGAGGGTACCATCCATCAAATTGACTAAGTCAGTCATTTTTGGAGGAACGTTAAACTTACATGCACCCTGAGAGTTAGCCATGTTTAGAGGAAAGTAATCTTCCAAGCGACTATTTGGCAGGGTTGATTTCTTAGTTGGAGGAAGGGATAGGGAGGCTATCCAATTTTGGTTTCCCATGGTTCATAATCGGGCCAATTTCGCCAACTGGGTAGCCTCTGTTTTTTTTTGTCGGAGCCCTCGTCCTGGTTAGGTGAATATGGCCCAAAAAGTTTGAGAAGTGTTCAACAAAATCTCAAATATGGGGTCAATAACTGTTCTATATTTTGATCTAAGACTGGTGTTCAAGCTCCAGAGATCGGGGGAAAACTATGGAAATATACACTACCAATTTCTGAAAGCATGCCAGGAGCCACAAACCAGTGCTGTGCTGCCCCGCACGCGACCACGTTGGGGAGACATTTGTGATGACGAAGTCGATGAGACCGAAGTGGGAAAACCAAGCTCTTCATTTTGGGTGGGATGATTTATGTTGATTTATCATTTGAATGGCTAGCAGCACAATTGTAATCCCTTGTTGATCAAATTTTAACTCTCCTTAGAAAATTCTCAAGTTTTCCATAGTTTTCCACATTTGATATCTGCTTGAAATCCGCAGTTCTGTCAATTGTTGTGGCTGAAGTCCAAATTTTACATGGCAAAAATCGCCAAATTTTGGCTGGTGAAATCTTCGTCTCATGGCCTCAGGCTATCCTCCCCTGGCCCACCACTCCTGCGACTAGCGATGCCGCTGCCGTGGTGAATGAATCGGTTGAGACGCCGCCGGTGGCTGAAAGCCCGGGGCAGCGCCGGGTGCGGGGCCCTGGTGCACCAAGGATGCCACAAAAAGGAATAAAAAGATGGTTGCTATACTTTTGGTTTGACTATGATAACTATGATTTTATGGTAGTAGAATGTATTAGATATGATATATATATAATATATATATATATATCGTATTGTATAGTCTTGTAACTTAAGAGTTGTAATCCAACAAACATAGCAGGGGAGCACCACATTGCATACTATTTCAGTGGTGCTTTTTACATGTTTTTCGTTTTCAAAAGAGACTGGGCTAAGGATCAATTTGCTGATTGTCGTGGGAAATTTGCCGGGTGGAACATGTTTTTCCAAGCCAGAGGATGGCGAAAATTTTTCAAACCGCGAAAAAGAACAGGCTGGATGCAGCAAACATGTCCGGTGATATATTAAAATCATGTTTTCTAACATGAATCTTCGTCCCACTCAAACATGTGTCTCTCTTCAGTTGATGAACAAGCATTTTGCAAAAAGTGAATCAAGAGTGGGACAAAGTTTCAGGGGCATATATCACTTTACTCTACTTGCATTGATGTACATCTAATATTATGGTTGTCTAAAGTCTAAAGTATGTTTGAATTGCCATTCCATGTTTTAACATATTGATAATATCTTGATTTATTTGTTTATCAATCGACCCATCTGACAGTCTATGATTCTATCAATCAATCAATCTATCTATCTTTCAATCAATCTAACTACCTATGCATCAGTCTACCATCCTTCCATTCATCCATCCTTTCATCCGTCTATCCATCCATCCTTTCATCCATTTGTCTATTTGGCCAACTATTCGGCGAAGAACAAACAAACATATAGGACGGTATACACACATGTAGCTGATAACGTATGATGTGTATTTACTTTACAGAAGTTCATAGAACAGTTCATATGTCATGTCATTATATATGTACATACATAATTACTATACATTAGTTCTACATTGTCTCTTACATACTGTGGATGGTTGCGAAGTTCAGCACCAGTTGATTTGTGGTAAACATCCCATGTTTTATAGGGTTCAACCTTCCAAGGTACTGCAGGATGGGAGCCGCTACCCAACTCGACCTTCCAGGGCTTCCACTGTGCAGATGGAGGCGCGTGCGATAGGCGTATTGAGCCACAGCAAGATGTCAGCTGGGAAATATATAATATATTTACTTATATCCGTGCATATATGTTTATATATATATAAGTATACATAATCATGTGTATATATAATTATATATATAGAACATATCATGACCACAAATATCTGGATGAATTTGATCGCGAAGTTTCTGCGGGGAATCATCCCGGCGGCCCCAAGGATTTTTTTTGCAGGCCAGATGAAATTTGGACCATAGACGGATCATCGGGTTTTCCATAGTTTTCCATGGTTTTTTCATTATCCATAGATATCAACTGATTGGTGGTTTGGAACATGAATTTTATTTTCCCATATATAGGGAATAACAATCCCAGCTGACTTTCATATTTTTCAGACGGCTAGGTATACCACCAACCAGTATATATAATATGGATATTCCATTATATCGTGGATATATCTGTGATATACCAGTAGTACCGCACAAGGCGGTTGCGGAAGTTTCAAAAATAGGAAACCTATAGGAGAGATTGGTTGTTGTGAATCAGGGATGGCAGAGCGAAGCCACTGATGGATCGAAAGACGATTGATCTCTCTCACTCTTTCTCTGACTGTCTACCTACCTACCTATCTATCTAGCTACGTATCTATCTATCTATCTATCTATCTCTCTATCTAGCTATCTATCTCTCCCTCTCTCTCTTTCATTTGATTACTCTATCTATCTATCTATCTATCGATCGATCTATCTATCTATCTCTCTCTCTCTCTCTTTCATCTTTCTACCTGTCTAGCTGTCTACCTGTCCATCTATTTATCTATCTATCTCTCTCTCTCTCTCTTTCATCGGTCTATCTGTCTAGCTGTCTACCTGTCTACCTGTCTATCTATCTATCTATCTATCTATCTATCTATCTATATATCTATCTGTTTGTCTGTCTGTCTGTCTGTCTACCTATCTATCTATGGCGCACCTAGCTACCTACCTACCAATCTATCTATCTATCTATGTATCTATCTATCTATCGATCTCTCTCTCTCTCTCTCTTTCATCTGTCTCTCTGTCTAGCTGTCTACCTGTCTATCTGTCTATCTATCTATGTATCTATCTATCTATCGATCTATCTCTCTCTCTCTCTCTCTCTTTCATCTGTCTCTCTGTCTAGCTTCCAAACGTGGTCGGAGACCGCCAGTTTTTAACACTTTTGACTTCAGAATGTGCTTCGCGCCACAACGGCGTGCACTTTTTCGACATCTTGACTTCCAAAAGTGGTCCGGACCTGGTGTGTTTTGTACATTTTGACTTGGAAATGTGCTTCGCGCCACAACGGCGTGCACTTTTTCGACATCTCAACTTCCAAAAGTGGTCCGGAGCTGAAGTGTTTTGTACATTTTGACTTCGAAATGTGCTTCGCGCCACAACGGCGTGCACTTTTTCGACACTTTTTCGACATCCGAACCTCCAAAAGTGGTCCGAGCATGGTGTGCTTTGTACATTTTGACTTGGAAATGTGCTTCGCGCCACAACGGCGTGCACTTTTTCGACATCTCAACTTCCAAAAGTGGTCCGAAGCTGAGGTGCTTTGGACATTTTGACTTGGAAATGTGCTTCGCGCCACAACGGCGTGCACTTTTTCGACATCTCAACTTCCAAAAGTGGTCCGAACCTGGTGTGTTTTGGACATTTTGACTTGGAAATGTGCTTCGCGCCACAACGGCGTGCACTTTTTCGACATCTCAACTTCCAAAAGTGGTCCGAACCTGGTGTGTTTTGGACAGTTTGACTTGGAAATGTGCTTCGCGCCACAACGGCGTGCAATTTTTCATCTCTCATCTGGCCAGCTGGCTCCGCACCCGCCGCTTTAGCGAGCCTACTTTTCGAGCCTCCGGAGCCACAAATCATTGGAAAAACAGTGTTTCGCGACTTTCCTACCTTTTCGCGCATCTGCATCTTCTTTCTTCTGACTCTTTCTCTTCTCTGATCTTCTCTCTTCTAATCTTTCTCTTCTCTCTCCCTCTGCCCTGCTCTGCTTTTCATCTGTCCATATTGTCGGAAGTTTGACTTCTAAACTTCCTTCGACTATAGTGATATACTTAACATTACTTAACCATATATGGATAGTAATATTTTGGATCACTCGAATCTGTCAACTTCTTTTAGGTCATCCCACAAAGGGGTCCATCACAGGCACATGACCTGCCTCGAAATGTGCAGCCGAAGCGGAGGCTGACCGGTGATAAAAAATGTGAGGTACAGCAACATGTAGATAATATATTTATATATATATACATGAACAACTAGTCACTACTATATGATAAATTATTTATGAACTGCATATGTCTATATATATATATATATATTATATTATATTGAATGCACAGATGGTTAGGAGAGACACACACACATGTAGACAGTGTGGGTTGATATGTAATTCTTGTACGGGTAATATTATATCCCTGTATATATATATATACACATGAGATGTTGCGGATATATTTGGAACTTCAGATTTCTGTACATAGTTTAAGTGTCAACCCCAGATGAGCCTTCAACTTCAACCAGGATCCATAGAGCTTTGGCTCACAGTGGGGGTACAAATAGACCTGGAAATTGGGCCAATTTTTTGGGTCAATAATCTGGAACCATACAGACAGGAAGTCTATTTTCCCCTCCTTCATCTAATCTTGTTTGTCTATGCGCTCATTGGTCTCATGATTCAGTTGGATAATGACATGTGTTTGTCCAAAAACTGAGGTATATCTTGATTTATGGCCATTTGAGTAGGAAAAATAGGAGGTTTAAGGCCACTCAGATGCATATATCGCCAATATTTCTTTTTCAACATCCAACAATCTATTAAGATTGGGTACAAACCCATCATTCCACCTATCTTCTAACCCTTATAACACCCATCATTTCACCTTGTCATTTTGCCAGTTTTGCTGCCTTGCCATGCCAGGGCCAGGTCCAAGTCGCAGGTTCGGGGCATGAATTCTTGATAGTCGTGATCAGGGTTCACATTGTTTATTACATTCTATATACATTTATTACATTTATTACATTCAAAATTCATTGGATATCCTATCTGGAAATAATGGGCAAGTCAACGTCCCAGAGCCTCCGCGAGCCACACGTTTTGCGAGGTACGAGACAGGATCCTCATCATTTTTTTCCAGCTAGTCCACGGTAAACATAGAAAAACATGTGGAAAATCCATTGTTTTCCAAGAAAGATGATCTACAAATGGTGGCTTTTCCACATCGAACTGTGAGTTTACCAGAGGCTAAGTTTGACATCGAATTTGCCTGAAATCCATGGGTGGAAATCCATGGGTGTCAAGTGTCTGAACCCAGAAAATGATCTGAACAACCACCGCAATACCTGTATAATATAGTATGAGAAACTAACATATAACATGGATATCCACCATATAAATTCAATATAATATGAAAATGATTGAACATGAACTACTTTCATGGTGGACTTGCCCTTCGCTTAAGTGAAGTCCTGGATGGCCTTGTGACTGCCAGGCGAGGGACACCCAGAAATTGAACGCACCAGGCGAGTTGAAAAGGAACAGCAGACGTGTCACATCCTGCGTGGCAGTTCAAGACTTTGGAATCGAAACCAGCTGGTCTCTCTAAGGGTAAATTAGTTGAATATGCTGGTAAATTAATTGTTCAATTACTTGTTCAACAGGAAAACCATCGAACTAACTAATGACTAAATCTGCAAGTCTCCATAGAATATATAGCAAAGCCATGATATCTTCTTGAGTTTTTCCCTTCAACCAAGAGTTGGATCGACCTTCTGTATCTGAGATGGGCAATTTTGGTGGGTCCCAGGGGCAATGAAATAGTGACCCATAAACGCTTTAGAACAGGGGAACAGGATACTATGTATCATTTGTATGGATACTATATCCCAGTAATGAATACTAGGATACGGATACAATATATATATATATTTATATTATGATACTATACCCCAGTTTGTATTAATCATTGGCATTCATTGGCTATATGGATACTATATTATATTATATTATATTATATTATATTAAATTATATTATATTATATTATATATATATCCATTGATGGATACTATATATATATATATATATATTTACATACATAATATATACTTATATATATATAATATACATGCATATCCCAGTTTTTCACAGTTCTTAGCTATCATTTAGGACTGGGGATGTCCTGGGATGGGTGACCCGATGACCAGGGCGGATGGCGGCGCCGTCGAGCCCACCCAGGTGACGGGAAGTGACCGGACAGTTAATGGATTCTGTATGTATAGTCATAATCCCAGTCAATATAGCATACATAGATCTGGGTAAATTATGGTGAATCTATGGTGAATCTATGGTGAATCTATGGTTAATAATGGTTAATAATGGTGAATAATGGTGAATCTATGGAAAATATATGATATATCTGGGTAAATTATAACAACCTCACTGTTCTCCCGAGCCCTGGAAATCATAGTTAGTAAGGGGAATCATCCCCAAATGGCCCAACAATTCAGGTTAGTGAATTATTATAATTTGCCCAGATAATTAGCATATATATGTTTTTTGTTTTTTATCACTATACTAATATTCTATGTGAATATATATATATATGTATATATATGAGCCACATTCTAAACCCTTGCGTTCATGTTTAGGAAGGGGCCCCTTGCAAGGGTGTGGCGTGAGCAAAACCCTGGTGAGCGTAAGCCAGCGTAAGCTCAGCGTAAGACAAGATATCCGCGTAAGCAAAGCCTGTGTGCGCGTAAGCAAGACCTAAGCAAAGCCGTAAGCATGTCCTTATTTGTTGCCAGGATATAAGACATTTGGAACATGGCTCATATGTACATCTATATCATCTATATACATATTTGTATAACACATGCAATTTAATTTCATGATATATATATATATAGATAGATACATATACACAATGTACGTACGAACAATGTATGCAATGAACTATACTAAACTTGATTTAATTTGTTAAAATAATAAAACCTTGTGTTGTTGATTTGTTTTGGAGGTTTGAAATATAGCTTAGACACATGGAAGTTTTTGATTGGATAATTACACGACATTAGGCAAAGACTGCAGCTCGCAGTTTTCTATCTTCACCCTGACTCGTTCCTTTGTCTCTGCATACAAGTGGTGGTATACCAATGTGTCAGGGAATGTAAAGAATCCCCAAGATTGGCTTAGCACACCCGATGGAACCCGAGTTCACCCCACTTGCAACCGGCGAGCGGCTCCGTGGTGCCGGGCACAGAAAAACGTGTCGATTTTATCCTTGTTGATTGGGATGATATATTGCCATTTGCTGGGCACATCTTTATAAATTATAAAGGGGTCTCACCCCCCAAACAGTACAATTATCTCGGTACAGTACATTCTAATGACGTCACTGCGACGTGATTGTGCACAGTCTATGAGCAACTATTTCCTATTTGTCGTTCAGCTTGGTGTACCATGACATACGCAGAATTATGATATCAGATTTGATTGAATTTAGTCAGAGTATATATATATATACGCATATATATATATATACGCATATATATATATATATGTATATATATATGTATGTATATATATATGTATATGTGTATATATATATACACACATTTGTCTTAATCATCACATAATTTACCCATAATTTCTCAAAATTAATGGATTCCATTGCTGGATGTCCAGCACTGCGGAGGCGGAGCTGGGAGGTGATGTCATCGTTGTCCCATGGGGAACCGCCTATTGTGGACATTGATGATGCAAGGGTACCCAGGGCCCACCTCCAGATGAGACCCACAAAAAATGAGGAGTTGAAGCAACTGAAAAAGCCGATTCATGCGAGCGAACTTTTGGATTTAGGTAGGCAAGTTGGTTGATAACTATAGGTTTATGATGACATCTACACTTGGATGTGTTTACAAACCAACTGCCTAACGTTGTACCCATTGAGAATCTGACCCGGCAACAGTAAGTCCAGGTTTTTGTTGGTTTCACAACCAAAGACCAGAAACCAGCCGGAACCAGTTGGCCAAATTTTCAATATAATTAGCTCCTTCACCTACTATCTGGTTTTGACTGAAAATGGGTACTTGGGAACATTTGATGCTTTCCATATTAATTAGAATAGGTACCTATTTGATGCTACAATATTATCATTTTTGTTTCATCAGTGTTTTCCATAATCATCACAACGGCCATATGAAAATCATCATTTTCCCACATTTTCCCCCCCAACAGATGGCCCTTTTGTTTGATAATCCCATACCCAACAGGCGCTATGCCGCAGATGTTTGAAGTTTAAAAATGTTGATGTATTGGACTATGAAGTGATGCATGCTATAGATATACAATGATATACACATCTACAATCATATATATATATATATAATTATGTATGATATATATATATATATATATGATACATATATATATATGTATATGATATATCATATATGATATATAATATATATATGATATATATATATGATATATATATATATATACATATGATATATATATGATATATATATGATATAAATATATATGATATAAATATATCTGATATAAATCATTGTAAATCTATAATTTTGTGCAACCGCAGTCCCCTCAACGTTGCTCTGTCATTGGCCGCCTCAGGTGACCCTGGTGTCATGGACGGACTTGGGATGTCCAAATCCCCCCAGGTTGGCGGCGGCGGTGTGCTACTTGAGAACATATAAAGGTCGCATCAGGTCGGATACCCTCTGGTAAACTAACATAACTATGGAAAATCACCATTTTTAATGGGAAAATCCACTATATAACATTGACCATTTTCAATAGCTATGTTAGTTTACCAGAGGGTAGGTTCTACCATGTTATACCATCCATTTCTGGCATAAAAATGACTTTCCCATCATATTGGGAATGTCATCATCCCAACTGACGAAGTCATACTTTTCAGAGGGGTAGGTCAACCACCAACCAGTATCTATATTTTACTATACATATTAAACTCGATATATATATATATACATGTAAGATATTTGTATCTAACAATGTAGCAATATAGTAATATAATATAATATGCCATATATATATACAGAGAGAGAGAGAGTGCAGGTTTCAACTTCAAACACATTCTTTTCCTGAGCAAAAGGTCAGAGGCGTATAATCCACAAACAAGAGAAATAGATAGCAAAAGCATCAAGTCCTGGGAGGTGAACTCTGCATCCTGATGGGCTTTCCAGTCACCAAGCATTAACCCCCATTGTTGAGTCCCAATAAATCTCTGGGGAATCTCCTCTTTTTAGGTGGACATCTCACATGGGTTTGTCTGAAAGTTTAGGGGGACGATTGGACGATTTTCACCAGTACACTTGCCATGAAATGGTGGTGCAACCCCGACTTGTCAATCCGCATATGAAATTGAATTGTTGGTGATATATCCCTCTACTATTCCACATCATCAGATCCACGTTTGTCCAATTTTTGGATCAAACCATTTAAATGTCACTGGTGTCCCGCAGCCCCTGTGGCTCAACGAAGTTTACCCCGACACCTCTTGGTTGACACACGGGGGGTGCCCCCGTGACAGCCAAGTGTGGGTCCCAAAATACGCGACCCGCAGAAGGTGATGGGAGAATTCCTTGGGGTTAATAGGTCGGTCGCATCCATAGGTGGTGACCATTGGTGACGCCCTACTTATGGCTAAGGAGGTTTTTAACTACAATGACAGGGGTTTATGTATATAGATATAGATATATATCTTTGTTCACATTTGTCTATTTAATGGGGTTGATAAACGAACTTATAGCTGGGCAGGAGCTTGTAACATTGTTGCCTTCACAATCGTGGGATTGGCGGAAGTCAGTTTTGATCAATGGAAATCACAGAAAAGTAGGAGGAAATACGGGACCATGTGCAAGCGAACTACTTACATACTTTGCAGTTTCTGTCCCCTCACAAATAGTGAATAGTGAGGGTTCATAGGGCCCAAAAGATGTGCTGATCCTAGTGATGACGGTAAGTTGGTGGAGAAGCGGATGTCTGACTGCTCACGCAAAATCCTTTTGAAAAAGAAACACGTGATGCGTTCTTAGTTTAGCAGGATTCTACATGTCGTATTTTTTGGGGGTTCTAATAATTAAAAAATATACGGGTGTGTTTCAAAGTAGGGCATACCCAAATTTCATAGGATTTCGGGATACTCCATTTTCAAACAAACCTAGTGTGGTAAACCCAATGCCATGAACCATTCCCAATCACAATTTTTATGGATGGTATTATCCATTTTGCAAATGATAGGTTCGCTATTTGGTTTCCCACATTCTATACATTACTTGGTTCCATATATCCATTATGGTCGGTGATATACCCATTGTTAAGCATGATTAATTATCCAGTATCGACAGATATTGACTATATTATCATATAACAAAGCTGTATAGGTCATATAAGTGGATCAAAAAAAGGTGGATCCACTTAGCCATAATTTAATATATTATCCCCAAGTGGATCAAATATACGCTCTGGTTATTTAACATAGCCATGGAAAATCACCATTTTTAATAGGTAAACCATCTATAAATGGGCATTTTCCATGGCTATGTTAAATAACCAGAGGGTAAGTCATTACAAAGCTATACAACCCCTGGCTGTCTGAGGTGAGGGGCCTGGCCGAAGGTATGGCCGAAGAGGATCCACTTCTTCGGGCCAAGTGCCGTGGCGAATTCTGCCTTGCAGATGGCGAAGAAATGGTGATCTATGGGATTAAAATGATGAGTTACTGCGATTCATGAGGATTCAATGGTGATTTAGTGGTGATTTATTCCCGAGAGCGTCTGAGCGCAGGGTTCTTCCAATAGTGGGGGTCTGTATCTCATCTTCTCATCTTCACACCTTCTCATCTTCACACCTTCTCTCACACCTTCTCATTTTCACATCTGCTCATCTTCACATCTTCTCTCACATCTGCTCATCTTCACATCTTCTCTCACATCTTCTCTCACATCTGCTCATCTCATCTTCACATCTGCTCATCTTCACATCTTCTCTCACATCTTCTCTCACATCTGCTCATCTTCACATCTGCTCATCTTCACATCTGCTCATCTTCACATCTGCTCATCTTCACATCTTCTCTCACATCTTCTCTCATCTGCTCATCTTCATATCTTCTCTCACATCTTCTCTCACATCTGCTCATCTTCACATCTGCTCATCTTCACATCTCCTCTCACATCTTCTCTCACATCTGCTCATCTTCACATCTGCTCATCTTCACATCTGCTCATCTTCACATCTGCTCATCTTCACATCTGCTCATCTTCACACCTTCTCTCACATCTTCTCACCTTCACATCTTCTCTCCTTTCTCTCTCCTTTTTCTCTCTCTCGCCTTCTTTATCTTTCTCTCTTTAGGCCGAGGGTGGTACCGGCGGTGAGTCACGAAACGTCAACCCTTCGCACGAAATGAGGGTCGATCGGCAAAAACTGAGGGAAAATTGCGATTTTACTTGTCCTGGAGCAACCCTTTCGCACGAAATGAGGGTCGATCGGCAAAAACTGAAGGAAAATTGCGATTTTTCGTGTGCTGGAGCAACCCTTTCGCACGAAATGAGGGTCGATCGGCAAAAACTGAGGGAAAATAACCCTTTCGCACGAAATGAGGGTCGATCGGCAAAAACTGAGGGAAAATTGCGATTTATCGTGTGCTGGAGTAATCCTTTCGCAGGAAAAGGGGTTTGTGTGTACGAGCGTTTCTGTGTAAAGATGTTTGTGTGTAAAAGTGTTTGTGTGTACAAGTGCATCTGCGTAAAAGTGTTGTGTGTAAAACCTTCTGTGTGTAAAAGTCTTTGTGTGTAAACGGGTTTGTGTGTACGAGTGTTTCTGTGTAAAGATGTTTGTGTGTAAAAGTGATTGCATGTAAAATTGCATCTGTTTAAACGTGTTTGTGTGTAAAAGCTTCTGTGTGTAAAAGTGTTTGTGTGTAAACGTGTTTGTGTGTCGGAGTGTTTCGGTGGAAAGATGTTTGTGTGTAAAAGTGTTTGTGTGTACAAGTGCATCTGTGTAAAAGTGTTTGTGTGTAAAAGCTTTTGTGTGTAAAAGTGTCTCTGTGTAAAAGGGTTTGTGTGTAAGAGTGTTTCTGTGTGAAGATGTTTGTGTGTAAAAGTGTTTGTGTGTAAAAGTGTCTGTGTGTCAAAGCGTGTGTGTGTGTGTAAATGTTTCTGTGTGTAAAGGTGTCTGTGTGTAAAAGCTTCTGTGTAAAAGCTTCTGTGTGTGCAATCTTCTGTGCGTAAAAGCCTCTGGGTGTAAAAGCATCTGTGTGTAAAAGGTTTTCTGTGTGTAGAAGTGCATCTGTGTAGAAGTGTCTGTGTGTAAAAGCTTTTGTGTGTAAAAGTGTCTGCGTGTAAAAGGGTTTGTGTGTTGAAGCGTCTGTGTGTAAAAGGGTCTGTGTGTGAAAGTGTATGTCTGTAAAAGCTTCTGTATGTGAAAGCTTTTGTGTGCAACTCATAGATTACAAATCTGCGATAGTTTTTTCCCCCAGACAAGAAGCGTTGGGAATTCACGAGCAACAAGAACAGGGATGCGAATCATCAGCATCAGTTATTTTTTCCAAGCTCGTCCACATGTTGGGAGCCTGATATCCCTGTCACCACCTTGGATTCCAAACCTTCCCAGAAACGGTTGGTTAGTATATCCTCCAACAAAAAGTCGGTGAACAGTGCATTCGTGATGGCTGAATTCCAGATGTGACGTATCTGGACCTCGGAAGTGAGCGGAGCAACGGACAGGAGGATGAAGAAGAATTCTTTCTGTGATGTATTGTAAGATTTCTGGTTGGTGGTTTGGAACATGATTTTTATTTTCCATTTCATATATGGGATGTCATCCTTCCCATTGACGAACTCATATTTTTCAGAGGGTTAGGTCAACCACCAACCAGATTTGACTTGTGGGCATGCAACCATCAGTAGTTCTGGAATACGCGACCGAGCGGCTCAAATCCAAGTGATTGAAATGGCTCAATCTCCCAACAGCTCGTCAGGAAATGAGCAACTAATAGTAACTATATGGTCGTTTAAGCATGATGGTCGTTTACATCGGTTGTGATGATAATGACCAGGGAATCCATAGGAAACCAGGTTTTTCATGTTTTTTCTACGTTTGACTTCAAATTTTGGATGGGTCTCTCAAGTTCCACGGTTTGATGGACCTGAATCGACCGACCTCACCAGATGCCGGCGCTGCCGGCGCTGCCAGCGCTGCGGCTGGTTATGTGTCGGCTGACGCCAGCTGTGAAGCAATTGAAATTCAGGTGTTGTGCCTTGATGGTGAAGGATACAACTTCACTCTGAGCGCTTCCACCCTGGGGCATGAAGTGCGGCAGAACATTTCGCAGCGACTTCCTTCAAAGAAGGGGAGAAGATGTATGATCCATCACAAGAATTCACCGCTGCTGCTTCACCAAACATTGCAAGAGCAAGGCATTGTGGGTAAGACGGCAACACTCTCTTGCACATTTGTTCCTACTGATTTGTACAAATCACTTTGCTATATCCGTGAGGTCCCGATCTCTGAGCAAGAGAGCGCACTTGAGGGAGTGACGCTTATAAAAGGTGCCGCCACAGGCAAGTATCTAAACCACCTTCCCGGAAGTCTTGAGACCTTGGATTTTGGATATTCATGCGACCAGAGCCTAGCAGGACTACGCTTGCCAAACAGCCTTCAGCGCCTCACATTTGGATATTCATTCAACCAGACTCTGGAGGGAGTGAGCTTGCCAAACAGCCTTCAGAGCTTGACATTTGGCGAAGAATTCAACCAGACCATGGAGGGAGTGAGCTTGCCCAACAGCCTTCGAAGCTTGACATTCGGCTTTAAATTCAACCAGACCCTGGAGAGAGTGAGCTTGCCAAACAGCCTTCAGAGCTTGACATTTGGAGGTGAATTCAACCAGACCCTGGAGAGAGTGAGCTTGCCAAACAGCCTTCAGAGCTTGACATTTGGCCGGGAATTCAACCAGACCCTGGAAGGAGTGAGCTTACCCAGCAGCCTTCAGAGCCTGACATTTGGCGATAATTTTAACCAGACCCTGGAGAGAGTGAGCTTGCCCAACAGCCTTCAGAGCTTGACATTCGGAGATAGATTCAACCAGACCCTGGAGGGAGTGAGCTTGCCAAACAGCCTTCAGAGCTTGAAATTTGGCAGTCAATTCAACCAGACCATGGAGGGAGTGAGCTTGCCAAACAGCCTTCAGAGCTTGACATTCGGCCTCAATTTCAACCAGACCCTGGAGAGAGTGAGCTTGCCAAACAGCCTTCAGAGCTTGACATTTGGATATTCATTCAACCAGACCCTGGAGAGGGTGAGCTTGCCAAGCAGCATTCATCACTTGACATTTGGCGATAATTTCAACCAGACCCTGGAGAGAGTGAGCTTGCCAAACAGCCTTCAGAGCTTGACATTAGGATATTTATTCAGACAGACCCTGGAGAGAGTGAGCTTACCAAACAGCCTTCAGAGCTTGACATTCGGACATAGATTCAACCAGACCCTGGAGGGAGTGAGCTTACCCAGCAGCCTTCAGAGCCTGACATTTGGCGATAATTTCAACCAGACCCTGGAGAGAGTGAGCTTGCCCAACAGCCTTCAGAGCTTGACGTTCGGAGATATATTCAACCAGGCCCTGGAGGGAGTGAGCTTACCCAGCAGCCTTCAGAGCCTGACATTTGGCGATCATTTCAACCAGACCCTGGAGAGAGTGAGCTTGCCCAACAACCTTCAGAGCTTGACATTCGGAGATAGATTCAACCAGACCCTGGAGGGAGTGATCTTGCCAAACAGCCTTCAGAGCCTGACATTTGGCCGTAAATTCAACCACACCCTGGAGAGAGTGAGCTTGCCCAACAGCCTTCAGAGCTTGACATTTGGAGGTTCATTGGAGGGAGTGAGCTTGCCAAACAGCCTCCAGAGCTTGACATTTGGCCGGGAATTCAACCAGACCCTGGAAGGAGTGATCTTGCCCAACAGCCTTCAGAGCTTGACATTTGGCCGTTTCTACAACCAGACCCTGGAAGGAGTGAGCTTGCCAAACCACCTTCAGAGCTTGACATTCGGCCATGAATTCAACCAGACCCTGGAGAGAGTGAGCTTGCCAAACAGCCTTCAGAGCTTGTCATTTGGATATTCATTCAATAAGATCCTGGAGAGAGTGAGCTTGCCAAGCAGTCTTCAGAGGTTGTCTTCCGGCTGCATTTCGGTGAGCATGATGTGATTTCCAGCCTTGTATGTCTTTAACATGGCAACAAAAAGATACAGAAAGTGCGTCATGGATTTCTAATACAGGGCCACAAGATGTAAGAATCTGCTGGTCGAATTCATTGCATATCCGATCCTCCGGGAGCCTCGAAGATTCGATTGAGATGCATCCCGCGCTGCCCTGCCCTGCCTTTTTGTGTGTCTTTTTGGTCAGAGATGTTCGTGATTGTTCGTGCATTGCTGATGCTTTCTATTGTTTGAATATTCCCCTTTCTATTATAGTGACGGACAACTACTTAGAACATCATTTGGAAAAAAAATCTGAAAATCGTCACGGCCGGGATGTTCTAAGTATGGGTTTCAAAAAAAGTAGTTAGAACATACCCAAAACCTATACTTAGAACATTTCCAAGCTATACTTAGAACATTTCCAAGCTATACTTAGAACATCCCAGTGGGGAACCAATGGGAACCATACATATGTGTATGTTCGAAGTATTTGTCCGTCGCTTTTAACATCATATGTGTGTGTGTGTGAACAGCGGCAGTGGTACACTGGTACACATATAGTTCCACACATTTCCACAGCACAGTTCGCAATGTGGGTTTCCACGGCACAGTTGTCCATTGTATACATGAGGCATCTCCAAAACATTCAAAATTATACACAATACATTAATTCATTCTAGCTCATTTTAGTATTGAAACCTATGCTTTTTGACTACCCCCTGTAGGAAACCCACAAATTACTAGAGACCTTCCCATTGCAGCGAAGACTGCTTGGGATATTGTTCCCGAAGAAAAGGTATAGAATGCTGCAGCAGTGAGGGGAGAAAGTGTTCTAAGTATGGTGTTCACGAAGGTATTTGTGTGTATATATGCAGATTTACCAAAGTAACAGAACATGTTCTAAGTATATGTGTGTTTTAATGTTCTAAGTATGCAAAAATCAATGGAGATGTTCTAAGTATCTGTTTTTCTGATGTTCTAAGTGCGTACTTAGAAACATTTCTGATGTTCTAAGTATGGTAATTTTGATGTTCTAAGAGGAGGTTTCGAAATTTTGGAAAAATGATGTTCTAAGTACATGTCCGTCACTATAGTGCTTCTGTTGAAACTTGTTTGGTGTCCCTGTGGCATGTTCGTTGCCTCAACACATCCTCCCAGAATTGTATGAAGGGAACATTACAGGAAACATCGTATTTAATAGGTAAAAAAAACACATTGTTTCCTATCAGTTTTCCCTTAAATCTATCCATTGACATCCTCATTTCTTCAATAGACATCCCAGCTTCGAATAGTTTTGCTTCATGCCGCTGGATGGTCCGCTGGGCATTTTCCGGCCGAGGGCCATGTTGACCTCTGAAAGCAAGGTGGAGGACGGGCCGAGGGGTCCAGCAGTGCTTTGCTGCATGGGTGTGAAAATGGGGTGTTTTTTTACCCAGAAACTGCATCAAACTGCCAATTTTATCCAATTTTGATATCACTGCAACAGGCACTCAAACATCCTCATGATCTATTCTGATGCCTCTAAGTCTGAGAAGCATGAGCCCTTGAAGAAGGTCCAAAAAGATCAAAAAGGATGGACATGACTGATAAACCATTGGCTTTTGGGTGTTTCAGTGTTTCCTTCAAAATTCGTGAAACAGGCCCTGGTTTTCGATTTCACCCCCATTTGGCCATGAAAAAATCAACAGGCCCTGGTGCAGCAAGGTCCATGGAAATCCTCCAGGAGGCGATGCGGATTTCCATGTTGCCTTGGATCACCTTCTTGGGAACGTCTTGGCTTTTCCTCTATTGCAGCTAGGCGTCGGTGAATGTTTCCTGTATGGCGTCGGAGTTGAGAATCAAAGAGGCCTAATAGCAGCAGATACTGTACATTTGTACATAAATTTTGGGTGAAGAATAGGGGAACATCAATGATTTATAAAGTTGATCAAAGGAACATCAACGACCCGCCAAGCCGTTCCTGAAATGTTGAAGTTGAAGGCTGGGTTCAGTCGATTTTTGTTTGACATGTTAGACATGTTGACAATTGAGGGGTGGTTTCAAACCAGACTGGTTGGTGGTTTGGAACATTTGTTATTTTTCCATACATTTGGAAGTTCATAATCCCAACTGACTTTCACATTTCTCAGAAGGGTAGGTCAACCACCAACCAGCAGAGTTTGGGCGATTGCTTGATTGTGTGATCCCACGGCCCTGGGGGTGGATCCAGCAAAACGCAAAACCCCTGGACCTGTTGCAAGGAGGCTGATTTTTCTATAACCAAATAGCTAGAAAATTGATGTATAGCAGCCCCAAAATAGATAGAACTTGTGGGAAACATGGAGATACGTACTTAAAGTATTACCATCTGGTTATTTTCCTAACAGTTTGCCATGGAAAGATCCACCATGCTATTAAGAACGGTGTTTACCATCTATAAATTTATGGGCCATCGAAAAACCATGGCGAACTGTTAGGAAAATAACCAGAGGGTAACCGCTGTAACCTCCTGGAAACACAACGTATTTCTATCGATGGCTACCAGAGGACCATCCATCTTCACGTCCCGGGATCAGCGGGTGGTTTTTGCACCAAATTGCCGGATTTATCATCGCCAATTGAAATTGCCATTTAAACTTGCCATATAATATATCCACCGTGTAACAAGACACTTTGCAAATATATATATATATATATATATATATCATTGGTCGAAAAACCCATGATTTGTGAACATGATTTCCCACTATCCATACTGGTCCATAGTCCATTCTTATCCGATGATTTCACACAGTCTTCCAAAATTATCCTAGAGATCTCCGACACGATTCTCCCAATCTCCCACAATTTGCCCATCCATAATTTCTCACATTAGATGAAGAATTGTATCCAATAATTCTCCCAATCAATTGCCTCTCCCATCATTCTCCCAATCTATCCCATATTTTATCCCATATTTTCCCAATCAATCCCATCCCAGGTTACGAACACGTGCCATCGTTGGTCCTCCTCCTACTGGTTCTCTGGACGCTGATGTGCCTTTGCACCTTGCTGGCCATGCAGCTGAGACCGAAGGTGGCGCAGGGCAAGCATGGATTGGTGGTGGTCCTGAGCTCCTTGGCTCAACGAAACCTCCGAAACGGCCAAAGGGAGAGGTTTCTTGAGGCCCAAATTGTAATGTCAATGGATTGGTTTAAGGGAAAATTTCGCCGGAAAGCCCCCAGGTTGCCAGGTTGGTCCGGAAAGCTCCAGATTTCCCTATGAGTACAATCTAATCTTATTATAAGAATGTACTGTAGATATGGGTAGAGTTGGATAGAAATGAACGGATGGCAAAGGAAACATTAGGCAAACTTGGAAAGGACCCTAGCAAAAGTGGAAGTAGAGGCGGGGTATCCCCACAATTGCAACTCAAAAAGTTTCCGTTCCACCAACCCTTGCCATGTGCTTCTGGGGCATAGTGCACGACATATTTCTGCATATCTCCTGCCCACTGGACCCACTGGACCTAGTTACACTATGTTACACTCCAGGATTGGTGATGTGAGTGGCTCAACCAAAAACATCCGAGACAAAAACGATTTTGCTGAATATACCATTTGTGTGGGGTGATATTTCATGATGTCCTCAGTTTACAATACTTCAACGTTTTCCCTTCCTTGCAAGGTTAACAACCACCACGCCTGGGTTAGCTCTCCCTTGCAATACCAAACTCTGAGGCCTTGTGGGCGTGTCTTTGGGAGTCCGGGGCCCCACAGATTAGCAGGCGCCGAGAATGAACCCTGAAACCAACCACTGTAGATCTGTATATGGTATCACCAACAAAGGTGGCAAGGGTCATGTGGTACTCACGTCCTGCAGTTGTAACCACAGCCACCCACAGCCAATGTTCATCATTTTTGGGGCATCCTACTTGATGTTTATACCTGGCCCTCAACTGGGTTGCTGAGGTCATGTTTGGGTACTGGAACTACAGCCGGGCTGGTGGTGCTTGGGTCTCAGCATGTCGCAGCGAGTAGCCGTGATCAGCGGCGTGAACACCCTGGAATTATCCCCAGAATCTCTGGAAATATGCTGTAAAATGTGTATGTGTGTATATATATATAAGACAATCCCTATCACCAGCATGACATTAAATGTTTGCAATCCCAATCTACCACTAAATTTCATTGTATACTTCACCGGTTTCTTGCTGAGATCCGTAGCAACTAGTCGCTGCAGTCCCTGCAGGTAGGCGATTACTGGGCAGCAGGCGGCACGATGGTGCACGATGTGCTGCCAGAGTGGGTCCATGATGTTTGCACACATCCAAAGTGTGAAAGAAATAAGAAACAAGAGTAAGAATATGAAGGAAAATTAAACATAGTCTAACAATGGTGGTAGTAACCAACAAAAAGGGTGATGTGAGTGAAGTCATCAAAAGCTTTATGGGTCTTCACCGTCTTTGCAGTTTTTCAATTTGGTTTATGGATGTGGATGTTTTTGGATGGCTAAACCACTCTACAACTATATATCTCCCCTAAAGGGTAATAGCTGCACGTTTGGATGGTTGTACATTTTTCTAGTAACTTTGTTCTGGATGGACTGAGCTGGCAGACGCGCACCGCGATGCCGGGGTGTTGGTCTTCCAACAACACAGCAGGCTGGCCGCCGGGGAAGTTTTCCGCGTTGGGGTGTAGTGAATGGATGTTAACTATGGGTTAATTCATGAATCTGGTTGGTAGTTCCTGGTAGAATCTGGTAGACTTTGATACTGGCGTATTTTTCAGAGGGTTGACAGACCGGGAGCTTCAAATGGGAATGGTATGGCTCAAAATGAGTGAGACTTCAAGGGCCCAACTGCAATGGTCAAGGGACCAAGGGGCCCAGGGTTTGGGTGACTAGAGTCTATGGTAAGAATGAGCAATAGACATACCGACCATAATTCAACCAAAGTAATCCTGGAAACCAACTTGCCTACCTATAGATGCTATAGGACCCAACATCGTAGGGGTTGTTGTCACATTATGGTTATAAGTATATATAACCCTCTCCATTTCTTTGCAGAATCACCTGGGTTCTCCAAAAAGTTTCAGGCCCGTATCAGATCCATCAAATTGGATTACTCTACATGTTGACGCCGCATTTTTCTGGTGGAACCCTGTTTGGTGATACTTTTCATATGTCCTCATTGGTCCGGTCCAGTTATTCAGTTGACATTGAAAACAGGCCAGATGCTCGCTTGAGCACTGCCTATGTGGCCTGGGGTCAGTCGATTTCTCAGAGAGCCATGTATTGACGAAATGATGGGGTTGCGTTCCCAACTACAAAATGGACTTAGACATGTGGTGATATGAATGAATGGTACTTTGTGTTGTTCGGGCGGCTTGTAAATATCATGAAGTGCTTCTGTTTCCGGAGGGCTTTGTGCCGACATGGCAACATGCATGTGCATCTTGCCGTATCTTGCCAGACTTCAGCTGGTTCAGCAGATCCAATTTTGTCAGCAAGATGAGCCAGATATTCCCCACATGTTTGGGTGCAGAAAATAGGCTGTACGTGGTCAACGGCTGAGAACACATTTGAGAGTTTAGAGAAGTCCTTGGAGTATGGGTCACGTTCGAAAAAATCCCCCGACCCGGAGATGTCGCTCATTTGCTGATATGGGTGTGTCTCAAAATGAAGGATATATACCGCAATAGATTCGCCATTGTAATGCAAGCCTTATTGCGATATCCTTCCACATTTTGATACAACATGGTACAACCAGAAATGGGTAGGGCTCAAAATTGTTGACCCCAGTTCATTCTCAGTGCAAAACCATCATGAACCATCCAGATCAGTCAGTTTCAATACCAATCACACTCAACCGTCCCACTTTTTTGGGCTACCAATGACAGCTGGGGCCTATTTATTTTGGGCCGCGTAATCGCGCCATGAGACGCCTGGGCCTTCCGAAAGCCCGGCGCAGGGCCTTTCCGGGTGACCTGGAGGAAGAGGGCACAGAGAACAGGTTCATAGCTGGTTGATGGTTTGGAACATGACTTTTATTTTCCATTTCATATATGGGATTATCCTTCCCATTGACGAACTCATATTTTTGAAGATGGTTAAAACCACCAACCGGATAGGATTTTCATCAGATTTTCCTTTCATAGGATTTTCGTAGGATCCAGGCGTGTTGTTTTATAGTTTTTTTTTATCTTAGAAAGGTGATTGGATGTGATTGGTAGTTTGAAGTGATTGATCCATGTATTTTTGCATCTTGTCTTAACATGATTATCCTAGTAGAGTTTTGGGATTGAAACCATGGTCCCTTGAGGTTTTAGGCACCTGGAGTGGTCATGACGTCATGACCACTTCACCATCCCAAGCTTGGATCAGCGGTAATCTGCTTGGTGCTTTGGAACATGGCTGGATTATGACTTTCCATAGCTTTCCATATTAATTGGATTGGGAAGTTCATCATCCCAACTGTTACTCACTCCATGATTTTTCAGAGGGGTAGGTTCAAACCACCAGCTTAACATGGTAGTACACGGTAATAGTGGCGCCATTGCTGACATGCTTTTTGGGTTTTTGCCGCAGTCTCCTGGGTTTTGACAAAATTTCCCAGCAAAGAATCGGATGACTCCCCAAGTGACCATCGCGTGGATGGGTGGACCACCCGACTTGAATCCCCGACAGTACCTTGCAGCTATCTGCAGTTATTGAGTATATTAATGTATATTATATATAGGATTGGCCACAAACATAGTGCTGTGATACTAATCATGTATACTGTAATACTAACCATGTACAGAATACTACTGTAGCCCCCTAAAGATAGTAGTAGTAGTAGTAGTAGTTGTTGTTGTTGTTGTTGTTTTAGTTTGCACGCTGTGCAGCTGGCAGTAGAAGCAGCACGCCAGCCAATGCCACGGGGTTCGTGGCGAAGCTGCCAAATCTTTTACTCATGGGATGAGTAACACATCAGAAGGGCGATGGCCCAGGAGCCCAATTGCCCACATCCCCACACGCAAACAGTCGGAAAATTATCCGGATTCGAGTGCCGGTTAGCAGCAAAAATCGCCGGCGATCGAGCTGCCCCCAGCAAGAGGGTGCGAAAAGAAGCATCCATATCCCTGTTGTAATGTTCTCATTTTAGGGAAATCAAATCCTCCAAAGAGATATCCATATCCCTGTTGTCATGACGATCTTGATTGAGAAAATAAACAAACCTGTACCAACGCCAGCCACAAGGAAGCTGATGTTGGATGAATCGCAAACCATCCTTACCAGGTAAATTCAAGTCAATTTTTCAAAAGGTACCCTGAATTTGCCAAACCCAATTGGAGGTGACCTGCCAACCCTTATCGGACAGCCACAGTTTAAGGAATCCCAAACCAGACCGCGCAAATGCTTGAGGGTGTGAACAACCCCCCCTAAACTGGTTGGTGGTTTGGAACATGTTTTATTTTTCCATATATTTGGGAATAATCATCATCCCAACTGACGAACTCCATGATTTTTCAGAGGGGTAGGTCAACCACCAACCAGGTTATTTTGATAATTATGACCTTTGACATCCTTTTGCATACATATACCATACATGGATCCTATGGGTAAAGATCTATTTTCTGGCGAGGTGTCTTTGCACGATGGGGACACTCTGAGAGCTGGCCTGATGGGACTCCGAAACCTTTCCGTGGCAAGGTGCCTTTTGGCGTTTTTCACGGGAAAATCTATGGTTTTTCACGGGAAAATCTATGGTTGAAGCAGGTTGAATTTCCATGAATTTCCATGGGTTTTTAGCCCCCAAGAGGATTTTACTCTACTGAAATTGTCTCAAACCAATGCTGTCTTGTGGTGGAAAGGTATCCAAGATCCCGAAATCAAACATGGCAATGGAAAGCAGTTTTCTTGTGGACAATCTGGATTCGCAAGGTTATACTCCCAAAGGGTATACCCCACGCATAGCCTGATATGTGGGCGCTGCCCCTAAAGATTCCAGACTAAACATTTCCCCCAAAATAGGGTGAGGTTCCCTGCCTCTTTGTAGGCTGGAAGTGGGATTTCCCACTGGGCAAGAACCATTTGATCTGGGTAAATTATAACGACCTCACTGTTCTCCCTCACTGGAATCCTGGTTAGTAAGGGGAATCATCCCCAAATGGCCTTAATTCAGGTTCAGGTTAGTGAAATATTATAATTTACCCAGATTTGATTCATCAAAATGATGGGTTTCATTCTTAAAGCTTCATGCAATACAGGATACTGCTATCTTCCCTCTGACACGTCCTTGCTTACTTGTGCAGGGCTTTTGGGCTTGCAGGAACCTAGAATATATAACCATAGTAACCTGGAACAGATCCTTTATGGGCATGAGTCAATACATGTGGTACATTTTCTTGGGAGATTTTGGGATGAATCCCTAATTAGTTGCCAACTAATTTGATAAGATAGCTAGGGTAAGAGGGTTGTGATCCATATCCATTTTTTCACCAGCCAAACGTTTCGGGAGAAAATTCTTCGTACCTTGCGGCAGGAAGCTTGGAAGAACTGGATCAACTGGGATGCGCCCTTTCGGGAAGAGTCCGTGCCCTGCCTGGTGCATGTTTGGACGGTGGGCAGAGGCGAACTATTTTAAGCTTGAGCTTCTTTTATCCAGTCTGATCCTTGATGTATGTTTAAGTGTTAGAATGGAGACATATCATATCTTTAAGTGAAGGATGTTGGTAAATTGTCCATGGGTCATTTTGAGTCTGGCAAATGGCTGTTCCCTGTCTGCAAAATAACTTTCCCTGTGTGGAAGTGGTGAACCACTTTAGGGTGAACTTCCCAAAGGGATCCTGTCACAGCAATTTTGGGGCATGTTACCATGTTCTTATCCACCAAGTTGATCCGCCGCAAGTTTGGGGATGGGTTGGATCAAACTTTGATCAATTTTAAACCCTTCTAAGAAGGGTTTATTCACATATAATCACATATATTATCATATAATATCATAATATCATATATTATCATATATTATCATATATTATCATATATTCACATCCATAAATCGCGATTTTGATGTGATAACCCAGGGGATTCCCTAGGTTTTGACCCTTTTGGCCATTTTGGTCAAACCAAGCTGTTTTCACAGCACCAGATGTTGGGGCTCCCCGTTGGAGCCATGGGTCGGGCCATCCTGACACGGTCCACAAGGACGAACTGAATCGGCAGCGAAAGTTCTTTTGGGAAGTCGATGACAAGGTACGGGCAGATCCGAGCGGCGCCATTTGTAGGGTAAGGTTCGCCCATGGCCAGTTCTGGTAAAAATTGCCGTCTCAGTTTTTTGGGCCATTTGAATCTTGGATCTTTGCCTCGGCTCGACTTTGTCTGTCTGATAGGCAATCTCGTTGCAGACACTTCGCCAACTCATGTGGAAATCAGATGAAATCAATGCTACTGCGAGAGTTTTTGATACTCTTTGGATCTTTTGTTTGACCAAATCTTGAAAAAGGTGGATGCTTTATGCTCAAACAAGCAAAAACAAGCTTCTTTTCCCGGAAAAAAGAGGGTTTGTGGCGACAATCTTACAACCCATTTTGCACTGGTTGTTGCGCCGGTTTGGATCAAGAAAAACACATAAAACAGATATACTATATATATATATATATTATACCACATTATACCACCATGTTTATCCGAGTTGCTGTATCATTGATGATTGGATCAAAACATTTGTTGGGATAATAGGTATCATAGGTATCAGAATATCATACTGTAGATTATCAAGAAATCAACATGATTATATAGCATCAGCAAATAGATACCATCCCCCAACCAAATGAGACACTGCCGTGAGTTGGGGTTTTGGAATGCTGGCTGCAGCCTGCAAATGGGCGATACTCCGGTTGAACTGTTGGTTGGGGTGGTGCACACGTGGTATTATTACCCAACTAACATCAACTAACAATAACTAGCAAATTACATGTGTTAGTTTTGTGTATGCTTTTGTTAGCACTTAGCACATCTATTTTCCACCCAGTATTCATGGGATGACGCTCCAAATCGACTATTTCGACATCCCTTTCGACCATTTCGACATATCAGGGGATGGGTGGCTCAATCACCAACGTCGATGGCCACGCCAGGGTGCCTTGTGGCGCATCGAGCTGTGCGAAATGGGGCGCTTTGGACAGATGAAGCATCCTAAGGTGCGGCCACGGTAGCCAGGCACTAAAAACATCTAAAAACGAGGATTTCATGGGATATTTATTGGGATATTTGAGGAATATTTGTGGGATATGTGTGGGAATAGAATGGGATATTATTCAGCTAGGGATAGCCTGGCCCATGTTCCAGCTATCCAACCCCAAAACATTCTGAAGCCACCAAGCATCTCATCAATCACAAAACATGGGGGTACCCTTGCACTTTCCAAATAATGATCAATTTTTGGTCGATTCTACTTTATCAACAAGCCCCCAAACAATAGCCATCGAGAGATTTGTGTGTATTCGGGTAAGTTGTTGACTGTGGTGGATGGCCGCAATATTCCTTGCTTCCCTGTGCTCACAATGCAGGTTGTTGATGATTTGTTTTCACATTTGCAGAGGAACAGGCTGGGCATTGACCATGTGATTCTTGATTTTGTGAACATCCCAAATGTATCTTACGGTACAAGACAAGTGCACTTGGTCCTGCCCGCTTGTTGCTTTCGGCAGATATTCATAGAGTATGTTGGGGTTTGAACCGCAAGTGCTGGAGAACTGATATACAGAACATATTCTCGACGTCAAATCCCAGTTTAACATTTTGCTCCATGTATATCCACCTATGATCACCATGGCAATGGCAGGACTGGGGAATTTCCCAGCTTTCCATTTGTGTCCTTGAAGACCCACGAGCACTACTACGTCCGTTGGGCAAACCCAACTGCTCGTCTTGCGAGGGAAGTACCCATTGCGCCATGGCGTAAGCTGGCCTGGGGGATGGGCCGGGGGGGCTCCCATCAGCCAAAGCCTCAATGGGTACCGCTCGGATAGGTGAATCCCCTCGGTTTTTTCCATGGCTACACCCAACCCAATCCACGGTTTTCTGTCGATTTTCCCTGAGAATCTAATTCTTATTGATTGATGTGGGTGTTTCCACAAATGAAGGATCCCCAAAACGGATGCTTTATCATGGACGATCCTTCTATAAATGGATGATTTAGGGTATAGGAAACCCCCATATTGATTCAATAACCCGGTCATCGTATCCAGCGCCGAGGTGTTCAACGACTTTCGTGATGGATACCTGGCTTCTTGGCTTTTTGTCGCCATCAATACATAGTTATCGTGGACATAGCTGAATACGTGGTTATAATTTATATAGTGATTGATGATAGTTCTGTGTATATATATAATGAACTAAAACTACATAATTATACTATGTTATAGTTATATACAGCGTGTTATACTTAGTTAGTAACATACCAATATATAGAACATAGTAGCATATAGATTCATATAGTGTAAGTAGAAGCCCAGTCTATTCCTCCGGTGACTTCAGCCATGGTGCCATGGCCAGGTCCATCTGGTGGACCAGGGCCTGGCCAAGTCCCTCAGCACTTGCTTCGATCCGCGCGCCTTGCGCTTGACGCTTCGATCGGGCCGTGCCTTGGACTGATGAAAATGCCATCCAACTGATGATCCAATGAGATCCAGTACTATGAACATAGTACGAAAACAGTACTATGAAGTAGTACTTTATAGTACTTTTATAGTACTTTTATAGTACTTTATAGTACTTTATAGTACTTTATAGTTCGTTTTATGTTGATTGTTTTTAATTTTGAACTATTTTAAGCTCAACTCATTGGATGTTTGATCACTTCTTTTTTTTGTGGTAAACCCCAACACACAAACCTAGGTCGGATAGGTTCTACCATGTTATACAATCCATTTCTGGCTGGTTGGTGGTTTGGAACATGTGGATTATTTTCCCATTCAGTTGGGAAGTTCATAATCCCGACTGACTAACTCATATTTTTCAGAGGGGTAGGTATACCACCAACCAGCAATAATAAAAGGCCCATTTATAGTTGATTTACCTATTAAAAGTGGTGATTTTCCATAGTTATTGTTAGTTTACCAAAGGGTAAACTAACCAGAATTTCAGGATTATACCCAGATATACCCCAGATATACCCCAGATATACCCAGATATATCCCAGTAAACTTGGGGATGGCTTATGGTTTCACCACTTTCGTCACTTTTTTTTCCTTCGGAACTCGCTCTGGGACTCTGGGACCTCCAACGAACCACGCGAGAATGCGAAACGCGCACCTTTTTGCAGATGTCACGCTTGGCCATAGATGTTCCTTTTTCTTAGTGGCTGTGTGACGAATATTAAATACATAATTATATATATATATATGTATATATATTATATATATATATATTATACATATATATATATATTATATACATATATATATATGTTTATAGGATAACTCCCATTGAATAATTGAATAACCAACCTAAACCAATACGTTTTCCCGCCGGAACGTCATCACTTGTGGCCTTTTCCATGAACTCCAAACATCCTGCTCCCAACCCAAGGTTTGCTTCATCCAGTGTCTACACAGCGCAAAGCACGGTGTGGCGCATAGACCTTGGGATCCATTTGATGAGAAAAATGGGGTGATTCCAAATTGCAAATTTGAGAAGAGAAAATGATGGAACATGATAAACCACAGGACTTTAGGATCTTTAGGGCGCCAGATTTTCAGACAACCCCATATTATGTGTGGTTTTTTGAGAAGGCTTGCCACTGAGGGGTTAGCTTTGGAGTACTGTAGTCAATAGACAGTGCTGATGAATCCCATCCTCAGAAGATGTTCTGTATCCTGCGGGACCCAAGAATTAATAGATCCAAATCCAAAAGCGGTTTATAGGGTGGTATTGAATATTGGACGGAGGGGATTATTGGGTCAGATGATGGCATTGACATTGCGGAAATATTTGAGAAGCTTGCATGGATTTGGACTCTGCAGGAGCTGTAGAATGATACGGACCACTTTATGCATATTTTTTGCTAACAAAAAATGGCTGCTGCAGACTTCAATAAACAGCAGAAACTGCTGTGTTGGGGTATTGCAGGCAGAGCGACGGATCCAGCATCAACGTTCGACACTCGTCGGTCTCGTTGGGCATGTCGTCTGTAGATTTGGGACGTAGAAAAGATGGAAAGCATGGTGATCTTGGGGAGCGAATTTGGCCTTTCAAAACGCCTGGATTTGGCCTCTTTCAAAACCCATAGGATCCATGTATGGTATGTATATGCTAACATTGGGGGTATATTGATGGTAAATGTTACCATATATAGCATACATGGATCCTATGGGAAAGGGTGAAACCATGGATGTCGGAAACCCGCACCAATGGAGATTGGTGATTTTTCACCAGATTCTCAGACAACTTGTGCTCAGTAATTGGCCAAGTGTGGGCCCTGAAAATGGCCAGCACCGTGCCCACCAAGGAGAAACATCGTTTCTGGTTCCTCGCCAGTGGCCAGCGAAGTATCCAGTTGTATGTTTTTGTGGCTTCCATGTCTTGGCTTCTTAAATGTAGTTACGAATGTGGTGCGAACAGGTTTATCAAGGAAATCAAAGACACCCTGTTATATCATACATTGTCATACATGCGTTCGTCGGTTTCGGAGTGAACAACTCGAAACATGCGTTGCAAGGTCGAAGATCGCCGGAACTCTGTTCAGAAAGCCAATCAAGATCACCCGATATCACCCGGTAGGCAGATTGCAGACTTAGATATGGACACAGATGAACTAAACAACGAGGTGGCCTCATCGACATTCTTACAGACTCTTACGGAATCTTAGGGCTTGGTCTGAAAATGGGCGGCCCTTAAAACAGCATTTTTTCACAGGGAAGATATGGGATATAGGAAAATTATGATTAAGCAGTGGATTTAGGAATACCTTATTTTCAGACAAGCTCAGTTTGCCGAGGCATCTCTTGATGTTGCAACATCCCAGCAGATTTTATCCCTCTGTGAAGAGGTCGCGACCGGCCAGGGAAGGTGGTCGAAGGGATGTGGCTGTGCCATGATACCAGATATATCCATATGTACCATGGTACAAATAGATACATCTGGTATCATGGCAAAACAAATAGATGTAACCATTTGGTATCTATTTGTATCCATATGTATCCATATGTACCATCAACAAACATCTACAAATAGATACAAAACAACATCGAAAAAAACCAGGTTGAAGCAGCAAGAAAAAAAGGACAATTCATGGTGTGGCCATCGCTGTAAGGGATGAATTTCATGGAAATCCACGACTTGGGGAATCCAAGGAGTGCTTGGTAGATCAATCGAGTCTATCTAGATGATACTAGCCACTTTGTAGATCATTTTAACATAGATTGATAAGGCGTATCTAAATATGTATATATATATATATATTCAATCAATGATAATCATTATATATATATATATGGTACATTTTGCATATTAGATCACATTAGATCAACAGTCCTTTACAGCATCCAATTTCGGCCCAATTCTGACCCACAGGTGGATGACGTGGCATCTGGCTTCGTCGTTCACTGGGAGAAGACTCAGACGCCGCTGCTGGTGGAATCGGAGTGACGCACAGCCGTGGCGCAGTCTGGTGGTGAAGAAAAGGGGCATGGCCATGGATCAAGACTAGACGATTTTTGTCGTAGCATATGGAGGCGTGGGTATGGATCAATACCTATTAATACCATTTTTAGTGGGATGAACATCCATTTACCAGCTATTTTGGGGTTCACTAGGTACCAGGGTTTTGACCCATCCCCATGTCTAAATCGCACCGTCTTCATTGAAAATAACAAGTGTATATATATATATAAGTATAAGTGTGTGTGTGTGTCAAAATCAGCAACGTCCTATAAGAATGTGCAGGGTAGTGCAGCACAGCCATATTAAGTTTCACAATTCCAGGCTGGGCAAGTATTGATTGATGCCCAACCAATATACCAATAAGATACGAATGATCAAAGGAAGTTTAGGGGGAGAAACTTCCGTGTTACCGAATTTTAGCATGTCAGGGAAAGAGTTAGTCAAAGAAAGAGTTAGCAAAGAAAGAGTTCGTCAGGGAAAGAGTTAGTCAAAGAAAGAGTTAGTGAGGGAAAGAGCTAGTCACAGAAAGAGTTAGCAAAGAAAGAGTTCCTCAGGGAAAGAGTTAGTCAAAGAAAGAGTTAGTCAAAGAAACAGGTAGTCAGGGAAAGAGTTAGTCAAAGAAAGAGTTAGTGAGGGAAAGAGTTAGTCAAAGAAAGAGTTAGCAAAGAAACAGTTAATGCCCTTCCTTATCTGTCCTCGTCAGGGGGGGAAAAAGCCAGTTACGAGTTAGTCAAAAGTAAATGAGTTAGTGAAGGGAAAGAGTTAGTCACAGAAGAGTTAGCAAAGAAAGAGAAAAGAACGAGTCGTCAGGGAAAGAGTTAGTCAAAGAAAAGAGTTAGTCAAAGAGAAACAGTTAGGTCCCGGGAAACAAGCGTAGCAAGAAAGAGTTAAGTGAGGGAAAGAGTAGTTGAGGGAACGAGTTAGTCAAAAGAAAGAAAGAGTTAGCAAAAAGAAAACAGTTTTAGTCAGAGTTAGTCAGGGAAAGAGTTAGTCAAAGAAAGAGATAGTGAGGGAAAGAGTTAGTCAAAGAAAGAGATAGTGAGGGAAAGAGTTAGTCAAAGAAAGAGTTAGCAAAGAAACAGTTAGTTAAGAAGCAGTTAAGTTAGTGAGGGAAAGAGTTAGTCAAAGAAAGAGTTAGTGAGGGAAAGAGTTAGTCAAAGAAAGAGTTAGCAAAGAAACAGTTAGTCAGGGAAAGAGTTAGTCAAAGAAAGAGTTAGCAAAGAAAGAGTTAGGCAAAGAAAGAGTTAGTGAGGGAAAGAGTTAGTCAAAGAAAGAGTTAGCAAAGAAACAGTTAGTCAGGGAAAGAGTTAGTCAAAGAAAGAGTTAGTGAAAGAAAGAGTTAGTCAAAGAAACAGTTAGTCAGGGAAAGAGTTAGTCAAAGAAAGAGTTAGTCAGGGAAAGAGTTAGTCAAAGAAAGAGATAGTCAGGGAAAGAGTTAGTCAAAGAAAGAGTTAGCAAAGAAACAGTTAGTCAGGGAAAGAGTTAGTCAAAGAAAGAGTTAGTGAGGGAAAGAGTTAGTCACAGAAAGAGTTAGCAAAGAAACAGTTCGTCAGGGAAAGAGTTAGTCAAAGAAAGAGTTAGTGAGGGAAAGAGTTAGTCAAAGAAAGAGTTAGCAAAGAAACAGTTAGTCAGGGAAAGAGTTAGTCAAAGAAAGAGTTAGTGAGGGAAAGAGTTAGTCAAAGAAAGAGTTAGTCAGGATATATGAGGTAGTCAAAGAAAGAGTTAGCAAAGAAACAAGTCAGTCAAAGAAACAAGTTAGTCAAAGAAAGAGTTAGTGAGGGAAAGAGTTAGTCAAAGAAAGAGTTAGTGAGGGAAAGAGTTAGTCACAGAAAGAGTTTGCAAAGAAAGAGTTCGTCAGGGAAAGAATTAGTCAAAGAAAGAGTTAGTCAAAGAAACAGTTAGTCAGGGAACGAGTTCGTCAAAGAAAGAGTTAGTGAGGGAAAGAGTCAGTCAAAGAAAGAGTTAGTGAGGGAAAGAGTTAGTCAAAGAAAGAGTTAGTGAGGGAAAGAGTTAGTCAAAGAAAGAGTTAGTCAGGATATATGAGGTAGTGAAAGAAAGAGTTAGCAAAGAAACAGTTAGTCAGGGAAAGAGTTCGTCAAAGAAAGAGTTAGTGAGGGAAAGAGTTAGTCACAGAAAGAGTTAGCAAAGAAATTGTTCCCTCACTGTAAATGGGATTGCAAGCGGTGCTGGTGGAGGAGTTGCCGATGGAGTTTTGAAGGAAGTCTCGCACGAAATGCGTTTTTGAGAGATAGCAGCTGCACGAAACCATGTGTTTTTCCGGACAAAGTGCGTCCCCAAACCTCGATGATCTACCTCTGCGGTGCGACGGTTGCGAGACGGTCTCGTGTGTGGTCGGACCATGGTCGGATCATGGTCGGATCGGTTCCGCATTGTAAATGGGGTGTCACCTGTGTTTCGTGCATTTGTGGTCGACAGAATTTCATTGTGATTTGCAACTGTAGGATCGTTCCCGCAATGTAAATGGGATTGCAAGTGGTGCTGGTGGATGAGTTGCCGATGGAATTCCATTGTGATTTGCAACTCTAGGATCGTTCCCTCACTGCAAATGGGATTGCAAGTGGTGCTGGTGGAGGAGTTGCCGATGGAGTTTTGACCCTGAGCATCGGATATTGAATAGGATCAATTGAAAGGGTATTGCAAATTATTGATATTTTTGAAACAAAAAAAAATCAATATTTTTTGGGTTGCAAATTATTGATCTGAAATTGATTTTTCTATTGAAATTTTTTGGGTGCAAATTATTGATCTGTCTATTGAATTTTTTTGGGAGAATTATTGATATTTTTGGGGTCCCTTTTTCCACCAAATTTTCCTCAAAAAACTATATATACATGCTGAAGTTTTGGCTCAAATAGTGTTTCAAAAAGCGAAAAAACACCTGTACTTGCAAGACCTTCCTTGGAAAAGGCTTGTCCTTGGAAAAGGCTTTTCCTTGGAAAAGGTCTTTCCTTGGAAAAGCTGTGGGGTTCTGCCTTGGAAAAGGCAGCATGGCTGGAAGGGGAGGAGCCAGAAATTATCCAAAACCCTATGTGGATTCTGGCCTTCTCTACAAAGCTCTTGCTGCCCATGAGGACCTGGTGGCAAACTTGGGCTCCTATGAGCACCTGTCCAGGTCAAATGCACCATGCCCAACTGGGTTGGTCAGGTGCCTTCCTTTGTGGAGGGCATTCTTAAAAATCGAAAAGAGTGGTGATATCCACAGCTCTCCCTTAAGGGTTGCTTTGATTTCCCTTCTGGCTGAAAAGCCACAGCTGAACCAGTCTGGCCAAAGTGGCCAAGTGTGGGCCAACTTAAGGGCTGAGAGGATAGTCTGCTTATTGAACCATGTGAGGGCTATGAGCAGGCAAAGCAGCCTGCAGACTAATGCCAGCAGGCTGAACAAGGATGATTTCCTGAGCTTGCAGGAAGGCCTCAACATGGTGGCAGCTGTCCCTGAAGCCTTGGAAAAGGCTCAAGCCTTGGAAAAGGCTCAAGCCTTGGAAAAGAGCAAGGCAATGGAAGAGAGCAAGCCCTTGGAAAAGGCAAAGTCTGCTGGCAGCAAGCTGCTGAAGAAGAATGATAGCAACAGCAGTGCTGTTTCCATGGATGCCAGAGGCTTCCCCAGTATGTTTGCTAGCAGCCCAGAATGCCCCAAAACAGCAGCAGCTGCATCCAAGCTGCCACTCCTCTCCACAAGAAGGCCAGGGAGCAGGGTGCAAACTGACACAGATTCCTTGGAAAAGGCTATGGGGTATGCTGCATGCTCCAAGAAAAGGCCAGCTGCTGCCTTGGAAAAGGCTCAGGCAAAAAAGCCATCAGCAAAGGCTTTGGGAAAGGCCAAGAAGGGAAAGAAAGCAGCAAAGAAAAAGGCACAGCCTTTGGAAAAAGGCATGAGGATGAAATGGCTCAAACTGAAGGTCACTTCTGCAAAGAAGCCTAAGCCAAGGGCATATTTGACAGGAACCACTGAGGAGGGTGGCAAGCTGAAGCTAATTGTGGAGGTGACTAGCAGCATGTCTCCACACTTTGCCCAAATCATTGATGATATCCAAAAATCCTTGGAAAAGGATTCTTTGACAAAGGCAGAGGCTTTGGATATGAGGGCAAGGCTGTTGGAAACATATGCTGCCAAGTGAGCCCCCACAGCCTTGGAAAAGGCATGCTCAACTTTGGAAGTTGCATGCCAATAAAGACCATTGGTGTATCCTTGGAAAAGGATAAAAACCCTTGGGAAAGGAAAAAAAACCCTTGGAAAAGGGATATATCCTTGGAAAAGGAAAGCTGTGGCCATGGAAAAGCCATGGCCACTACAATTTTGTACATACAAGTTTCACCTATAGGAGTACCAAAAAAAAGAAAAACATGCTGCCTGGCAGCTGCAAGTCATGGTCACCATGTGCCAGTGCACCCTTGCCTTTGCAACTAAAAACTAAACCACCTCAATGTTATATGTGTCTTCAAAAAGGCATGGGTGCAGTGGCAAAAACTACATGTGTCTGCAGCTGTTTTGCTTTCAGCTTAGAGCCATAGGTTGCAACATGCCCCACTGGAGCACCACAGCAGCACCACAGCACCAGCACAGCAGCACCACAGAAACTGGATAGTAATTCCTAGGATACAAGAAACCGCCCACAACACTGTATACAATAGGTAAGGCAACCACACACTCACACATCAAACTTTTGCCTTAGCCCCTTGCTGTGTAGGGCTTGGAAAAGCTGCCTTGGGAAAGGCAAAGATGGCACAACCCCCCCCAGGGGGGTTTAACAACAAATGGAGGCCATCTGGCTCTGGCACTACTTCCCAAAAGAGGAAGGAAGCCAGGGAAGCCAAGCAATGGTCCTTCCTGGAAGGGGACAACCCTTCTGGGAAGAAGTGCTTGGAAAAGCACCTGGCTAGCTTGGAAGCAGCCAGAAAAAAGTGCCTGGACAAGCTCCAGCATGCTGAGGAGGACGAAGCCTTGGAAAAGGCTGAGCAGGCACACAAGAAGGCCATGAAAAAACAGAAGAAGGCCAAGCAGTCCTTGGAAAAGGAGTCCTTGGAAAAGGATGTGGACATGGAAGAGGTCAAGGTGGAGGCTGAGCCCTTGGAAAAGGGCAAGCCTGGGAAGCATGGTCCCAGGAAGGCCTCCCTGGTCTCTGCTGACACCTTGGAAAAGGAAAGGCAGCTCAAGGCAAAGTTGCATGCTTCCTTGGAAAAGGAAAGGCAGTACACGGCAAAGCTGCAAGAAGCCTTGGAAAAGGCCAAATCTGCTGCTGGTACTGGGGCCAGCAGCAGCAGCAAGCCAGCTGGCCCCATGCAGAGCATGCCCCTGGTTGGTCAGCTTGATGAGGCCTTGGAAAAGGCAAAGAAAGCCTTGGAAAAGGCAAAGGCAGAGGAGGTCATCCACATCTGTGTGGATTGGCACAACACCTTGGAAAAGGATGATGATGTCTCAGCTGACAACATGGCAGCTTTGACATGCCTGCCGCAGGTGGCAAAAGTCCACCTGATCAGCTTTGTGGGCAGTGGCAGCAGAAAGAAGCAAGTCCTCAAGGACATGAAGATGCTGCCCCAGTATGACAAGCTGTCCACCAGCATGGCCATCTTCAACCAGCTGGGGGAAGATGGCAAAGTCGACTGGGCATGCCACTTGGGCTGCACAGTGATCTTTGATGATCAGCCTGAGATCATCAAAGAGGCCAAGCAGTGGGGGCTGGATGCTTATGGCATTGCACACCCCAAGGCCAAGCACAAGGGCCAGTTTTGGACCACCTTTGCTGAGGCTGTGCTGGACTACTTGGACAAGCTGGCCCAGTACCAGTAGTTCAGTGGCAGCTATTCCTTGGAAAAGGAAGCAGCAAAGGCCTTGGAAAAGGCATGCCCAAAGCCCTTGGAAAAGGGCCAAGCCTGTGCAGCTCAAAGCCTTGGAAAAGGTTGCCCAAAGCCTTGGAAAAGGCAGCAGCTGACAAACCTTGGAAAAGGTAGCACATGTTTCACCCACCTTTGCATGCATCAATTAAAAAATGTCCAGCTGGCCAGAATTTGTTGAAATAAAGACATGATGAACAACTATATAACATGTGTTAAATCATTGGTTTGATATTTATTTCTTGTGTTACTTGTGCAATTCTTGGCCAGCTGGACATGGAAGAAGCATTGGTAAAACCCCTTGGAAAAGGGGCCAAAACATGTACAGTCTAGTGTACAGATTGCTTCCCTGTAAAAAGCAGGGAAGCATAAGAGACCAACTAAGCAAGAGAGAAAAAGTGAATAAATAATAAATAAATAATTTAAAAATAATGAGACATATATAATTAAAAAAATAAAAAGTAAATAATCAAAAACATAAAAAAATTCAGTAAACATTGAACCCCAAAAATGCAAATTGAAAAGTATTTTTTTAGGTGAAAAAAATGTTTGGGAAGAAACCATTTGTGAGACATGAGGAAAGCCAAATGGAGCAAACTGCTTTGTGAAATAATCTTTGTTGGAATCAAATGAAAAGAGATCCAAAATTGTTTAGCTTTTTGAAAAAAAAGAGCCAAATGCCAAAGATAAATTGCAATCTTACAAAGAAAAAGTGCAAAAAAATGAAAATGAAATCACCTCAAAAAAAAAACTGCAAAAAATAGAAAAAAAACAAATCTGTTGAAATCTGTTGAAATCTGTTGAAATCCGTTGAAATCTGTTGAAATCTGTTGAAAACAAGGATTTCAACAGATTTCAACAGATTTCAACAGATTTCATTTTTTCTAATTTTGGCTGTTTTTTTTTTCCTTGTGTTTTTTTTTTTCTCTGTGGTGCTTTTGTCTTGTTTTCTTCTGGTTCTCCCCTGTTCTTTGTCAATTTTGGTTTGGAAATTGATGTGTTTTGTGTTTCTCTCTTCCTTGTTCTTTCTTGGTATTTGTTGGTTTTGTTTTTTTGTTAGTTTAGTGCTGTTGTTGTTGCTGATCTGTTGCTTTGTTTTCTTCAGTGGCTTTGCTTTTTCCCACACTTTGGTTTCGGATTTTGCCTGGTTGTTTTCAAGGTCAATGTTTTCTTGCAGGACCATCTTGGCTCAAAGTTTTGTTAGTGCTACAGCAATCAAACACTAGCTATGCCGCCCAAAAAGGTAATGAAAAAACATGTGAAGAAAGGAAAAGGAAGCAGCTTGGAAAAGCAAGGCAGGCTTGGAAAAGCCAAGGCCAAGGCCAAAAGCAAACTTGGAAAAGTTTGCAAAAGAAACTTGGAAAAGATGGGAAAGCTTTCCCTCCAGGAGAAAGTCCAGCAAGCAGCTGAGGCAGCTGAGGACCCAGAGGAGCAGGCAGAGCAGCTCCAGAAAACCCTTTCCACTGAAGAGAAAAAGGAAGTTTGGGGGAAGCACAACACTTTCCTCAAGCACAACCCCTTGGAAAAGGGTGACCATAACCAGCTGTCCAAGAAGGACAAAGGCATTGCTGCATGCCTCTGGTTTCTGAAGGAGGAGGGGAAGAGATTCATCCACACCAGCCAGACTGTCAAGGCTTCAGAAGCCTTGGAAAAGGAAGATTTCTGGATGACAGAAAAGCAAGCCTTGGACAAGTTTGGTGAAAGGGAACTCAACCTCTACCAGTACAAAGATCTCCATGCTTGGAAAAAAAAGGTCCAAGTCAACAGAGGGAAGAAATGGCAATCTGGACAGGAATATGAGCCAGAGGAAGAGGACTTGGAAAAGTTCAAAGCTCTCTATGATGAGGATGCCATGAACTTGGACCAGCATGAGATCAGCCAGCTGGAAGGCAGAGCCAAGGGGTCTGGAAAGACCAGTGGCAAGCACCTTGGAAAAGGTAAGACACACCTTGGAAAAGGTAAGACACACCTTGGAAAAGGTAAGGGCAAAGGGGCAAAGGAAAAGCAGCTGGCCATCAAGGACAAGGAGCCTGATGAAGAAGATGACCCTGAAGATGAAGCTCTGAAAGATGCCTTGAAAAAGGTCAGGAAAGCCAGGGACTCTGTGTCTGCTGCCACTTCCAACTTGGAAGAAGCCTTGGGAAAGGCAAAGTCTTCTTTGTCGAGACAAGGCAAAGCAGTGGCTGAAGGGTACATCAGCCAGCTGGGTAAGAACCTCCAAACATTGAAGGATGCCCTGGCTGGCAAGAAGGCTTGGAAAAGCAATGGCATCAAGAAGTTCTTGGAAGAAGTTGCCAAGAACATCAAAGGTGCCAAGGATGAGGCCAAAGAGCTGAAAGCCTTGGGCAACAAGGCTGCTTCTGTTGCTGGCAGCAGGAAGTCCAAGTGAGCTTGGAAAAGGCAGCCTTGGAAAAGGCAAACCAGCTTTGGAAAAGGCAAAGTAGATAACCTTGGAAAAGGCTAGCCATTGCTACAGCCCTAACACAGGGCAGGGTAGCTCTTAGATATAAGACACATAGCTTTGGAAAAAAACATGCAGCTGCTGGGGACCAGGGGTTAACATGGACACACACACACACACCTCCTGCAGCTGTTTCTGATCAAGTGTGTAAGTGTAGCTGTTTGCAATTCAGGTTTAGCTTTGCATCTTGCCTTGGAAAAGGCTACTCCTTGGAAAAGGAATGGCCTGCAAAAGGCTTAGGGGATGGCAGCTGGAAATGGAAAGTGGGAGGCCTAGCAAGGCCAAAACCTTGGAAAAGGATACCTTGGAAAAGGAGTCTGCTTTGGGCAACAAGCTTCTAAGCTTGTGGGCACATGGTACCCTTTCAGCAGTGATGGTGAGAGAGCTGGCCCACCTTGCAATTCAAGATGGTGCCAAGGGGGAAGACCTACACTGCATGGCCAAAGCAGGAGATTGGGGTGGTCGCCCAGGCAACTGCCACAGAGACATCATGGCCAGATTTTGCCATCATGTCACTTTGCCCCAGCCAGTCAACATCCAGGTTGGATGCATTGACCCCAAAACATCACAGCCAGCCTTGGAAAAGGCTGCTGTTTTCCTGCCACACCAAGTGTGGGCAAGCCTGGGTCACAACTACCCCTTCCACTTGGAAAAGATGGGGAAATGCTCCCTTGAAACCTTTTGGTCAAGGGTAGAATCATCTAATGATGATAAGCTCCTAAACCACCCGATGACCTTGGAAAAGGATTGGAAGGAAAAGAATGTACCCTTATTCCTCCATGGAGATGGGGTGGAATTCCAGAACAGGGACACTCTCATGTGTTTCTCCTTTGGTAGCCTGTTGAGCAACATGAGCTCACTTGAAAGCCATTGGCTGCGCGCAACTTTTCCCAAAAGTGCCACATCTGATGGCACATGGCCACCAATCTGGACATATTTGAGATGGAGCTTTGATGCCCTTGGAAAAGGGTACCACCCTTTGGAAGACCCAGATGGAAAGCCCTTGGAAAAGGGATCACCATTTTTTGAATGTAAGGGTCAGCCCCTGCACCCACAAGGCCTTAAAGGCACATTGTGGTCCATTATAGGGGATCAGGAGTTCTTCTCAAATGCCCTAGGCCTTCCTCATTGGAATGCTCACTATCCATGCCATGAATGTGATGGGCAGAACTGGGAAGGCTGTGCCTTGGAAAAGGCTGTGAAGGAAATCCGCTTGGAAAAGCAGAACTTTCAAGAATACAGCCATGCTGAGCACATGGCAGAGCCTGCCAGTGACCACCCCTTGTTTCAATTGGATCACATCTCCTGCAAGAATGTCAAGGGGGACCCCCTGCATATCCTTTTCTGCAAGGGTTTATATGGTCACCTGATAGGACAAGCCATGATTGGGAGCTGGGCTGGGTGGCTGCCATCTTCTCGAGCGACCCATCCTTCACCGCACTCTGCCCCGCACACAAATCGGCATCAGCGGCTCACTACTTTAATTGATATTTTATGGGTTTTAATGGGATTTAATGGGATTCATTGGATACAGTACCCTCTGGTAAACTCACATAGCTATTGAAAATTGCCATTTATAGTGGATTTTCCCATTAAAAATTGTGATGTTCCATAGGTATGTTAGTTTACAAGAGGGCAATGAACCATATTCTGAATTTATGTCAGAATTAACCTGAAAATAGTTGTTATCATCAAGGCCGGGTTGGATTCCCCATTCCGGTCCGAAGTCTGAATCGTGGCTTACCCTGGGTACTCTTGGGTACATCATAAGAATTTGTCCCTTGAAAAATTGCATGTTCTATCTATTATTTATGATCATCCAGTAGTACCTATTGGTAGTTGAATATCCCGGGTAATACCTATTGGTATCTATCTTTACCAGTAGTACCCGCATGAGGCGGGGCGGAAGTTGCCTTAAAGATATATATGAGACCTTTCTCATCTATAGAACTTGCCTGCGCCGTGCGCCAGCCAAGCCGGTGCGTGCGTGCACTCTGCGAAACTGATGTCTTGTTTCACATGTCACATTTGAAGCTCCACGTCACACTTCACACTTGACAGTCTCCACACTCCACACTACACACTGCACTCTTCACACTGCACTCTGCGCACTGCGCACTCCACACTTCACACTTCACACTCCACACTTCACACTCCACACTTCACACTGTACCCTTCCCACTGCACACTTCACAGTCCATACTTCACACTTCACACTCCACACTTCACAGTCCACACTTCACACTTCACACTCCACACTTCACAGTCCACACTTCACACTTCACACTCCACACTTCACACTGCACTCTTCACGCCCCACACTTCACACTGCACTCTTCACACTCCACACTTCACCTCATCTGAGCTCTTCTCACCTTATCCCAGCTCATCTCTTCTCATCTCATCTCTTCTCATATGTCACCTAAGCTTTCATGAATCACTTCCCAGTACTATACTACTAAGGAACTTGCATGCGCCGTGCGCCAGCCAGGCCCGTGCGTGCGTGCTTTGTGCGAAGCTGTTGCAGTGTTGCTGTCCAAGAACATGACCTGCGCGCGACCCCGGTAGAATGCAAACACTTTCCTCACACTTCACATTGCACCAAAATTGAGAAAATCTGCTGACAAATCACTTTCGCAGCCTTGATGCAGCCATTCCAATACGATTTACGATCTTCAGCTGCAAAAGACACTAGTATTACGCATGCAGCCGCTGCACCAAGCAACCTTGACGCAGCCACTACAATGCGATCTGCAGAGACTGAGTTGCAAAACACAATAGAACTACGCGCAATGGCGTCGGAAATTGCAGCTCCAAAACGGATGATCTCAAAGAGGCCAAGCAGTGGGGGCTGGATGCTTATGGCAAGGGCCAGTTTTGGGCCACCTTTGCTGAGGCTGTGCTGGACTACTTGGACAAGCTGGCCCAGTACCAGTAGTTCAGTGGCAGCTATTCCTTGGAAAAGGAAGCAGCAAAGGCCTTGGAAAAGGCATGCCCAAAGCCCTTGGAAAAGGGCCAAGCCTGTGCAGCCCAAAGCCTTGGAAAAGGTTGCCCAAAGCCTTGGAAAAGGCAGCAGCTGACAAACCTTGGAAAAGGTAGCACATGTTTCACCCACCTTTGCATGCATCAATTTAAAAATGTCCAGCTGGCCAGAATTTGTTGAAATAAAGACATGATGAACAACTATATAACATGTGTTAAATCATTGGTTTGATATTTATTTCTTGTGTTACTTGTGCAATTCTTGGCCAGCTGGACATGGAAGAAGCATTGGTAAAACCCCTTGGAAAAGGGGCCAAAACATGTACAGTCTAGTGTACAGATTGCTTCCCTGTAAAAAGCAGGGAAGCATAAGAGACCAACTAAGCAAGAGAGAAAAAGTGAATAAATAATAAATAAATAATTTAAAAAATAATGAGACATATATAATTAAAAAAATAAAAAGTAAGCAATTAAAAAAACAAAAAATTTCAGTAAACATTGAACCCCAAAAATGCAAATTGAAAAGTATTTTTTTAGGTGAAAAAAATGTTTGGGAAGAAACCATTTGTGAGACATGAGGAAAGCCAAATGGAGCAAACTGCTTTGTGAAATAATCTTTGTTGGAATCAAATGAAAAGAGATCCAAAATTGTTTAGCTTTTTGAAAAAAAGAGCCAAATGCCAAAGATAAATTGCAATCTTACAAAGAAAAAGTGCAAAAAATGAAAATGAAATCACCTCAAAAAAAAAACTGCAAAAAATAGAAAAAAAAACAAATCTGTTGAAATCTGTTGAAATCTGTTGAAATCTGTTGAAATCTGTTGAAATCTGTTGAAAACAAGGATTTCAACAGATTTCAACAGATTTCATTTTTTCTAATTTTGGCTGTTTTTTTTCCTTGTGTGTTTTTTTTTTCTGTGGTGCTTTTGTCTTGTTTTCTTCTGGTTCTCCCCTGTTCTTTGTCAATTTTGGTTTGGAAATTGATGTGTTTTGTGTTTCTCTCTTCCTTGTTCTTTCTTGGTATTTGTTGGTTTTGTTTTTTTTGTTAGTTTAGTGCTGTTGTTGTTGCTGATCTGTTGCTTTGTTTTCTTCAGTGGCTTTGCTTTTTCCCACACTTTGGTTTCGGATTTTGCCTGGTTGTTTTCAAGGTCAATGTTTTCTTGCAGGACCATCTTGGCTCAAAGTTTTGTTAGTGCTACAGCAATCAAACACTAGCTATGCCGCCCAAAAAGGTAATGAAAAAACATGTGAAGAAAGGAAAAGGAAGCAGCTTGGAAAAGCAAGGCAGGCTTGGAAAAGCCAAGGCCAAGGCCAAAAGCAAACTTGGAAAAGTTTGCAAAAGAAACTTGGAAAAGATGGGAAAGCTTTCCCTCCAGGAGAAAGTCCAGCAAGCAGCTGAGGCAGCTGAGGACCCAGAGGAGCAGGCAGAGCAGCTCCAGAAAACCCTTTCCACTGAAGAGAAAAAGGAAGTTTGGGGGAAGCACAACACTTTCCTCAAGCACAACCCCTTGGAAAAGGGTGACCATAACCAGCTGTCCAAGAAGGACAAAGGCATTGCTGCATGCCTCTGGTTTCTGAAGAAGGAGGGGAAGAGATTCATCCACACCAGCTAGACTGTCAAGGCTTCAGAAGCCTTGGAAAAGGAAGATTTCTGGATGACAGAAAAGCAAGCCTTGGACAAGTTTGGTGAAAGGGAACTCAACCTCCACATTGAGAGTGGAAGGGTGGTTTACAGAGAAGACCCTTGCACCTACAATGTCTACCAGTACAAAGATCTCCATGCTTGGAAAAAAAGGTCCAAGTCAACAGAGGGAAGAAATGGCAATCTGGACAGGAATATGAGCCAGAGGAAGAGGACTTGGAAAAGTTCAAAGCTCTCTATGATGAGGATGCCATGAACTTGGACCAGCATGAGATCAGCCAGCTGGAAGGCAGAGCCAAGGGGTCTGGAAAGACCAGTGGCAAGCACCTTGGAAAAGGTAAGACACACCTTGGAAAAGGTAAGACACACCTTGGAAAAGGTAAGGGCAAAGGGGCAAAGGAAAAGCAGCTGGCCATCAAGGACAAGGAGCCTGATGAAGAAGATGTCCCTGAAGATGAAGCTCTGAAAGATGCCTTGAAAAAGGTCAGGAAAGCCAGGGACTCTGTGTCTGCTGCCATTTCCAACTTGGAAGAAGCCTTGGGAAAGGCAAAGTCTTCTTTGTCGAGACAAGGCAAAGCAGTGGCTGAAGGGTACATCAGCCAGCTGGGTAAGAACCTCCAAACATTGAAGGATGTCCTGGCTGGCAAGAAGGCTTGGAAAAGCAATGGCATCAAGAAGTTCTTGGAAGAAGTTGCCAAGAACATCAAAGGTGCCAAGGATGAGGCCAAAGAGCTGAAAGCCTTGGGCAACAAGGCTGCTTCTGTTGCTGGCAGCAGGAAGTCCAAGTGAGCTTGGAAAAGGCAGCCTTGGAAAAGGCAAACCAGCTTTGGAAAAGGCAAAGTAGATAACCTTGGAAAAGGCTAGCCATTGCTACAGCCCTAACACAGGGCAGGGTAGCTCTTAGATATAAGACACATAGCTTTGGAAAAAAAAACATGCAGCTGCTGGGGACCAGGGGTTAACATGGACACACACACACACACCTCCTGCAGCTGTTTCTGATCAAGTGTGTAAGTGTAGCTGTTTGCAATTCAGGTTTAGCTTTGCATCTTGCCTTGGAAAAGGCTACTCCTTGGAAAAGGAATGGCCTGCAAAAGGCTTAGGGGATGGCAGCTGGAAATGGAAAGTGGGAGGCCTAGCAAGGCCAAAACCTTGGAAAAGGATACCTTGGAAAAGGAGTCTGCTTTGGGCAACAAGCTTCTAAGCTTGTGGGCACATGGTACCCTTTCAGCAGTGATGGTGAGAGAGCTGGCCCACCTTGCAATTCAAGATGGTGCCAAGGGGGAAGACCTACACTGCATGGCCAAAGCAGGAGATTGGGGTGGTCGCCCAGGCAACTGCCACAGAGACATCATGGCCAGATTTTGCCATCATGTCACTTTGCCCCAGCCAGTCAACATCCAGGTTGGATGCATTGACCCCAAAACATCACAGCCAGCCTTGGAAAAGGCTGCTGTTTTCCTGCCACACCAAGTGTGGGCAAGCCTGGGTCACAACTACCCCTTCCACTTGGAAAAGATGGGGAAATGCTCCCTTGAAACCTTTTGGTCAAGGGTAGAATCATCTAATGATGATAAGCTCCTAAACCACCCGATGACCTTGGAAAAGGATTGGAAGGAAAAGAAGGTACCCTTATTCCTCCATGGAGATGGGGTGGAATTCCAGAACAGGGACACTCTCATGTGTTTCTCCTTTGGTAGCCTGTTGAGCAACATGAGCTCACTTGAAAGCCATTGGCTGTGCGCAACTTTTCCCAAAAGTGCCACATCTGATGGCACATGGCCACCAATCTGGACATATTTGAGATGGAGCTTTGATGCCCTTGGAAAAGGGTACCACCCTTTGGAAGACCCAGATGGAAAGCCCTTGGAAAAGGGATCACCATTTTTTGAATGTAAGGGTCAGCCCCTGCACCCACAAGGCCTTAAAGGCACATTGTGGTCCATTATGGGGGATCAGGAGTTCTTCTCAAATGCCCTAGGCCTTCCTCATTGGAATGCTCACTATCCATGCCATGAATGTGATGGGCAGAACTGGGAAGGCTGTGCCTTGGAAAAGGCTGTGAAGGAAATCCGCTTGGAAAAGCAGAACTTTCAAGAATACAGCCATGCTGAGCACATGGCAGAGCCTGCCAGTGACCACCCCTTGTTTCAATTGGATCACATCTCCTGCAAGAATGTCAAGGGGGACCCCCTGCATATCCTTTTCTGCAAGGGTTTATATGGTCACCTGATAGGACAAGCCATGATTGGGAGCTGGGCTGGGTGGCTGCCATCTTCTCGAGCGACCCATCCTTCACCGCACTCTGCCCCGCACACAAATCGGCATCAGCGGCTCACTACTTTAATTGATATTTTATGGGTTTTAATGGGATTTAATGGGATTCATTGGATACAGTACCCTCTGGTAAACTCACATAGCTATTGAAAATTGCCATTTATAGTGGATTTTCCCATTAAAAATTGTGATGTTCCATAGGTATGTTAGTTTACAAGAGGGCAATGAACCATATTCTGAATTTATGTCAGAATTAACCTGAAAATAGTTGTTATCATCAAGGCCGGGTTGGATTCCCCATTCCGGTCCGAAGTCTGAATCGTGGCTTACCCTGGGTACTCTTGGGTACATCATAAGAATTTGTCCCTTGAAAAATTGCATGTTCTATCTATTATTTATGATCATCCAGTAGTACCTATTGGTAGTTGAATATCCCGGGTAATACCTATTGGTATCTATCTTTACCAGTAGTACCCGCATGAGGCGGGGCGGAAGTTGCCTTAAAGATATATATGAGACCTTTCTCATCTATAGAACTTGCCTGCGCCGTGCGCCAGCCAAGCCGGTGCGTGCGTGCACTCTGCGAAACTGATGTCTTGTTTCACATGTCACATTTGAAGCTCCACGTCACACTTCACACTTGACAGTCTCCACACTCCACACTACACACTGCACTCTTCACACTGCACTCTGCGCACTGCGCACTCCACACTTCACACTTCACACTCCACACTTCACACTCCACACTTCACACTGTACCCTTCCCACTGCACACTCCACACTTCACACTTCACACTCCACACTTCACACTTCACAGTCCATACTTCACACTTCACACTCCACACTTCACAGTCCACACTTCACACTTCACACTCCACACTTCACACTGCACTCTTCACGCCCCACACTTCACACTGCACTCTTCACACTCCACACTTCATCTCATCTGAGCTCTTCTCACCTTATCCCAGCTCATCTCTTCTCATCTCATCTCTTCTCATATGTCACCTAAGCTTTCATGAATCACTTCCCAGTACTATACTACTAAGGAACTTGCATGCGCGCCAGCCAGGCCCGCCCGTGCGTGCGTGCTTTGTAAGCTGAAGTGTTGCAAACACTTTCCTCACACTTCACATTGCACCAAAATTGAGAAAATCTGCTGACAAATCACTTTCGCAGCCTTGATGCAGCCATTCCAATACGATTTACGATCTTCAGTCTTCAGCTGCAAAAGACAATAGTATTACGCATGCAGCCGCTGCACCAAGCAACCTTGACGCAGCCACTACAATGCGATCTGCAGAGACTGAGTTGCAAAACACAATAGAACTACGTGCAATGGCGTCGGAAATTGCAGCTCCAAAACCGGATCTCGACGCCAAAGCGACAAAAAGACGATTTTGAAGCACTTTTTAAAAGGATTTTAAAAGGAAAATTATTAGCGCCAAAATTGAGAAAATCTGCTGACAATTCACTTTCGCAGCCTTGATGCAGCCATTCCAATACGATTTACGATCTTCAGCTGCAAAAGACAATTCCAATACGATTTACGATCTTCAGCTGCAAAAGACAATAGTATTACGCATGCAGCCGCTGCACCAAGCAACCTTGACGCAGCCACTACAATGCGATCTGCAGAGACTGAGTTGCAAAACACAATAGAACTACGTGCAATGGCGTCGGAAATTGCAGCTCCAAAACCGGATCTCGACGCCAAAGCGACAAAAAGACGATTTTGAAGCACTTTTTAAAAGGAATTTTAAAAGGAAAATTATTAGCGCCAAAATTGAAAAAATCTGCTGACAAATCACTTTCGCAGCCTTGATGCAGCCATTCCAATACGATTTACGATCTTCAGCTGCAAAAGACAATAGTATTACGCATGCAGCCGCAGCACCGAGCAACCTTGGCGCAGCCACTACAATCCCTGAGCATCGGATATTGAATAGGATCAATTGAAAGGGTATTGCAAATTATTGATATTTTTGAAACAAAAAAAAATCAATATTTTTTGGGTTGCAAATTATTGCTCTGAAATTGATTTTTCTATTGAATTTTTTTGGGTGCAAATTATTGATCTGTCTATTGAAATTTTTTGAGAGAATTATTGATATTTTTGGGGTCCCTTTTTCCACCAAATTTTCCTCAAAAAACTATATATACATGCTGAAGTTTTGGCTCAAATAGTGTTTCAAAAAGCGAAAAAACACCTGTACTTGCAAGACCTTCCTTGGAAAAGGCTTGTCCTTGGAAAAGGCTTTTCCTTGGAAAAGGTCTTTCCTTGGAAAAGCTGTGGGGTTCTGCCTTGGAAAAGGCAGCATGGCTGGAAGGGGAGGAGCCAGAAATTATCCAAAACCCTATGTGGATTCTGGCCTTCTCTACAAAGCTCTTGCTGCCCATGAGGACCTGGTGGCAAACTTGGGCTCCTATGAGCACCTGTCCAGGTCAAATGCACCATGCCCAACTGGGTTGGTCAGGTGCCTTCCTTTGTGGAGGGCATTCTTAAAAATCGAAAAGAGTGGTGATATCCACAGCTCTCCCTTAAGGGTTGCTTTGATTTCCCTTCTGGCTGAAAAGCCACAGCTGAACCAGTCTGGCCAAAGTGGCCAAGTGTGGGCCAACTTAAGGGCTGAGAGGATAGTCTGCTTATTGAACCATGTGAGGGCTATGAGCAGGCAAAGCAGCCTGCAGACTGCTGCCAGCAGGCTGAACAAGGATTTCCTGAGCTTGCAGGAAGGCCTCAACATGGTGGCAGCTGTCCCTGAAGCCTTGGAAAAGGCTCAAGCATTGGAAAAGGCTCAAGCCTTGGAAAAGAGCAAGGCAATGGAAGAGAGCAAGCCCTTGGAAAAGGCAAAGTCTGCTGGCAGCAAGCTGCTGAAGAAGAATGATAGCAACAGCAGTGCTGTTTCCATGGATGCCAGAGGCTTCCCCAGTATGTTTGCTAGCAGCCCAGAATGCCCCAAAACAGCAGCAGCTGCATCCAAGCTGCCACTCCTCTCCACAAGAAGGCCAGGGAGCAGGGTGCAAACTGACACAGGTTCCTTGGAAAAGGCTATGGGGTATGCTGCATGCTCCAAGAAAAGGCCAGCCGCTGCCTTGGAAAAGGCTCAGGCAAAAAAGCCATCAGCAAAGGCTTTGGGAAAGGCCAAGAAGGGAAAGAAAGCAGCAAAGAAAAAGGCAAAGCCTTTGGAAAAAGGCATGAGGATGAAATGGCTCAAACTGAAGGTCACTTCTGCAAAGAAGCCTAAGCCAAGGGCATATTTGACAGGAACCACTGAGGAGGGTGGCAAGCTGAAGCTAATTGTGGAGGTGACTAGCAGCATGTCTCCACACTTTGCCCAAATCATTGATGATATCCAAAAATCCTTGGAAAAGGATTCTTTGACAAAGGCAGAGGCTTTGGATATGAGGGCAAGGCTGTTGGAAACATATGCTGCCAAGTGAGCCCCCACAGCCTTGGAAAAGGCATGCTCAACTTTGGAAGTTGCATGCCAATAAAGACCAGCCAGTAGTGGCTTTTGCCACTACTGGCTGGCCTTCCTTTGCATGCACTTCTAGGGCTAGTTCCATGGAAAAGACTGCCTTCCTTGGTGTATCCTTGGAAAAGGATAAAAACCCTTGGGAAAGGAAAAAAAACCCTTGGAAAAGGGATATATCCTTGGAAAAGGAAAGCTGTGGCCATGGAAAAGCCATGGCCACTACAATTTTGTACATATAAGTTTCACCTATAGGAGTACCAAAAAAAAGAAAAACATGCTGCCTGGCAGCTGCAAGTCATGGTCACCATGTGCCAGTGCACCCTTGCCTTTGCAACTAAAAACTAAACCACCTCAATGTTATATGTGTCTTCAAAAAGGCATGGGTGCAGTGGCAAAAACTACATGTGTCTGCAGCTGTTTTGCTTTCAGCTTAGAGCCATAGGTTGCAACATGCCCCACTGGAGCACCACAGCAGCACCACAGCACCAGCACAGCAGCACCACAGAAACTGGATAGTAATTCCTAGGATACAAGAAACCGCCCACAACACTGTATACAATAGGCAAGGCAACCACACACTCACACATCAAACTTTTGCCTTAGCCCCTTGCTGTGTAGGGCTTGGAAAAGCTGCCTTGGGAAAGGCAAAGATGGCACAACCCCCCCCAGGGGGGTTTAACAACAAATGGAGGCCATCTGGCTCTGGCACTACTTCCCAAAAGAGGAAGGAAGCCAGGGAAGCCAAGCAATGGTCCTTCCTGGAAGGGGACAACCCTTCTGGGAAGAAGTGCTTGGAAAAGCACCTGGCTAGCTTGGAAGCAGCCAGAAAAAAGTGCCTGGACAAGCTCCAGCATGCTGAGGAGGACGAAGCCTTGGAAAAGGCTGAGCAGGCACACAAGAAGGCCATGAAAAAACAGAAGAAGGCCAAGCAGTCCTTGGAAAAGGAGTCCTTGGAAAAGGATGTGGACATGGAAGAGGTCAAGGTGGAGGCTGAGCCCTTGGAAAAGGGCAAGCCTGGGAAGCATGGTCCCAGGAAGGCCTCCCTGGTCTCTGCTGACACCTTGGAAAAGGAAAGGCAGCTCAAGGCAAAGTTGCATGCTTCCTTGGAAAGGAAAGGCAGTACAAGGCCAAGCTTGAAGAAGCCTTGGAAAAGGCCAAATCTGCTGCTGGTACTGGGGCCAGCAGCAGCAGCAAGCCAGCTGGCCCCATGCAGAGCATGCCCCTGGTTGGTCAGCTTGATGAGGCCTTGGAAAAGGCAAAGAAAGCCTTGGAAAAGGCAAAGGCAGAGGAGGTCATCCACATCTGTGTGGATTGGCACAACACCTTGGAAAAGGATGATGATGTCTCAGCTGACAACATGGCAGCTTTGACATGCCTGCTGCAGGTGGCAAAAGTCCACCTGATCAGCTTTGTGGGCAGTGGCAGCAGAAAGAAGCAAGTCCTCAAGGACATGAAGATGCTGCCCCAGTATGACAAGCTGTCCACCAGCATGGCCATCTTCAACCAGCTGGGGGAAGATGGCAAAGTCGACTGGGCATGCCACTTGGGCTGCACAGTGATCTTTGATGATCAGCCTGAGATCATCAAAGAGGCCAAGCAGTGGGGGCTGGATGCTTATGGCAAGGGCCAGTTTTGGGCCACCTTTGCTGAGGCTGTGCTGGACTACTTGGACAAGCTGGCCCAGTACCAGTAGTTCAGTGGCAGCTATTCCTTGGAAAAGGAAGCAGCAAAGGCCTTGGAAAAGGCATGCCCAAAGCCCTTGGAAAAGGGCCAAGCCTGTGCAGCCCAAAGCCTTGGAAAAGGTTGCCCAAAGCCTTGGAAAAGGCAGCAGCTGACAAACCTTGGAAAAGGTAGCACATGTTTCACCCACCTTTGCATGCATCAATTTAAAAATGTCCAGCTGGCCAGAATTTGTTGAAATAAAGACATGATGAACAACTATATAACATGTGTTAAATCATTGGTTTGATATTTATTTCTTGTGTTACTTGTGCAATTCTTGGCCAGCTGGACATGGAAGAAGCATTGGTAAAACCCCTTGGAAAAGGGGCCAAAACATGTACAGTCTAGTGTACAGATTGCTTCCCTGTAAAAAGCAGGGAAGCATAAGAGACCAACTAAGCAAGAGAGAAAAAGTGAATAAATAATAAATAAATAATTTAAAAAATAATGAGACATATATAATTAAAAAAATAAAAAGTAAGTAATTAAAAAAACAAAAAATTTCAGTAAACATTGAACCCCAAAAATGCAAATTGAAAAGTATTTTTTTAGGTGAAAAAATGTTTGGGAAGAAACCATTTGTGAGACATGAGGAAAGCCAAATGGAGCAAACTGCTTTGTGAAATAATCTTTGTTGGAATCAAATGAAAAGAGATCCAAAATTGTTTAGCTTTTTGAAAAAAAGAGCCAAATGCCAAAGATAAATTGCAATCTTACAAAGAAAAAGTGCAAAAAATGAAAATGAAATCACCTCAAAAAAAAAACTGCAAAAAATAGAAAAAAAAACAAATCTGTTGAAATCTGTTGAAATCTGTTGAAATCTGTTGAAATCTGTTGAAAACAAGGATTTCAACAGATTTCAACAGATTTCATTTTTTCTAATTTTGGCTGTTTTTTTTTCCTTGTGTGTTTTTTTTTTCTGTGGTGCTTTTGTCTTGTTTTCTTCTGGTTCTCCCCTGTTCTTTGTCAATTTTGGTTTGGAAATTGATGTGTTTTGTGTTTCTCTCTTCCTTGTTCTTTCTTGGTATTTGTTGGTTTTGTTTTTTTTGTTAGTTTAGTGCTGTTGTTGTTGCTGATCTGTTGCTTTGTTTTCTTCAGTGGCTTTGCTTTTTCCCACACTTTGGTTTCGGATTTTGCCTGGTTGTTTTCAAGGTCAATGTTTTCTTGCAGGACCATCTTGGCTCAAAGTTTTGTTAGTGCTACAGCAATCAAACACTAGCTATGCCGCCCAAAAAGGTAATGAAAAAACATGTGAAGAAAGGAAAAGGAAGCAGCTTGGAAAAGCAAGGCAGGCTTGGAAAAGCCAAGGCCAAGGCCAAAAGCAAACTTGGAAAAGTTTGCAAAAGAAACTTGGAAAAGATGGGAAAGCTTTCCCTCCAGGAGAAAGTCCAGCAAGCAGCTGAGGCAGCTGAGGACCCAGAGGAGCAGGCAGAGCAGCTCCAGAAAACCCTTTCCACTGAAGAGAAAAAGGAAGTTTGGGGGAAGCACAACACTTTCCTCAAGCACAACCCCTTGGAAAAGGGTGACCATAACCAGCTGTCCAAGAAGGACAAAGGCATTGCTGCATGCCTCTGGTTTCTGAAGAAGGAGGGGAAGAGATTCATCCACACCAGCCAGACTGTCAAGGCTTCAGAAGCCTTGGAAAAGGAAGATTTCTGGATGACAGAAAAGCAAGCCTTGGACAAGTTTGGTGAAAGGGAACTCAACCTCCACATTGAGAGTGGAAGGGTGGTTTACAGAGAAGACCCTTGCACCTACAATGTCTACCAGTACAAAGATCTCCATGCTTGGAAAAAAAGGTCCAAGTCAACAGAGGGAAGAAATGGCAATCTGGACAGGAATATGAGCCAGAGGAAGAGGACTTGGAAAAGTTCAAAGCTCTCTATGATGAGGATGCCATGAACTTGGACCAGCATGAGATCAGCCAGCTGGAAGGCAGAGCCAAGGGGTCTGGAAAGACCAGTGGCAAGCACCTTGGAAAAGGTAAGACACACCTTGGAAAAGGTAAGACACACCTTGGAAAAGGTAAGGGCAAAGGGGCAAAGGAAAAGCAGCTGGCCATCAAGGACAAGGAGCCTGATGAAGAAGATGACCCTGAAGATGAAGCTCTGAAAGATGCCTTGAAAAAGGTCAGGAAAGCCAGGGACTCTGTGTCTGCTGCCACTTCCAACTTGGAAGAAGCCTTGGGAAAGGCAAAGTCTTCTTTGTCGAGACAAGGCAAAGCAGTGGCTGAAGGGTACATCAGCCAGCTGGGTAAGAACCTCCAAACATTGAAGGATGCCCTGGCTGGCAAGAAGGCTTGGAAAAGCAATGGCATCAAGAAGTTCTTGGAAGAAGTTGCCAAGAACATCAAAGGTGCCAAGGATGAGGCCAAAGAGCTGAAAGCCTTGGGCAACAAGGCTGCTTCTGTTGCTGGCAGCAGGAAGTCCAAGTGAGCTTGGAAAAGGCAGCCTTGGAAAAGGCAAACCAGCTTTGGAAAAGGCAAAGTAGATAACCTTGGAAAAGGCTAGCCATTGCTACAGCCCTAACACAGGGCAGGGTAGCTCTTAGATATAAGACACATAGCTTTGGAAAAAAAACATGCAGCTGCTGGGGACCAGGGGTTAACATGGACACACACACACACACCTCCTGCAGCTGTTTCTGATCAAGTGTGTAAGTGTAGCTGTTTGCAATTCAGGTTTAGCTTTGCATCTTGCCTTGGAAAAGGCTACTCCTTGGAAAAGGAATGGCCTGCAAAAGGCTTAGGGGATGGCAGCTGGAAATGGAAAGTGGGAGGCCTAGCAAGGCCAAAACCTTGGAAAAGGATACCTTGGAAAAGGAGTCTGCTTTGGGCAACAAGCTTCTAAGCTTGTGGGCACATGGTACCCTTTCAGCAGTGATGGTGAGAGAGCTGGCCCACCTTGCAATTCAAGATGGTGCCAAGGGGGAAGACCTACACTGCATGGCCAAAGCAGGAGATTGGGGTGGTCGCCCAGGCAACTGCCACAGAGACATCATGGCCAGATTTTGCCATCATGTCACTTTGCCCCAGCCAGTCAACATCCAGGTTGGATGCATTGACCCCAAAACATCACAGCCAGCCTTGGAAAAGGCTGCTGTTTTCCTGCCACACCAAGTGTGGGCAAGCCTGGGTCACAACTACCCCTTCCACTTGGAAAAGATGGGGAAATGCTCCCTTGAAACCTTTTGGTCAAGGGTAGAATCATCTAATGATGATAAGCTCCTAAACCACCCAATGACCTTGGAAAAGGATTGGAAGGAAAAGAATGTACCCTTATTCCTCCATGGAGATGGGGTGGAATTCCAGAACAGGGACACTCTCATGTGTTTCTCCTTTGGTAGCCTGTTGAGCAACATGAGCTCACTTGAAAGCCATTGGCTGTGCGCAACTTTTCCCAAAAGTGCCACATCTGATGGCACATGGCCACCAATCTGGACATATTTGAGATGGAGCTTTGATGCCCTTGGAAAAGGGTACCACCCTTTGGAAGACCCAGATGGAAAGCCCTTGGAAAAGGGATCACCATTTTTTGAATGTAAGGGTCAGCCCCTGCACCCACAAGGCCTTAAAGGCACATTGTGGTCCATTATGGGGGATCAGGAGTTCTTCTCAAATGCCCTAGGCCTTCCTCATTGGAATGCTCACTATCCATGCCATGAATGTGATGGGCAGAACTGGGAAGGCTGTGCCTTGGAAAAGGCTGTGAAGGAAATCCGCTTGGAAAAGCAGAACTTTCAAGAATACAGCCATGCTGAGCACATGGCAGAGCCTGCCAGTGACCACCCCTTGTTTCAATTGGATCACATCTCCTGCAAGAATGTCAAGGGGGACCCCCTGCATATCCTTTTCTGCAAGGGTTTATATGGTCACCTGATAGGCAGCATCCTCCACTATTGCTGCTGGAGAGAAGGCCCTGGAAAGGTGTGCAAGAAGAAGCCTTGGGAAAGGCTGTCTGTGTTGTTTGAACAAATTCAGCTGGAATATAAAAGCCAAGAGTCCACCACAAGGCTCACAAACCTCAGGCTGAGCATGTTCACAGACTCCCAGAAACCTTGGAGCAAGTGGGCAAATCTTGATGTCAAGGGTGGTGAAGCTAAGCACTTGCTGCCAGCTTTGATCCCTGTCATCAAAAGACTCTTTGCCAACAGCAGGCTGCCAGAGGAGATGAACATGATCTTGGCAGCTGAAAGCTTGGAAAAGCTTGTGAGCCTGTGGGATTCTATGGAAATCATTCCCACTGATGCTGAATTTGCAAACTCCATGGCCTTGGGAAAGGCATTTCTGGATTCCTATCATGAGTTGAATGTGTGGTCCTTGGAAAAGGACAGGAAGAGCTTCCACAAAGTGCATAAGCACCACACATTCCTCCACCTCCTGAAAAATTCCAGACATATGAATCCCAAGCTGCAATGGTGCTTCAAAGCAGAAGACTTTGTTGGCCATTGTGCCAAATTAGGGCATTCAGTTTCCATGGGCGTCAGCAGCTGCAGGCTAAGTTTGAAAATATCAAACAAATACCGAGTGTTGCAGCACCTGCTGCTCACTCGCAAAAATTTTGTTGCTTCTTGCAACAATATGTTTGGCCTGGAATGACCTTGGAAAAGGTTGCTTGCTGCTGCCACCCTTGGCTGCCCAGAAAAGCTTGGAAAAGCAGTTTCCTTGGAAAAGGTTTCCTTGGAAAAGGCATGCTTTAATTAATCTTGTACATATCCATAGCCATGGCAAAGCCCATGGCAGGTCTGAAAATGGTGGAAAAAATGTCTATTTTGGGGCTCTGAAATGGTGTTTTTTCTATTGAAATTGAAGCTTCAAAACATAGGTTTTTTTATTGAAATTCATGCTTCAAAACAGAGGTGCAAATTATTGAAACAAAAGCCTCAAATTTCAATTGTCACTATTGAAAATCTAAGGGGTCAATATCAAGATATTGATCCTATTCAATATCCGATGCTCAGGGATAGGTTTCGCAGCATCCCGTGGCAAACCCGCACCTATCTACGCACGTGGCAACATCAAATGACGACAATGAAGCAGCCATTCCAATGCAATTTGCAACCAGAGATTCAAGAACCGCATAGAACTACGCACACAGACACAACGACTCGTTGCAAAACACATAGGAGGAACAATTCGCGCACAAAACGACCGCAGCCGCACCCGTCGCACAGACGAGGTACCTTTCATCGTCGGCTGCAGCCACTTTACACGGAAAAACACAAGGTTTGGTGCTCCGGCTTCCTCCCCAAAACATAGCCCATGCAACATTCATGCAGCCATTACAATGCGTTTCGCAACATCCCGTGGCAAACCCGCACCTATCTACGCACGTGGCAACATCAAATGACGACAATGAAGCAGCCATTCCAATGCAATCTGCAACCAGAGATTCAAGAACCGCAATAGAACTACGCACACAGACACAACCACCCGTTGCAAAACACATAGGAGGAACAATTCGCGCACAAAACGACCGCAGCCGCACCCGTCGCACAGACGAGGTATACCTTTCATCGTCGCCTGCAGCCACTTTATACGGAAAAACACAAGGTTTCGTGCTCCGGCTTCCTCCACAAAACATAGCCCATGCAGCATTCATGCAGCCATTACAATGCGTTTCGCAACATCCCGTGGCAAACCCGCACCTATCTACGCACGTGGCAACATCAAATGACGACAATGAAGCAGCCATTCCAATGCAATCTGCAACCAGAGATTCAAGAACCGCAAAGAACTACGCACACAGACACAACCACTCGTTGCAAAACACATAGGAGGAACAATTCGCGCACAAAACGACCGCAGCCGCACCCGTCGCACACACGAGGTACCTTTCATCGTCGGCTGCAGCCACTTTATACGGAAAAACACAAGGTTTCGTGCTCCGGCTTCCTCCCCACAACATAGCCCATGCAACATTCATGCAGCCATTACAATGCGATCTGCAACCACAGCTTCAAGAAACGCATAGAACTACGCACACAGCTTCAAGAACTACATCACCACTTCCCAATCGTCCCCACCTCCCTTCCTCACCACTCCCCTTCATCACCACTTCCCTTCGTCACCACTTCCCTTCCTGAACACGTCCCATCGTCCCCACCTCCCTTCGTCACCACTCCCCTTCATCACCACTTCCCTTCGTCACCACTTCCCTTCCTCGCCGCTTCCCATCGTAACCACATCCCTTCGTCACCACTTCCCTTCCTCAACACTTCCCACCACTCCCCTTCATCACCACTTCCCTTCGTCACCACTTCCCTTCGTCACCACTTCCCATCGTAACCACATCCCTTCGTCACCACCCTGTGTCATAGCTTCTTATTCTTTTGTTATGTATTGTTATGTGATCTACCACCCATCATCAAGGTCAATTCCATAGCTTCTTATTCTTTTGTTATGTATTGTTAGATTATGTATTGTTACGTGATCTACCACCCTTCTTCAAGGTCAATTCCATAGCTTCTTATTCTTTTGTTATGTATTGTTAGATGATGTATTGTGATGTGATCTACCACCCTTCATCATTTCAAGTCTCACAGAATTCTATTTGTCCGTAACACGGAAGTATTGCTTCCCAACTTCCTTTGATTATATACCCTGGGTAGTACCTATTGGCTGTTGGATGGGGGAAAAAACCCTCTACTAGACGCCAAAAATTGTGAAAATATGAAAGTCGGCGATTTACCTATTCAAAATGGTGATGTTCCGTAGTCATGTCAAATCACCAGAGGCTATAACGTGGCAAACCCATGAACCATCCCTAATACTACCATAAATGGGTTGTATAGACAATCCCCAAATGGTACGTTGATCTTTCGGTCTACCACAAAAAAAACTCTGGACTATGATCCTGATTCAATCAATCAGAAACTGTTAAAATATTATAGTCGCATAGATATCCTTAGCAACCAAGAGATATGTCCATAGATATAGTTTTATAAGATGCATGTAAAAGAAATGTAAAATCCTACCATAGAATTGTGGTAAATCAAATGGATTCCCTTCTGCATTTTTTGGATACGCACGGGCCGATATGGGTAGGTACTCAAGCATATAGACTCACAATTTGCTCTCTATGTTTTTGCATATTTATTTTCGCGCCGAGCTCAATACACAATGCACTCTTCAACAATACTTATACAGCCCGGTTTTGCAAAAAAACAATTTTTCAGGCTCTAAAAAAATGTTTTTTTCGGCGCTGCTCTTGTGAAACTCAGACAAGCCCGGTTTTGCCCAAAAAAAAATCAGGCTCTAAAAAATTGTTTTTCCAGCACTGCTCCTGTGAAACTCAGACTAGCCCGGCTGTGCAAAAAAAAAATCAGGCTCTAAAAAATTGTTTTTTCGTATGTCTCTTGTCAAATCTGCCAACTCCACCTATTTACCTCGCTTTAGCTCGCTCCAAATTGCGCAGATGCATACAATACATAACTAAGAATGTTCTAAGAATTTGAGGGATCCTCGACCTATTGTGGTGGAAATTTGTTTGCATTTAAAAATAAAAGTTTGAGGGACCCTGGGCCTCAAGCTTTCGGATTCTTAACCAACTCTCGGGTTGTAGACACTTAAGCTATTGAATCCCCACATTAGGGAGGCCCGATTGCACGAAATTGTGCTCTGATTGCGCGAAATTGTGCCCCGATTGCGGGGTACCAAGTTGTCCAAAAAGTCAAAAAAATGTCAAGAAACGCGCGAGAGGTGTAAAATCAAATTCTTTTGAGCTTGGTCCCAATGTGCATCCTCCGCAGGAAGAATAAATTAGGAGATAGATTCTAATTTAGATGCAAAGCTCGCTTCCAGGATTTGCCTCAATTAGCTTGAGTGTGGGCTAACTTAGTGGATATCACCAAGCGTTTAATAGATCCATAGGTGTAAAATGGGTTAGAACCCCAAAACGTGCTCATATCCATTGAAACCACCAAAAAGTGCGCAGACCCTCAAAAAACGCTCAGGAATGGCAGAAAGTGTATCCAACCAAGGGTTTGCCGGAAAAAAGTGCTACAATGGAATCTCCAGGCTTAATTTAAAAAAACAAATTGACGATTTTAACAAACGGACCCTAATCAAAAACACCCCGGGTTAACTAGTTTTCATTACTAAGGGGGTAGAACCTTCAAATTGACATTGATTTTTAAATTGTTTTCTAAAGGAGATCAATTAAAAGTCAAATTGACCAATCTGAAATTTCCCAAAGCAAATAATCTGGGGTAGTTGTTGTTATGAGTGCAGAATAGTTTTTGGATTTTTTGTTTGCCTCAGGTTTTGGAATTTTTGTTGGCTTTCTTTCCTGGTGTCATCTGCCTTGTATTTGCAACAGTTTGGAACTAGAATTGACTTTCGCCCGCTCTTTCGCATAACTTTCGCGGAACTTTCGCGAAAATATCCCTATTCACAGACCCCGGCCATCAGCAGGGGGTGCACTGAAGGAAAAGCGAAGACCAGGGGCCTTGGTGTTTGGCTCTCGCAAAGCCTCCCTTTTGGAAACTTGGCTACTGCTACTCGCATTCTCTGGTGCCCTTCTCCTGCCGGACCCCGGGCGGCAGTGGGTGGCAGCCCTTTACATATAATGATTATAATTCCCAACTTTCGCGAAACTTTTGCGAAATAAAATTTTACTTTCGCGAACTCGAAAAAAACTTTCACAAGGGTTTCCAACATAACATGCACGGCTTTCGCAATTAAAACTCCTTAAAGGGACCTTTAGATCGATCACCATAAATATGATAATATCTGATAATATATGTATACCCGGATCCCCCGCAGACCAGAAATTTGGTCTGAAGTGATTCAGTTTACTAATCAGACTGATTTCAGAAATCTCGCCTGAGGTGAACTGTCATTTAGCATGGCATTTGCTACATTTTGGCATGGTCACTTTGCATTTTGCATGGTATTTGCTACATTTGGCCATGTCCGCCTTGCATTTTGCATGGTATTTGCCACGTTTTGGCACTTCAACCTCTCATTTGCATGGTATTTGCTACATTGTGGTACTTCAAACGTTCATGTGAGTTTCTTGAGACTTTCTTTAGGGTTTCATTTAGGGTTTCATCTAGGGTTTCATTTAAGGTTTCTTTAGGGTTTCATTTAGGTTTTCATTTCAGGTGTCATTTAGTGTTTCTTTAGGTTTAATGTTTCTTTAGAGTTTTGCTTAGGGTTTCATGTAGGGTTTCTAATCAGGATGTCCAAACGTTCATGTGGGTTTCTTTAGGGCTTCTTTACGGTTTCATTTAGGGTTTCTTAGGGTTTCATTTAGGGTTTGTTGAGGTTTCATTTATGGTTTCATTCAGGGTTTCTTTAGGGGTTCTGTAGGGTTTCATGTAGGGTTTCATTTAGGGTTTCTTTAGGGTTTCTTTAGGGTTTCATTTAGGGTGTCATTTAGGGTTTCATTTCAAGTTTCATGTAGGGTTTCGTTTAGGGTTTCTCTAGGGTTTCATTAGGGGTTTCATTTAGGGTTTCTTTAAGGTTTCTTTAGGGTTTCATTTAGGGTTTCATTCCAGGTTTCATTTAGGGTTTCTTTAGGTTTAGGGTTTCTTCAGAATGTCATTTAGGGTTTCATTAAAAGTTTCTTTAGGGTTTCATTTAGGGTTTCTTTAGGGTTAACTTATGGTTTCTTTAGGGTTTCATGCAGGGTTTCTTATCAGGAGTTCTTATCAGGATTTCTTTAAGGTTTCTTTGGGTTTCACCTAGGGTGTTTACAAACAGGAGAGAGCAAAGCAAAAGAAAAGAAAAAACAAAGAGGCAGTAAAGACAGGAAGCAGAGAAGCAGAGGAGCAGGAAGTATATAGAGCAACAAAAACACTTGCCTGAAGAAAAGAAAAAGTAGAATAGTAGAAGTAGAAAGGCACAGAAGCACAAAAGCAGAAAAGCAGAGAAGCAGGGAAAGCAGAGAAGCAGAAAAGAAAAGAAGCAGGTAAAGCACAAAAGCAGAAGAGCAGAGAAGCAGGGAAAGCAGAGAAGCAGAAAAGAAAAGAAGCAGGTAAAGCAGAGAAGCAGACAAGCAGAGAAGCAGGGAAAGCAAAAAGCAGAAAGGCAGAGAAGCAGGAAAGCATAGAACCAGGAACCCAAAAATAATTCCAAAACCTGCCGTAAAAAAAAATACGAAAAATAAATAGCCCTCCTTTTATTATTTAGAGGAGTTTTAGTAGTAGGGAGAAGGGATTGAGACACGTCGGCAGGCCCATCACGAAAAGAAACGGTTGGATATCAGAAAAGATTGAGAATGAACAAGTTGGATTGCTCAACTCCATGGGAAGAATTCAGTGAATGAATGGCCGATATTAATGATGGATCCAAATATTTCACCAACATTGGTAGGTATACACTGACTAATACAACACTACAAGTGGTATAGTGTACCCAGCTCACCTCCTATATAAACCCCAAGAAGTTGAGTTCTAGCGCCGAAAGAAAACGTGGCATGCATGAAGATCGAGAAGGGATGAGGGCATATGATGCACCGGTCATATCAGGTCATACTGTGGATGGGCCAGCGAAATCCTGCACCACCAATTTCGGATTGTTGAAAGCCTATCTGGTTGGTGGTTTCAACCTCTCTGAAAAATATTAGTCAGTTGGGATGATTATTCCCAATATATGCAAAAATATAAAATGTTCCAAACCACCAACCAGCTATAAATAATGGGATAAACCATCTATCAACTGGTGATTCGGATTTCTTCCTTAGAGCTAAGTCTGACTAAGTGCACTAAGTGACTATTTGACATCTCCATGTTTGCCCTTGGTCGTAATACCATTTCAGTTGGCTAACATCCCCAAAAGGTATTGCTGAATTCTGCCTGAATGTCGTTTCTGGTTGCATAGATTGTTCATTCGTCATACTTCACATCTGGTTGGTGGTTTCAACCCATCTGAAAAATATGAAAGTCAGTTGGGGTTACTATTCCCAATATGATGGGAAAGTCATAAAATTCCATGGCTCCAGTCACCACCAACCAGACATTGTTTAAGCCATTTCCCAGAACTATTGGTCTTGGTGGCTGCTTCAATGCTTCAATGTTCAAGGGGATTCCCACCCGGAATTGCCGACATTCATCTTCGTCAACCACCATATATATATATTATTGATGAATACTGAATAATTATCATTCATTTGTAATATACAAATAGTATCTTATAGTAGCCCCAAAAGATGCGATTTTTTCTTTTCAAAAAAGGAACACCTGACTAAATTTAGATGAATCGTAAATCATAAAGTATCATAAAGTACTAAATTATCACAGAAATATGATGATAGTCATGATAGTGAAAACCCAAGATAGTACCATAATTACTCAACAAAAAGAAAAAATCACGACCCACGGTTCCATCTGGTTGGGGGGTACTATACTGGTAATGGCTGTTACAGTTTGCTATTGAAAATGACCCATAGACATAGTTGATTTTCCCATTAATAGCATGGTGATGTTCCATAGTTATGTAAACGTCTACCAGGGGGTAAATGTCGATTGTCGATAGTCTGAGACCACCAACCAGCCCCATTTATAGTTGATTTACCCATTAATAGCATGGTGATTTTAAATTTTGCCATCAGCTTTTTGGTAAACGTTTACCAGAGGGTAATAACCAGTGGAATCTCCAGGTTTCGCTTCCGAATTTCTCGCTGAGCCCAACCGCCAGCCCCGCGTGCCTCTCGACAGCAGGTCTCTACATTGTGTGCCTCCTTGGCTTGGGAAATCCGTGGTAAAATCCCATGGTTTTTAACTATTTAATGGGTATAACATCAATGGTTATTATATGGTTAGTATCCTGTTAATAATGGTTATTATATGGTTAATATACTGTTAATAATGGTTGATATATGGTTAATAATAAACCTGCTACCCTCTGGTAAACGTTTACAGTTTGCTACTGAAAATGGTCATAGAAATAGTTGATTTACCCATTAACAGCATGGTGATGTTCCATAGTTATGTTAAATATTGTTAAATTACCAGAGGGTAATCTAGGGAAATATCATCTATAAATATTGGATGATTTTCGAACACACCATGGTTGATTACCAATTGGGGTATTCTCCCAATTCCTGGTGTTTGTATAGGGAAAATGATGATAAACCACCAGATTTGGGGCTACCCCTTTTCAGATAAACCCATACCCTCTGGTAAACCTACAAAAAACTATGGAAAATCACCATGCTATTAATGGGTAAATCCACTATTTCTATGGCCATTTTCAATAGCTATGTTAGTTTACCAGAGGGTATGTGTTGACTGTTGATATGTGAGGACAATCCACTTTTTGCGGAGACTTTCTGCGAGTGCGCCTCCAACAGGTACCAGAGATACACCTGGAATATTTGGATGTACGTCCCAGTCAGTAAAGTGAGTAATAACCATCCTACAACCCAAGTATGTGTGGAATATCCCCAGTTGTACTTGGGTATACTTGGGTTGTGTATGGGTAAAGAACAGCACTTACGATTCTTGGGACGCCCCCCAAGTAGGACTATCCACAGGTCCAAGGGCCAACCATGGTTTTCTGCGGAGTAGTTTGTCGCTACACAGAGGGAAATTCATGTGATCAGCAAGGGTATCCAACAGATTTGCCATGCCAGGTTAAGCACATGGCATGCAATGTCTGGGTCTGTCTGAAATGAAGTATTGACAAATCGAATGGTGTATCGTCACGTCCACACAAAATTGCGATTTGGAGGTTTCCTAATGGCTGGAGGTACCATCCATGATCATCCATTTTATATGTATATATTTATATAGATATATATATATATATACATAATCAGATTTTCCATGATAATCCCTCCAGCTATTCGGGATCCTCCATTTATGGATACCCAACATTTCGTCTTTACAGGGTCCGTCCAGTTTCGAAAATTGTTGGAGAAACTCATGGGTTGCCAACAAGAATTGCGGTTCATCACCTGCCCTAACTCAGTGGGCTGAACCACCAAATATGGATGTAACCATGGTAATAGTCACCATAACATCATAACTTCAGATACAACCCCCCATAACTCTGGTTGTACATGGCCATATATCCATTTCTAGAACTGCACCCCTCAGTTCCGTCTCCCAACATAACACCCGGAGCCCTTTAAGGACCCCCGTCACCGCACTGCCCAGGGGCATCGATGATCACGATCCGACCCTTTAAGGACCAGCGTTCACGATGATGGGAACGGCATTGAGACACCGACGGATCCAGAATGTAGTTCTGCGGGCAGAACACGATGTCCTCGGAGAGAGCATGAAGGTATGGTTCATTGGGATTTCAATCCTCAATGAATATAATATAATACAATACAAAATGATATATAATATATAAAACTATAATAGATAATATATAATATATATAATATATAAAATATAATATATAATATATAAAATATATAACACATAATATATAATATATAAAATATAATATATAATGGTTAATCTATAATGTAATATACAATATATATATAATATAATATATATATATATATATAATACAAGGCGAATTACAACCTCTAGTCTGGTGTTTCCCCTCAACAACATAACATAACAACTACGTGCAAAATTGTCAAAATCGCATGTCTCAAAATGGACAATGCCCCAAAGAACCCCAAAGAAACGGTTTCGACGGCTGAAATATGTAGATCATGACATGGCATTTCACATCACAGGGTGAAATCGCAGGTCTCTGCCAGCTCTGAATTGACACCTGGCATCTTACCAATTAACAACAAGTGCACCATCAATTCCCTTGCCCTTTTCTACATATCCCTGAGCTGATCTTGCACGGCAGAGCTATCGCCACCACCATCTGGATCGCCCCAAGTAACGACAGATCCATCTGCCAAGATAGCAGCAAATGCGAAAGATGTGGCATGAACCTGCTGCGTGTTCCTGAGCTGATCTTGCACGGCAGAGCTATCGCCGCCACGATCTGGATTGCCCCAAGTAACGACAGATCCATCTGCCAAGATAGCAGCAAATGCTCGAGATGTGGCATGAACCTGCTGCACATTCCTGAGCTGACCTTGCACGGCAGAGCTATCGCCACCAACATCTGGATTGCCCCAAGCAACGACAGATCCATCTGCCAAGATAGCAACAAATGCTCGAGATGTGGCATGAACCTGCTGCACGTTCCTGAGCTGATCTTGCACGGCAGAGCTATTGCCACCACGATCTGGCTCGCCCCAAGTAACGACAGATCCATCTGCCAAGATAGCAGCACATGCTCCACCATTGGCGTGAACCTGCTGCACGTTCCTGAGCTGATCTTGCACGGCAGAGCTATCGCCACCACCATCTGGATCGCCCCAAGTAACGACAGATCCATCTGCCAAGATAGCAGCAAATGCTAGACCTGCGGCGTGAACCTGCTGCGTGTTCCTGAGCTGATCTTGCACGGCAGAGCTATCGCCGCCACGATCTGGAGTGCCCCAAGTAACGACAGATCCATCTGCCAAGACAGCAGCAAATGCTAGATTTGTGGCGTGAACCTGCTGCACATTCCTGAGCTGATCTTGCACGGCAGAGCTATCGCCGCCCAAAAGTGGATTTCCCCAAGTAACGACAGATCCATCTGCCAAGACAGCAGCAAATGCTAGATATGTGGCGTGAACCCGCTGCACGTTCCTGAGCTGATCTTGCACGGCAGAGCTATCGCCGCCATCATCTGGATTGCCCCAAGTAACGACAGATCCATCTGCCAAGATTGCAGCAAATGCTCGAGATGTGGCATGAACCTGCTGCACATTCCTGAGCTGATCTTGCACTGCAGAGCTATCGCCACCACCATCTGGATCGCCCCAAGTAACGACAGATCCATCTGCCAAGATTGCAGCAAATGCTCCACTTGTGGCATGAACCTGCTGCACATTCCTGAGCTGATCTTGCAGGGCAAAGCTATCGCCACCAAAACATGACCTGCCCCATGTCACGATCCTATCACCTCCATGGCACCAGATAGCAAAAGCTCCGTCTGTTGCCGCCATCTTTGCTTGTTGCACAATGGCTGTCAGGTGATCTCCCTCCTTCAGCCCTGCCGCTTGGAGGAACTGGTTCGGATCAGCCAGGATGTGCCCCTCTGCAGTGACAAGCCTCAGGAAGCCTTGTTCAAAAGACTTCTGGGCCAAACGCTTCAAGTCCCCAACTTTGGAGGACTCTGCGATGGACAAACTGTTCCGTTTTCCACTCGGCAAAGCTACGTTGACTTGCAGCATCAAAGCAACAATCAAAAGCGACACTTTATCTCACACATTTTGTTGTTCTATAGAAATCTCGAGCCAAAGTCACATGAGCATGGTCTGAGCCCAAGACTATTGATTCTGACAAGTTTCTAAAATCAAGTGCCCACCAAATGCCTCTGATTGGAGGGAAGGACACCTGCATATATATAATATATAATATAAAAATATAGAATATATAATATATAATATATAATATATAGGATATAAAAAGTAATATATAATATATAATATATAATATACAATATATTATATATAATATATAACATATAAAATATAAAATATAAAATATAGTATATAATCAGAAAATTGAAATATGGAAGGTCAAATGGAATACCATCTGATTTTGACGTGGAAATATGGAATCATGAAATAAGGGCAATATGGGGTTCACTATTGGAATATATCAGAAATTTGAAATATGGAAGATGAAATGGATATAATCATATGTGCTATTAGCCCGTTAGCTAGGATTTAATCCCTATGATTGTATGTATGTGCTTATATATATATATGTTCTTCCTTTCAAAACATAAAGAACCATATGGTCATATTATCCAATTTGAACTAGAACTGCACCCAAAATATGTGTGCTTCAAAATAACGCTACCAATGGGAGAATTTTCCATTTTTGCTGGGAGGTGCCATTTCATTCTCAGCTGGGTGACACGCATACGCCCCCTGTTGCAGCCAAAGAAAACGCATTTACCTACCATCTGTCACTCGGTTTCCCACTGTGAACATGGTTAAATAGTTGCTCAAAAATGATCCACCACCTTTGTTGATTGATAACGCCCCCAATTTGTAATAGTGAGCCCAAAATGTTCGCGTACAGATCAACAGTTGGTTCACCCAACCAAGATTGCAAGGTCAAGAGATGAGTTGTAGCTACTACAACAAAAAACATCATGTGGGTAAAACAACAATAATCACCATAAATAGTTCGTAGAAACCATTCCCAAATGGGTGATTTATGGCATTGTTTCACCCGCATTAGTTGAAATCCACATGATTTTTTTCCTTGCTCTGATTGGTCTATACTCTAGTAATACTCAGTAGAAGCCCACTTACCGATGCGCTTTTCTTCATGGTAGAGTCTAGTAAAGATCCCACTTTCTTCTGCGAATTTTAAATGGAAAACTTAAACCCTATATGTTCCTAGTTATTTTACAACTATCCCATATATATATATATGTAATTATATCGTTAAAATTGGGTACCCCCAATAATATAGATGGTTAATACATGTTCAGACACAACAATAGACTCAAATCTGTGGTTTTTGGGTCTAAATAAATTTGACGACCCATCTCCTCATCTGAAATCGCCAAGCAACTGCATCTCCTGCCAAGACATGGGCTGTGTAGTACGGGCATCCTGGAAATTGGTCCTCGCTTGGCATGTCAGGACCAGGTCGGACCACGGAGCCAAATCCATCCCAGCTGCATCCCTGAGAATCCCGAAACAGATGCACAGATGCACTTAGCAGCATGCTTGGGAATACCTTTCAGTATACAGAACACATACAAATACAGAGACTCAAATAGAATCAATACATAGATAGCCCAGGTACACTCTTAATATAAGCCAAATATTTGAATAATGAGATATTCATGAGATACAGTATATAGCATCACCAATAAGACTTAAATATCTAGTGAAGTTACAAATCTTTAAAACCTGCCGCGGATTCGTTCGGGTCAAGCATCAGAAGCTTTCGGCTGGGCACATGATAACAACTCTTCCACCTGGGGTCGCCGCGACCCCAGATGGGATTGAATGGCAGTATAGGTACAGATAGCTACAGTGACTCATCTACCCTCTGGTTATTTCAAAATAGCTATTGAACATGGCCATTTATAATGGATTTACCTATTAAAAATGGTGATTTTCCATAGTTATGTAAACCTTTACCGGAGGGTAACTTAATTACTGGGATAAATGATCATACCTTTCCGGATACTACTGGTTCATGTCTATTAATTCTACCTATGGTGCTACCTATGGTGCTGAAATCAAGGGTTAGCAGTGAAAATCTGGTGGCTCCCATCGGGATTTTGCCAATTGCACCAACCCCACTCAAGTAAGCCCCGATCCGTGCGAGGAGATGCACTGGGATTATGAATGGTTGGTGTGGGTGAAAAATGATTATATAATAATGGTACAACTATGGCTTTTAATTTAATGGGTACAACCATGGGATTCAAAAAAATAAGTTGGGATAATTTGGGATATAACATGATATACCATGACATAACCCCAGCTATGGTGAAAGCCACTCCCTAGTGGAACTGCAGCCCCCACCTTTTGAATCCAATCGTTGGGGTCCTCAACAAACATCACGTTTACTCCCAGAAGATAGCAAAGTCGTTTACCTTCTGGTTATGTCAACATAGTTATTGAAAATGACCATTGAAATAGAGGATTTACCCATAGATGGCATGGTGATGTTCCATAGTTATGCTTTGTTGGTTTACCAGGCCGGGTAGATTCGGATAAGTTACTTTCTATCTCTTTAAAAGGAGGTCGCAGAATACAAGTCTACCGTTGATCAGAATCTACCACCAATCCCAAAGTGTTGCTGAAGCTCGTCTACTTCTGACCAACATAGAACCCTGAAAGTGTCATGTGTAGCAAAAAATTAATCTTCCAAATCAATTGAGCATTGTTGCAGACCCTCTGTCGTCCCTAAAAATACTGATTGGGCAATAGGATTTGCCACAATAGAATTGTGATCATCCCCAATTTATAAAGGGTATATACGTAGGTTAATAACCCCCGAACATCGACAATTGCGCCAAGATGCATCCCAAATGCGCCCGGCTTGGCCATATCGATCCTTGGTGAAAAAAAACCCAAGTTTTGCTCGTCGAATTCTCTATCATTCCCCGTAATACTCATCTCAAAAAATATGAAACTTAAAGTCCTATCAAAAATAGTGATAGATTACTTTTCTAGCTTTTTGGATTACTATAAGTTTAATTATTATGTTTATCAACCATGTTCTTGTTGTTCTTAGTGTTGAATCCCGCATTTTGTGGGTGGACATTGTTTTTGTTGACACCTTCACAACAGCTTTGACGCCATATTTAAATAGTCAAATATCAAATTGCTCATAGTCTAGGTGATCCAGCAATGCATATGATGTGTTGACAATCCTGCATCTTGCTTCATCTTGGTTTCTCCGTAAGTGTTGTTTTCATTACGGTAAACCTTAAAACACACCTGATTCGTACTTACAAGCCATTCGAAACACATGCTGGCAAAGTGGAATCACCATCCCAGTTTGGGCAACATCTCATACCTTTCTTCTTCTTTTGATCTCAACCTCCCCCAAATCCCAGGATTTTCGGATTCCAAGGATCATGAACACGCTGCGCATAGCTGTTCTGTCCCAAACCTGGCTGGAGCAACCCTGCTTGTTGGTTAAGAAAGGGATTCCACTGGAGTACGATGATCCCAAACAATCAGCAAAAGCTCTGAACATTGTTCAAATCGCACTGCCGATGGTGATGGCATGTGATGGCCCCAATCACTTTTGAAGCTGGCACCCCCTAATCTGATGAAGCACCTAAAAAGTTGCGGAAATTCTGTGTTCCCAGGATGTGAATTACCCTTTGGTAAACGTTTACAAAAAAATATGGAAAATCACCATTTTTAATGGGAAAACCATCTATTTCCATGGGCCATGTTCATCCATTTTCCATGGCTATGTTAAATAAACAGAGGGTAGATGAGTCATGTCCTCCATTATTTCCAGGTGTCTTGTTGCTATTTTAACGGCGTCGACCTTCGGGGGTTGCAACCTTGGCACTGTTCCACTACTAAATTTAACTTATTTCGCCATAGTTGTAGGGGCCCAATAAATATCCCAACTTGTGGAAGTTAGATCCCATAGTTATACCCATGAAAACAACCATTAATAGCCATACGTAGTTATATATATATATATATTAAATACTCATCCATGAATAATTTGGTGAATAATGGTATATTATATATATATGTATATTCCCATGTTCTTGGTGGTGGCACCTGCAAGGGGCCGTGCAGTTCGTGTAGGTTCTACTCCCCTGCCGTGTTTGTGTTTCTGTCCGTCTATTTTTTTCTATCTTTTTATAGCTTCATTTTCGGGGGTTGGTTGGGTGGGGTGGGTGGGGCAATAACGTCCTTGCACTTGCACACCCACTTGCTGTTACGTCATATACTTTTCTTCTTGCCATGTCAGAAGAACTTCTCTAGCATTTCCACATCTTCTGCACGCTACGTTATATACTTCTCTTGTTGCCATGTTCAAAGAAGTTCTCTAGCACTTCCATGTCTTCTGCTTGTTACGTTATATAAATTACTTGATGCTACGTCACAAGAACTTCTCTAGAGTTGATGCTATGTCATGATAATTTCTCTTGTGCTTCTAATACAAGTTCAAGCTACGTTATATATATATATAAGTACATACATACATATATATATACACTGTATATATATATATATTATGTATACATAAATACATATATATATATATAACGAATATGACCAAAAAAATGACTCGCCAGAAAGACGTGCAAAAAGTGCACGAAGGGTCGTCGAAAAACACTTCCTAAGCAAACCCTTGCAGAGGTTTTGCATATTTTCTAACCATCGCTTTCTATGAAATCCCTCAAAGCCGCCATTTTTTGGTGATTCTCAAAATCGTCATGATTCCGACACATTCACAAACGCACGGCCATGCACGGCCCCTTAGAGGCGCTGGCACCGTGCTTTTTCACCTATGGCCAGCCCCATAGTGGGGTGATCCATACTCTCTGGTAAACTAACATAGCTAATGAAAATGGCGACATAGAAATAGTGGATTTACCCATTCAAAATAGTGATTTTCCATAGTTTTGTTAGTTTACCAGGGGATATCCAAAAATTGCCAGACAACTCCAAATGTCATAGTTGAGTTTCCTATTGACAGTGGTTTCCCAGGTCGCCAACTGTAAACGTTTACCCAGATCAGCCCAGATCCAGCAGGGCCTCGATAGAGGTTGCAGCCTCCCGGCAGGTTGGCCACCGCACAACGCGCCGCTTGGCGACAGCTGAGGTTCAAAGACACGCGACCGCGGCGCGCCTCCGATTTCACCTCTGTGAACACCCAGCGAAGAGTGGAGGACTGGGGTGGAAATAAAGGGTATAACTGGTACAACTATTGACTAATAATAGTTAATTATGGCTTAATAATGGTTGATATATTGTTATTAGATGGTTAATGATGGTTAATAATAACCTGGTTAATGATTATTAATGATTAATTATTAATAGTTATATTAGTTATAATTCGCTATACTGGTTAATGGCTAATACCCTGGTGATTGACTAATAATACTGGTTGGTGGTTTTAACCCCTTTGAAAAATATTAGTCAATGGAAAGGAATATCCCATATATGAAATGGAAAATAAAAAATGTTTGAAACCACCAACCAGAATAGTTAATTATGGGTTAATAATGATTAATACTGGTTAATTGATATGGGTTGGTAATGGTTAATGATTATTAATGGTTATTGATGGTTATTAATGGTAATGAATGGGTATAACTATGGGATTCTGACTTCCAGAGTTGGGATATCGGGCACAACTATGGTCATCAAAAACATTTACGATCAGCTGGTTAATTAATCTATAGCCAGAGATTTCCGTTTGTACCTGGTGAATCTATACCTAGACCCTCTGAAAGTCTGCAAGTAATCAACCTTAAAGAGTCGACCCCCCGACCTTAAAAAAAACAAAATGGAAATTAACCCTAAACAATTGCAATTAACCATAAAGCTTAACCATAAAAAAATAGTATCTTACCCCCATAAAATCCAGTATTTCTAGCCATTTTTGGACGGGTTTTTGCTGAGGGCTTTAAGGATGATCAGTGCGTATCAAGGTTCAACAAACCGAGCTGGAGATTGCATCAGGACATTTGGCTTATTAAACAGCCCCCAGAAACCGTGGTTTAGGACAGGATTTACACTATAAGTGGGACCATAAAATGGGGGTGTTTAACATTAGGGGGATGGAGTTAAACCAAGCAAAATTTGGTGATTGAATGAAAAAAACATTTGATTTAGCCAAGAAATGTTGATATCAGCTGCAAATGCATGGATTTAACAAGCGAAAGTGGGAATTGCAGCAACACAAATGCGATTATAACATGATATAACCAACAAACAGTTGAAATGTAGCCGGCAAAGATTAGGATTTAGTGGAACTGACTGGTGAAAAAAATGTATTGAACAATCATCGCAAAGGATTCTCATCCAAAAAACCTGCAGGGATGTGTCCTGGCAAATCAAATAGTATCATTTAATAACCCACATAAAATCCAAGCACTATGATCTCAAATTTCTTAAATCTCCGGTAATCAAAGATGGCCATGGAACATCACCAATTTACAGATGGATTTTCTTAAGACCTCCATTTCTGGAGGATTTCCAATTGCCATCACCCGATGAGTTGATTTAAAATCATGATCCATCTTCGGCAGTCATCAAACAATTAATTTTTTGCTTCTTGGCTGGATATGGTTATTATATGTTATTATCCATTTATATCAAAAAACTCAAGGATTTTCCACTATCCATCCAGTCGGCTGGGGATGAAATGGCTATGACTCTGCCAAGGCAAATCCATCCCCATTTTTGTGGTTGAATATCCTGGGTGAAACATCCCATGAAAAATTCCATCCAGCTGGCTTCGTGCCGCAATTAGTGTTTGGACATCCTCTGCGACATCCTCAATGATGCCTTGCTCAATCACAAGGGATGAGCCTGGAGCATTCGGCTCCGTATTCCAGACATCTCACATGGAGCTGGAGGCTCCCATCCTCCGGCACCGGCAAGCAGGCAGCCAGTGTATCACCGGGTTCCGGTCCAAAGATCGTCTGAGAAGTCAGCTCCGGTGCCCCCAGAGCTCAAATGCTTGCTGCGCAGCAATGCTCTGCTATGCCTTTGCGGTGAATCGAAACCTACGCGGGGAAGGTTCACGGGGTGGCCTCTGGAAGGTGGTTCCCCCTACCCGCAACATGGCCGGCACAGAAACCGAGGTACGGTCTCGTTGGCACACAACTGATCGCGGCTGCCAATGACAGCCATGCGGGGCCTGGTGGCAAGGTTTGCGGTGGGATTTTACCAGGAAAAATGCGGATTATTAGTCAAGCAAAAATACAAACGTTAGTTTTTGGGGTACATATAAATTTGAGCCGTTCCCATTTCGACCCACATGCCATTGTATCCATCCTTTACGTATGCGTATGTATATATATATATGATATTATGTACAGTACATGTAGGCGCCAAACCCCACGTTCGACCATAACACACTCTCTGGCGTCTCCGGTGACATAAGTAAAGACTGTAGCCTGCTGCTTTCAAAGAATTCTGATATCCGGCTGAGACATCCATAAGTTTAACAGGGACGTTTTCTACTGGCGGAATCTTATCTTCATAAGGGATCAAAAGCCCCACGCCATCTGAACAAGTATGTTGTACAAGTATGTTGTATATTTGTTAACCCATGATGTTGGGTCATGACACATGCTACCAAAGCTCGTCGGGGCAAACAAGTTTGCTGCTTCGTCCGCCCCAATGCGCGGCACAGCGGCAGAACCCGCAAAGTCATGCGGTCTAAAGACCAGTTCGGACCGCCATGGAGGATCTGGTCGTACTTCGGACAGATCCCTCACTTGGCGTGGGTTTCCACGGGAAGGTTGAAAGGAAATAGATGAGGAAGCCGCATGGCGAGCTGATTAAAAAAAAGCCGAAATGCAAATTCAATAGAATCTTCAACCTGATCGTAATGATTTTCAAACTTCGTGCATGGCAACATGGTCCAAACGTATGGTCATTGGTGGCCGCTCTTCCGCCAGTCAAAAGGCAACAAATTCAGACAAGTAAAATTTGACGAACCCAACTCAGCTTCTCTGCATCTGCATTTCTTGTTGCCTACAGCTGCGAGTCAACAAAACGCATCCAAGCATCAGCGGCCACTTGCCCATTTTGCCCTTGCCCTTGCCCCTGCCAAGCGAGAGAGCTTTCGAGGTGCCCATTTTGCTCACTCGATCCGTTATAAGTTCCTTCTAAGATCACCTTGGCAATGCCAGGCATCCAACCTTTGGAGCCGCATCCACTCACCGCCGACACAGCTCCCCACCTTGTCCCGTCCACAGCAACAGTTTTGCCCCGGTGTCCATGCAAGGTCTGAAGCCAAGCTAATCTGGCGGCAGACCCTCCAAATTCAAAGGGATGATGATGCAAATGAAAGGGTTGCGGGTATGGAAGAAAATACTCGCACCATGACAGATGGTTTTCGGGACGCATCTCTCAGAGGTGTGGCCAAATTCAAGACCTCTCCCTTGACGAGTTAACCAACCAGCCAGCCAGGGCCAGGTGCTGTAGAGTTTGTCCACAAATTCATCCGCTTCACGGCCGCTTCAGGCGGCACCTTCTTTTGGGACCTTCTCGTAGATCATCCGAGCGAATATGAAGTGAACCTAGACAGGACCCGGCAACATGTGCCAATCTGCTGAATCTTGCCACAGCCTCTACAGATGTAGGTACAAGCAATGGTAAATATGGGTGAAAATTGGTAAATCATGATGCATAATGTTAGTTAGTTGTTGGCAATTCTTAGCAACAATGCCCTTCATATCCTTATGTGCAACCAACTTTGCTCACAAATATTCACACCTGTCATACTTTGGCGATTTATGGAAGAGCTTTCGGGACATGCTTTATTCAAACATATATATTTAACATTATTCAACTATATTCAGCTCTATTTCTTCAAACAACACCTTCGTACACCTTGTGTGGCCGACAAACATCCACAAACCTCACATATCTCACGTATATCCACAGCTATCATATCCCGAGAAAAACGTTTTGTCGATCTAAAGCAGACAAGAAGCACCAACCCACAGGCTGACGAACTCTTCAACCTTGGCATTGATGCCCTTCCAAGAGCTGCTGCGGCGGCAGACCGGTGGGGTCTCAGAGCCGCTCGGAAACGACACCCGCAGCTCGTGAAGCACCGTCTGCCTCAGGTAGGAGCCCTCAAGGCGAGGACAAAGGTACTAGAATCAGGAAGGACAAGGACAAGGTCTATAATCATTGCCACGTTCAAATACTGGACATATAGGTCCCCTGATAGCCCAAGACTAGTGCGGGCCCTCCGCGGGCTTATACGGGCCCGTCGCGGGCTTGCGGGCCCACGGGCCCGCGGGCCCGAGGGTCTTCAGGTCAGCATTTTATCGTGTGTATGTTCTCGCATTCTATCTGCCAGATAGAAGGTCAGATAGAATGTCAAAAGATATGCCAGATAGAATGTCAGAAGGTATGCCAGATAGAATGTCAGATAGAATGCGAGAAGGTATGCCAGATAAAGTGCCAGAATGTTTGCCAGATGAACGCCAGAAGATTTGCCAGATAGAATGCCAGATAGAATGTCAGAAGATATGCCAGAAGATATGCCAGATAGAGTGCCCGAAGATATGCCAGAACATATGCCGGGTAGGATGCCAGAAGATATGCCAGATAGAATGACAGAAGATATGCCAGATAAAGTTCCAGGCGATATGCCAGAAGATATGCCAGATAGAATGCCAGAAGGTATGCCAGATAGAATGTCACATAGAATGCCAGAAGGTATGTCAGGTAGAATGCCAGAAGATATGCCAGATAGAATGCCAGAAGATATGCCAGATAAAATGCCAGAAGATATGCCAGATAGAATGCCAGAAGGTATGCCAGATAGAATGTCAAATAGAATGCCAGAAGGTATGCCAGATAAAGTGCCAGAATGTTTGCCAGATAGAATGCCAGCAGATTTGCCAGATAGAATGTCAGATAGGATGTCAGAAGGTATGCCAGAAGCTATGCCAGATAGAATGCCAGATCGAATGCCAGAAGATATGTCAGATAGAATGCCGGAAGATTTGCCAGTAACAAAACGTATAAATGTCATGGTGGGGACGGGGATGACTCGAAGTAAAGTAATGCAATCAAAGGGCATGGTCAAGCGGCATGAAGTTACAAAGGTTCAAATAATGATGGAACTTAAATCATCTCAAACTCTCCGTGTGGAATGAACCCTTGAAGCTCCCTCCAAAACTCCAAGTTTCTGTACAATCACAGAAAAGCGATTCATGAGCGCTGTCACGCACAGTAGAGGTCAGTTCGTCTCATCACATTTTGATGGTAGTTCATATACAATACAAGGCAAAAACAATCTTGCTAACCTCACAAAGCCTTTTTCTTCACCAGGGCAAGTGATTTCGAAAGCGATCTCTTGCCAGCGGCTGTTCAGAAACGCTAACCTCATGTGAGCCAAAGACCTTGGCACCGAACGTCTCTTTGAATTCTGCACAAACAAGCGTTCCTATTCTACTCACTATTTTCAACATCCTGGACATGTCCGACAGATTGACCAACTATTATACAGACACTATATAAATAATTACAGTCTAGAATCGGCTCGATACGTCTGACTAGACATGAAAGGGCCGTTTGTCAGGATCAATGATCACTGACGGCTTTGAGTGAACGTCAGTCAACATGTTTATGGATGTTTATTCAATGAAAGTGTTCGAGCTGCTGAAGTGATTTGTTGGACATCAAACTTGCGCATGTGGTTGCGTTGGAAAGTGTCAAATCACAGCGGTTATGCGTTTAATACTCTTTTCTGACGGTCCAATCTGGAGCCGCATCTTGAGGGCACATTGCTTTTGTCACTTGTCACGGGCACGATGAGCATATGGATGTAACAAGACAGTGGATTTGAAAGGGGCCATCGAATGCCCGCAAAAAAAGGTTCAATCAACAATGGATGCCCTGAGTGTTTCGAGGCATTAGACATCATCATTTCACACCCTCGTGAACTCGCATCTCATGGATGGAGAAAAGACGATACAAAGCCATGCTGAAAAAAGCACCTCTTCAGTCCGTTGCCAACCGCAACACTGCGTCTGAGCTGCCCACACACCGGTCTCATCTGGCAAGTTCCGCAAGTTTCCCAAGGATGCCTCTGCAGATGCAACTTTTGCCGTGGTTGAAAACATCCCATGATCACATGCTACATTTGAGATTTGAATGAGATGTTAGATCTCATCGTTGGGAAAAAGTAAACTGTTCTATATCTAGTCATTAAATGGTGTTTTTTGAAACTATCATGTTCCATGATTTTGGGGCAATTCATGACACTGTTTTTTGCATATAGTTCTTGTCGTGTTGTTTCTTCATCATTACCATTCTTGAAATCGATCCCGAAAGATACGACCCAAAACCCATTTTTTGGGTGATATTATTTGGATCCCAATTTGTTGCGGGAATATCTTGGTGCCTTTTTTTGGGGTGTAAGACCAATTTTGATGTTCGGGTGCTCCAGGTAAGCAAAAGTCAAAACAACCGCAACTCAGAAGCTCAATTGAGATTTGTTTTTGGGATGATAAACTCTCAGCTTCCGACCTTCGCGGGCTCTACGGGCTCCGCGGGCCCTACGGGCTTCACGGGCCCTACGGGCCCTACGGGCCCCCCGCGGGCTCCAAATCCTTGAGCCCATACCGCGCAGGCCCGCGGGCCCGGGCACACGGTGAACCATAGCCCAATTACTGTAGAAAGCTTTCTGGAATAGTTGGATATAATGATGCATCACACATTCTCGGAATCTGTCTGGGCACAACGCGATAATATACCCAAAATATGATCTGAGAATATAACAATCCCCTACCCCCTCTGAACAAATATGTTGTTCCACTTCTCTTCATGAGGGAATCAAATCCCCTGCCCCATGTGAACAAATATGTTGTTCCACTTCTCTTCATGAGGGATCGAATCTCCCACCCCCTCTGAACTTCAGTTGACTTCCGGCACGGTCAAACGTAGGGTTTGCAGTGTACATGTAGTATTCCCCAAAAGCAAGAAATAACGCCCTAATTCACTTTCTAAGTCCATCTTTTTGGGGGTTGCTATTTATGTGTAATGTGTATGTATATATGTATATATATATATATACTATTACGTAAAATTTGGGTGGCATTGACTCCACAACAAAATTTTGACAATCCAGTCTTGGGGTAGATATCATTTGTAACCAGGACGGATCTCCTGTAAGGCTTGCTCAAAGATTGGAAAGTCACCAAAGCAATGGTTGGTTTTCACAAGACCAACTACTCCAAGAGCAACAATCAACTGACCACACTGTCCCGACCAAATTTGGTGGAATAACCCCAGGTCCGGTTACTAACTAACATTGGGCTCTGGCAACTACTCCATTGTGGATGGGTTCGGCTGGCTGTTGGACATTGGGCCGCATGTATCTTGCTAATGCCACAAGTTTCATGACTAGAACATGGGAGAATAGCTCAGAGATCAAGACTCAAAAAGGTGCAGCAACATTTCCCCCGCAAGGCTGCGATTTTCAAATGCATGAAAACCATTGAATCTAATCCCAGTCTTCAAGGTTCCATGTCAGTTTTCATTGGGAGAATCAGCAAATTTCGCGGACATCCAAAAAAAATCTCGATATTTGGATGTGCTTAGCTGCTTAACTCCACCACACATACATAATATGCAGCTTACATATTATATAATATCATATCACATTACATTACAACATTACATTACATTACATTACATTACATTACATTACATTCAAATATAACATCAGCGTATCATAATATAATGTTATGTTATCCTCTGGTAGACTAACATAACTATGGAAAATCACCATGCTATTCATGGGTAAATCAACTATTTCGACTGGGCCATTTTCCATAGCAAACTGTTACCAGGGGTATGTCATGTACATTATGGCCACACCCCAATAGGGCTTCCCCATTTCAGGCGGATCGACCAATCTGGGATGGCCTGTATCCACACTTCCGTAGCTCACCAACGATCTGTTTGATCTGGCTATGTGTCCGAACCTCACTGGAAGTTCGGACCGGGCCTCTGGAGATATGAACCAGAAGTAAAAGTTGATTCTGAATGAAACCAGGTATATATATATGATTATATATTGTATATATGTGGTTTTAACCAGGATTTCTGAATAATATCCCGTTATAACCACAAAAAATGATGGTGTATCAATGATATCATTGGTATTAAATGGTATTTAACCAGGCAATATCCCAGAACTCTCGGCCGGGTTTATCTCAAAGCATGGGGAATCCCAAGAGCCGGCCGGATCTGCGGGCAACAGGTGATATCCCCAGCTTTATCTGGTTGGTGGTTTTAACCCCCCGATGGTTTCGGAGATCCCCATGTAAAGAAACACCCAAATAAATATGGATGATATCAACTGGTGGGTGGTTGACTAACCATCTTGAAAAATATGAGTTCGTCAATGGGAAGGATGGCAGGCATCCCATAAAAAAAATGGAAAATAAAACATGTTCCAAACCACCAACCAGGTGGGGTGAGCTACCAAGATTACCAAGTACCACCTACAAAGATCGAGGGAAAGGGACGGAAAGGGATGATGTCTAGCCTTGAAACTTGGACCCAGTTTGCATTTTTGTAGGTTTCATAGCTGTATATTTAGAAAAGATCACACCCAACAATCAGACTTTTGGGGAATCTTATATACCATTACCATTTGATCCCATAAATTCATAAATTTACAATGGTTGGGGTTTAATCCCATTACTGTATGGGATATCCCAATGTATATATTATATCCGGATAAAATCACATGAACTCCCATCAAATTACCTTCAAATCATAATGCGGTATATCCTATTGCATACCCCTAAAATCAAGAAACCTGTCATAAATCCCATTATAGCAAATATAGATCCCACAAAAAAAAACAGAATTTTCGCCGTTTTCTCCCATTGTTCATGGCTAAATCCCAATGTTTCATGTTTAAAACAGCATTTTCCTATGGTTTCTCCCAATAATGTCCTTTTGGTTTGGTATACCATCTATCATCATTTATTTGTTGTTAAAGGGGTAGACAAACCCCCCTCTATTGATCAACCAACCAATGGGAAAAGGACATCTGTGGTTTCTCCGATGTTTCATGGGCACCTTCAAGCTTCCCCAGCCCCAGTTCTCCCAGCAACTCCATACACGATCTGCGGCACCGTCGTCACTTTTTCGGCTTGTCGCCGCTGCCAGGCGAGAACTGCACACAGCAGAGCCAGGCTTTTTCCGGTGCCTGCGAGTTCAACCAAAAATATCCAAAAATGATCCATTTTTGTGTGATTGATTTAAAGATTATAGAGTTTAAACCAACCAGAATGTGTTTTTTCTTGGTTAAAACAAAAACATGTTTGAAACCAAGAAACACTTGAATAAGATATCGTTGAAGTTACAAACACGAGGATTAAAAAAAGAAATTGTAACAACACAAAATTGAGTTTCACCAGCAAAAAATGGTTTAGTTCGACTCAAGTAGGATTTTAACATACATTAACCCACAGGAACAAGGATAATCACAAAAAAAATGCAAACTGATGGGAATGTTGCTTCGCTTGCACTTAAACAAAAACACCTCTGGATGCGGTTTTAACCCTCTGGATTCTATCCCACTTTATCCCGGTTGCAAGGGTATATTAGGATATATTAGGGATATACTGAAATAATGCATAATATATCATAATATATGTATGATAATATGCAGTATAATGCAGACTTTCATCAAGCACGAGAATATGCACTTTGTTACTTCCCCACAGACCGGCCTGTGGGGGATTCCAGAAAAGCCTCGGTTCACGAAACAGGATGGTTCCAGGATCTGAATCTTGCTGAAATATGGGAGTTTCCTGAAATGGGGGTACCCCCAAATCCATTTATAGATGGTTTATCCATTATAAATTATAAGCCAGCCAGCTATTGGGGATCCCCCATTGAAGGAAACCGCCATATGGCTTCACGTTCTTTCTCAATGTATCTTTCCGTTATGAAATAGTGGATGTGAATGGCCAAAATGATGTGTGAAAGATGGTGTGTGTCAAAGATGGTGTGTGACAAAGTTGTGTGTGAAAGGTGGTGTGTCAAAGATGATGGGTGACAAAGCGGTGTGTAAAAGATGGTGTGTGGCAAAGTGGTGTGTGAAGGATGGTGTGTGAAGGATGGTGTGTGAAAGATGGTGTGTGAAAGATGGTGTGGCGAAAGATAATGTGTGACAAAGTGGTGTGTGAAAGATGGTGTGGCAAAAGATGGTGTGTGAAAGATGGTCTGGCGAAAGATGATGTGTGACAAAGTGGTGTGTGAAAGATGGTGTGGCGCAAGATGGTGTGTGAAAGATGGTGTGGCAAAAGATGGTGTGCGAAAGATAGTGTGTGACAAAGTTGTGTGTGAAAGATGGTGTGTCAAAGATGGTGGGTGACAATGTGGTGTGTGAAAGATGGTGTGTCAACGATGGTGTGTGACAAAGTTGTGTGTGAAAGAGGGCGTGTGAAAGATAGTGTGCCACGCCTGCCACGCAAAGTGCCGCGGCGTCACTTGCGACTAAAGCCGGCCCAAGCGCGCCACCAGAGCCAGCCCAGTGCCAGAAGTGCCACGCCTGCCACGTGAAACGAAGGTAGATGTCTCCAAGCGCCACACCTGCCACGTGGAACGAAGGTGGATGTCGCCAAGTGCCACGCCTGCCAGGCAAAGTGCCGCGGCGTCACCGGCGACCAATCCCAGCCCAAGCGCGCCACCAGAGCCAGCCCAGTGCCATAAGTGCCACGCCTGCGCCGCAAAACGAAGGTAGATGTCTCCAAGTGCCACGCCTGCCACGTGAAACGAAGGTGGACGTCGCCAAGCGCCACGCCTGCCACGCAAAGATGGTGGGTAACAAAGTTGTGTGTGAGAGATGGTGTGTGACAAAGTTGTGTGTGCCAAAGTTGTGCGTGAAAGATGGTGTGTGACAAAGTTGTGTCTGTGTGACAAAGTTGTGTGTGAAAGATGGTGTCCAAAATTCTGTGTGACAATGTGTGTGAAAGATGGTGTGTGACAAAGTTGTGTGTGTGTGACAAAGTTGTGTGTGAAAGATGGTGTGTGACAAAGTTGTGTGTGAAAGATGGTGTGTGATAAAGTTGTATGTGAAAGATGGTGATTGACAAAGTTGTGGGTGAAAGATGGTGTGTGACAAAGATGTGTGTGAAAGATGGTGTGTGTGGCAAAGTTGTGTCAAAGATGGTGTGCGACAAAATTGTGTGTGCAAGATGGTGTCTGACAAAATTGTGTGTGAAAGATGGTGATTGACAAAGATGTGTGTGAAAGATGGTGTGTGTGGCAAAGTTGTGTCAAAGATGGTGTGCGACAAAATTGTGTGTGCAAGATGGTGTCTGACAAAATTGTGTGTGAAAGATGGTGATTGACAAAGATGTGTGTGAAAGATGGTATGCGACAAAGTTGTGTGTGAAAGATGGTGTGTGACAAAGTTGTGTGTGAAAGATGGTGGACGACAAAGTTGTGTGTGACAAAGTTGTGTGTGAAAGATGGTGTGCGACGAAGATGTGTGTGACAGATGGTGTGTGACAAAGTAGTGCATGACAGATGGTGTGTGACAAAGTGGTGTGTGACAGATGGTCTGTGAGAAAGATGGTGTGTGACAAAGTGGTGTGAAAGATGGTGTGGGACAGAGGGGCAGAGGCGGAGGCGGAGGCACCACGGTGCGTGCCAACCTTTCCAAGGCCCCAACACGGCCCAACACCCAAAGATCCAGATTCTTGTAGTTCTGGATCGCCACCTTCACCGGCTCCTCCTCCTGTCGCCAAGCTTGTTCCGACAGCATTCTCGCATCAAGCATCCATCAATAGTTCCATCCCATTCGCATCACATGACTCCCCTGCACCATCCTTCGTTCACAGATTCTGCCTTATCTTCTCACACATCCCTTCCTGACGGTTCCCGCCTGCGTCGGCAAGCTAATCCGACCTGGGCACACAATATGCTAACTTATTTCAACTCGAAGTCATTCCTCTTCTTTCAGTTCACTCAAAAAATTTGAGCGCCCGGCGGCGTGGCCGCGGAGTTGTCGCCGAACGCAGGATGCCCGGAGCTGGAGCCGCGCGCAACCGGTGCGGAAGCGTCTCACGTGCATGGGTCAGCTCCGGGGTCCGCGGTGGAGCTGCAGGCTGCGGCACCTAAAACTCCCCAAAGCTTCACTTTCAATGGTGCCATTGGCTTCTCATCAACTCTTTTGATCTCTCACTCACACTGACACACTTGCCAAAAAACTCGAACCACACCATAACATACCGTACTTTGTCATTCTTCTATGATGTCCTTAAACAAGCGCGACCCTTCAGACAGCAACATTCCCTTGACTGATTCTATATCCATGACTCCCTGGTATTCCACAATGCAACCGACGATTCAATGATTCGATTCGACCAACTCACACAAAGTTCCACTCGGGACCATGAAATTCTCTCGCCAAAGCACGGCGGGAGCCCAAGCGAACATTGCCGGTGCTCCCCCGACAGGTAGTAGTGCCCTCGCCTAACAGATTCATTAACACACTCAAGATAAGCAGCCAGAATATACGACATAAAAGACACTTCTCCGCATCATGTCTCTGTATTTCAAAAACCTTTTGCGAAGACACGAGTTGTCCGTTTATGACTCATACGAAACATGATCTTGAATCGTTTTTTTGACTTGCTTTTTTCTTTACTTTAATGCATCCCTCAACTGAACCCAATCAGCCATACAAAGTCCCATGCAAATTAATCTCACATTCTAGCCGTGACACCAGCTGCTGCACCAGGCTGCGCAGCTGCCGCGCGCCGCGCCGGTGTTGTGCGGCCTGCCCGCACCTGAATCACATGAAATTCAAGCAACGCGAACTTCCGCGAAGATTTCATCCCACCCGGTTCAGGTCACAAAATCATGGTTTCGGAAAAAAAACTCGTCAAAACATTTACCGCCTGCCAGATCTTACCATGACAATTGCTTCATGGTGACCCACGAAAAACAACAGCATTTAAGAAGCACCGTGATTTGAATCACCTCGCGTTTGTTTTTGTTTTGAAATGTCGGCAAACCACTTTCGAACAGCACTGAGCAAGTTCAATCCAAAGTCCTGCGGCCAGGGCACGGAAGCCACTGAAGCACCCACTGGCGTGGCTTTCGCCGCACGACGCCGCCTCCGTGCCTGAAAGAATTCAATTCACTTAGGACCGTGCGGAAGAGGCCCAACAAACAAGCCGTACCCTATTTTCGCCAAAACAGTCGCCTATGTCGGAACCAATACAGTCCACATCAGTCCCCGGTTAGTTTCAAAGCCCCTTGTCAAAACACTCGCCCATCAACACATCGCTCCACGACCAACCATATCCACAATAAGCATTTAATCCTCAGCCTGCAATGCAACATAACTTGAATCCTTTTGCAAAAATGAAAACATTTTGAAAATCCAAAAACAAATCCAATACAACCGAGCACACATTAATTTCCAGCCGTCGCATTCTCGCCGCGGCACCGAGGTCGACGAAGAGCTAGACGACGAGCACGAACTCGTCGACGAGCTCGACGAGGAGCGCGAAGCCGCCTGTATATCCATTTAACCCTCATAAGACTTATCAACCTTTGAACGAGCATTGCAAAACACTCACAAATAAACCGTTCAACCGCCAACAAAGTTTTTACTTTCAAAGATAACTGCTCAAACATTCCCCTCTATCCATACCCTTCCGTTCTGGTAAATCCAGTCGATACCCGACAAGACAAATGCACGTTGAATCCGCAACCTTGCCCGAATCATTTTGCAAACAAATATAGCATCTGAAAATCACGCGGATTCTTTTTTAAGTCCAAAGAATAATGCCAACTTCCGGCGAAAACAATCTGACCTACTCCCCGCGCCACACCTCTTGCCTGCTTCTGAGCAGCCGCCACTGGCTTCTGCGGCGCGGAAGAAGAAGAAGCAGCCTATCGCAAATAATTATGCACTCTTTCCCTTCAATGCACATGCTGCGTCATGCTTCTTCCTAAATCCACCCACCCAAAAAATTGACCAACTCAGAAACGAACACGTCAAATGAACCCAATAGTGCTACTAACTAACTTACACAATTTCACATAGAACTTCTCTCGGCGGCCCCATCACAGCCGCGGGGCCCTTTGGCTTGCAAAACCTGTTCGGAGCCCGCCCATCGTGGCCGCATCAACCAGGAGGGCACAACATCCAGATCCCCAATTTAATGACAATGGCCTACTACCAGTAGTACCGCACAAGGCGGTGGCGGAAGTTTCAAAAAATTGGAAACCTATAGGAGAGATTGGTTGTTGTGAATCAGGGATGGCAGAGCGAATCCACTGATGGACCGAAAGGTGCTTGAGGTCTCCTCTCTTTCTCTCTCTTTCTCTGACTATCTACCTACCTACCTACCTACCTATCTATCTATCTATCTATCTATCGATCTATCTATCTCTCTCACTCTCTCTTTCATCTAATTACCTATCTATTATCTATCTATCTATCTATCTATCTATCTATCTATCTATCTATCTATCTATCCATCTTTCTATCTATCTATCTAGCTAGCTATCTATCTATTTATCTATATCTCTCTCTCTCTTTCATCTGTCTATCTGTCTAGCTGTCTACCTGTCTATCTGTCTATCTATCTATCTGTCTATCTGTCTACCTGTCTATCTGTGGCGCAGTGTCATTCTAATGTAGTGTAGTGTAATGTAGTGTGGTGTTCGTGGAGTGTAGTGTAGTGTAATGTAGTGTAGTGTAGTGTAATTTAGTGTAGTAGAGTGTAGTGGAATGTAGTGGAGTGTAGTTTTGTAGTTGTAGTTGTAGCTGTAGTGTAGTGGAGTGCAGTGTAGTGTAATGTAGTGAAGTGTAGTGGAAGGTAGTGTAGTGTAGTGTAATGTGGTGTAGTGGAGTGGAGTGGAGTGTAGTGTAATGTAGTGTAGTGTAGTGTAATTTAGTGTAGTGGAGTGTAGTGTAGTTGTGTAGTTGTAGTTGTAGTTGTAGTTGTAGTGTAATGGAGTGTAGTGTAGTGTAATGTAGTGTAATGTAGTTAAGTGTAGTGTAATTTAGTGTAGTGGAGTGTAGTGGAGTGTAGTGGAGTGTAGTGTAGTTGTGTAGTTGTCGTTGTAGTGATGTAGTGTAGTGTAATGTAGTGAAGTGTAGTGGAAGGTAGTGTAGTGTAGTGTAATGTAGTGTAGTGTAGGCTGGGAGAATCACATCCATAAAATCCGCTGCCTCCTCGAAGAACCTCATGGTAATCCTGGTGCAGAGCGGCGAGTCAAAGAAGAGTTGCACATTCGGTGTCAACTCTAGATCTTGCTGCATGTAAACTCCCAGCAGCAAGATCCTTCGTCGCACCCGGCCGTTATGCTTCTCAACGTATTGTCGAAGACCTGCAAATTCCATCTTCTCAAAGTGGAGGTTGCGTACTGTTGCACCATTGCAACATCTGAAGTTGGTCAGCCGAAGGTCACCATCATCAGTAATTTCTCCATACGGCTTTGAAAGCCGATATTCAAAACCTCAAGGCTGTGAGAAAACGGACCATATCCTGTCTGCAAATGCCTGTTCGTTCTTTCTGGCATGGTATTTGTCATGTAGCTAACGTCCGAAAATTAAAACCACACTGAAAACATGTGTATCCCCTAAGATGTTTACTTTTTAACCCGCCGAATCCAGGAGAGTCCCGAAAGATTCTGAAGCAAGAAGCGATCCCACCGCGATCACATGCTTTGATGCTGTAACTTGCCACAGCTTTCTGGGGTGCTAAAGGCTCGAAGGGGAAGTACAAGATGTCCTCAAGTTGAGAGGTAGGGCGCCCTGCAGTTCTGTTTGTTGGTTTAGGTTTACCATGGTTCACCCCATGAACTACTTCGACATATCTATCATAAACCTCCATAAACCGTAGTTATTCGAGGTCTTTGAACCAACTTAGCTATCCTGCTTGGTGGTTGAGTATACCTACCCCTCTGAAAAATATGATGATTTCGTCAGTTGGGATTATTCTTCCCAATATGTGGAAAGTCATAAAATTCATGTTCCAAACCACCAACCAGTATCATAAAGGAGGGCTCCACCTTGTAAAAACAAGTCCGATCCCTCGTGCCGAGATCATAGAGATGGGAACTCGTCTCAGGAACACATGTGCCCCCTGCACCTCTTGGATTATAGAATGATCCCAACTAAAACTGGCTGGTTTCTGGTTTTCGCATACTGGTTTATTCTCATTGATTGATTTTATGATGGTTTATGGGGTTTTGATAAAACATGATTTAAAAAAAAGAACAGAGTAAAGCATAATAAAATCAACAAAATGATATTCAATAATAGATCAAATCAATCAATAATCATCATAAAACCTTATCCAAAGAAATTTTGATTCATCCCATTTACTTCGGCAGCGTTCGCTGAACAACCACCGAATCATCCCAGTAGGAAAACGCACACGCCCCAAAGGCCATATAACGCTACGCTTCAAAAGGATCACTCAACAATTATGGATGGTCTTGGAGGTGCATTAGATAAAGTTAGATAATTAGTAAGTGGTGATCATCATGCAACTGGGGTACACTCTACGTATAACTGGCTTATGATATGGTTACATGTTATTACCCACTCTACTAACAGGAAAGCACATCCAAGTATCCTAAAAAAGGACAAGTTTTTGTGTGGCTTCATTGGTCCCACACCCACATCCAGCTCTCATTCCGCAGACGTCGTCAGTTGGCGAGTTTTGATCCGATAGACAAGCTCACCCTAATCCCATCACCAGCAATATCATTGATGGTTAACATATTGCTGGTTATTCTATAATTTATATGGGCATGATAGATATTATTGCAATAATATGGAAAAATGACGATTATTGATGGTGATTATATCTTATGATTTTCCCAACAAAAGCGGGTGCTAGGCTCGAAAAATCGTGGCTCTTCGTTTCTCCCCATTAAAAAAATGATGCCATCCTCCTGTCGGTCTACTAGTTTGATGGTCCACCAAACAAACGATTTTGAGTGTTTCATGGTGAATCCTATCAAATTGAATATATGAAAGAGACGTGAAAAATGCATAAAAATCCCATGTATTGCTAATTCAACATGTTTGAATCACGTGGTTATGAGTCAAAACCCTGGTACCCGCATGGTACCCAAAGTCATAGCTGGTATAGCTGGATGTGAATATATAAACCCCCAGTCATATGGTAAATTCATAGGTAACAAATGACCCATCCCCACATCTTTCACAGGAACGGGGCCCATCTGTGAGTTGATCAACTTGTCATCATCAATTTGGCTATTAGTTGCTGTCCCCACATGGAGGTTTCCTAAAATAGGGATACCCCCCATAGCTGGATAGTTTATTTCATGGAAAAAAAAACCTATTAAAATTAGGATGATTTAGGGGTACCCCTATGACTTAGGAAACCTCCACATCTTACCCTCTGGTAATTGACCATAGCTATTGAAAATGGCCCAGTCGAAATAGTGGATTTACCCATTAGCATGGTGATTTTCCATAGTTATATTAGTTTACCAGAGGGTAAATGTCGATTGTCGATTGTCTGAAACCACCAACCAGCTATACCCATTTATAGTGGATTTACCCATTCATAGCATGGTGATTTTCCATGGTTTTGTGTATGTTTACCAGGCCGGGTATCTTCAACAAACAGATCCCGCGCCCGATCCCGCGCCCTAGCTCTCCTCGTCCACACGGAGTTGGTGCAAACATTTCGAGGGATCCACTGGGCATGGCCTCATCAAAAAAGACGAATGTGATTGGATTATGATACCCTCTGGTTGACTGGGGTTCAATGGGATTTAATGGGATTTAATGGGATTTTATGGGATTTTATGGGGTTTAATGGGGTTTAATGGGATTTAATGGGATTTAATAGGGTTTAATTGGATTTAATGGGATTTAATGGGATTTAATGGGATTTAATGGGATTTTATGGGGTTTAATGGGGTTTAATGGGATTTAATGGGATTTAATAGGGTTTAATGGGATTTAATGGGATTTAGTGGGATTTAATGAGGTTTAATGGGATTTAATGGGATTTAATGGGGTTTAATGGGATTTAATGGGGTTTAATGGGATTTAATGGGATTTAATGGGGTTTAATGGGATTTAATGGGGTTTAATGGGTTTTAATGGGGTTTAATGGGGTTTAATGGGATTTAATGGGGTTTATTGGGATGTAGTAAAATTTAGTGATATACCCTCTGGTAAACTGTCAACACTTTGCTATTGAAAATGGCCCATTGAAATAGTTGATTTACCCATTTTCATAGCATGGTGATGTTCCATCGTTTTGTGTAGGTTTACCAGAGGGTATGTAGGGCTGAATGTGATTGGATTTCCGTGTTCCACTCGCCAAAGCAAAAAATTGAATTGAAGCACTACCACAAACCGGAATTGCTGGGCAAATCTATATAGCTGGTTGGTGGTTGACCTACCCCTCTGAAAAACATTAGTCACTAGTCAGTTGGGATGATTATTCCCAATATATGGAAAAATAGAAAATGTTCCAAATCACCAACCAGGTAGGGTTGAATGTGGGTAAAACAATGCCATAAACCATCCCCCACCCTGCCCCGGCATCGCCTCCCGCCGCTCTCGCCGCTCAAGCGATCCAAGCGATCCCGGAGCTGCTCGACGGCGCCACCACCTGCACCGAGATTTTTGGAATTTATATATCAACATTCTCAGGAATATTTCATGCATATTCCAATTCTATTGTATATATATATTATATATATACATATATATATATTGTTTTAATACAATTTATAATGGTCATAGAGTCATAGTCCAATTCCAATGCATTATATCTATCTTCATATTACATGGAATATTGTTGTTTTAATGAGAAACAATCCTCACATTTACCAATTTATTGTGAGGATTCCCATATTGTCATGGAGAATCTTAGATACTTGCCAGAAAATATATCACTTTTAGCGGGTAAATTTGGATGTATTAATTTTTAACATTGACAGCACAAGATTCAGTTGTACTAGTTCGTATCTATTGTTGACTCAGAAAATTGGGGGGGTTCACGGAAATTGGTGGAATAAGCTACTGACATGAGAAATCAAGCATCCAAAATGGTGATTGGACAAGTTGGATCCCCAACCATTTCAAGTTGGATCCCCAACCATTTTCCGAGGAGATTTAGACATGGTTGATGTTTTTGGTGTAAAACCTGTTGGTTTAGTTTGGAAATGTGTGGAAAATTAGGATAATAATTTCATCCAAAAAGGTGTGAACTCTAGAAAATGGTGATGCTAACCAACCAAGAAAAGACTCCAACAACATCAACGAGGATTTGACTATCCAAAATTACAACTTGCATCAGTGAGATCTTGTGATGATGATTCCCAAGTTACAAATTAGGTGGTTTCATTTGCTGAAATTTGTTGGTATGTGCATCCCCGGGTGTTTGATCTTTCATATCTTCAAAGTATCAGGATCGTGCAGGCTGCGTGGGGTCCTTGTAAGGGTCCCACATATAGAGACTTCATCCCATGGTCCTTGTAAGTGATTAAGCATAGTTACGTCATGTTACTTCACCCATTTATAGATAGGATAACCCCATCTATAAATCGGACTTACAGTACAATTAGGCGACTACTAGTCCCAGTTACTGAGTGGAACAATCCTCTTTGAAACAAGGGATCCCTGCAAAGTGAGGAACTCCTGATGGCTCATCCTATTCCTCTCAAAAATCCTTGGTCCTTGGCACAGCGAAATATGTGCTTCGATCCAGCTTTGACTTGCTTCATCCCCAGTTTGGAGTGCTGCTTCAAATCAATTCTTCGCTTTCCCGTCACCAGAATCACCCGAAAATCACCCAACGACCCAACGACGGAAGCCAGGCCAAAAAAGCCACGCCAAGTTGCGAGACAAAATCTCCTGGACCCCTGGTGGTCGAGCCTGTTCAAGACGGGAGCGCAGTTGGGGTCAAAAAAATGAGGTGAATTTCTGGATGGTTTCACAATGAAAAATCTGGATTTCACATTCGGATTTCACCTCAAAAATTGGATGCTTTCTCAGAAGCTGAATTAAGTGGGTTTAACCCAATGAGGTGGGGTATATAAATCCACTACTCGGGTGAGTGCAGTTGGGGTGATTGATGGGTGCAACCATGCTCAAACAACCCCCAAAAGTTGGCACATAACCTCTATAACTGTGGCATATTATGGCCATATACTCATTTAGTAAGTGCAACTGCAACCCCAAGTTGGGCTGGTAACAGCAATATACCCACAAAAGTGGCGATTTTCGCAACACACATTGAGAGTTAATATGTTTTTTATGTGGATTTTCTTGCAACTAGGATGTGAATTGTACAACAAAACATCAGACATTTAGTAAACAAATGTTCGGATCCCAACCTTGAGATGTTTTACATGGAATTCACCCTTGCATCACAGATCCATGCGGCGGCCTCCAATTGAATCACGGGCTCACCCAAGACGCGGTGTAACGCAGCCTGTTTTCAAAGTGGCTGAAACATCCAGCATGGGGATAAAACATCAATATACCCAATGTCATCAAACCTAGCAACTGAACATCCACCTTTTAGTTCGCTGAGTTTTTTTCCTGGCAAGAGAGTACCCAGCTTGCCATGTGGAAAATGACTGGAGGGTGTATAAATCATATGTCATAATTTCGGAAAATCTTAAAACTGTCCAAAGTTGGTTCTTGACTCCCTGGTAATCAAACATGGCAACAGAAAATACCACATTTACATACCATTTATGATATGATATGATATGATATGATATGATATGTTTTTCCCCATTCCATTCACAGATTTCCATGAAATTTGCCAGTTTTCCCATTGATTTTCCATCAGCATTGACTCTATCGCAATGAATTGTGTTGTTTTTTACCACATCATGGTTACTCCCAAAAGTGGCTCAACTCTATTCTTTTGCGGTATATTAACTATTGAATGGGTCATAGTTTAACCATTAATGAGAGTAGATTAACCAGTGAACTTCATCATGACTTGCCCTCTTGGCCGAAAGTGTGATAAACCATTCAACTTCATGTGATAAAGCCATGAATAAAGTCTCCCCAATGGAGGTTTTGGGTTTAGGGTTTACCACATCAACCATGATTAACCCTTGCCCTGGCCGAAATTTTGAAAATGTGTTATATACATATATATATATATGTATATAACTTATATTAACTATTGAACAAGTTATATTAATCAGTCATTGGGTCACCGTTCAACTGAATGTGGTTAAAACAAGAATAAACCACTCATTTGGGAAAGGTTTATAGCACCCAATTATGGTGAAATTCGGGATGGTTGATGAAATTATTTTACCATATTTTACCCACATTCGCCATGATTTACCCCCTTGGCCCATTGTTTGAAAATGTGCGCGGGCCTTTTCTTTCGCCAAGTCGGGCTTGGCTTTCGTAAGCTTCCCGCGACGCTGCCGCACTCGCTGCATGCCGCAGACGCCGGGTAGCCATGAAGCACAGGAACAAATCTGATGGAGAAGTGGAGAAGGGTTAGTGGCATTTAATGGAATTGATATCAAATTTAAATGGACTTAATCTGATTTAATGGGATTGAATGGGATGTATATCATGGCATTTAATGGGATTCAATGGGATTTGAATGGTTAATGTCACTGATCAAATGTCCAGGGTTTGATTTAATGAGATTTAATGGAATTTAAATTTGGACTTGAATGGGATTTAATGTCCAGAGTTGGTCAGTGGAAATATGTATCTATCCAGTAATTGGTAAGGAAGGAGCGTTCTCAGCTATGGTTTCCATATGTCCTTTTCAATATGGAGGTAAGGGGCAGCTAAGAGTTTTCCAGCCAGAAAGAAACTTATCTGTAGCACTTGAGTGACTTTATTAAGCTGTTCGATTCTGGGGGTATGTAGTGGTTGGTCGAAGGCTGCAGGCTGCTGTTGATGCATGATGAATAGACATATTCAAACAACACAGCTTCATTTGAAGAGATTAAATGACTGGAAATCTATGTTTCTCTAGAGGCTTTCGACCAAATACTTGAGCTATGCGCTGGGATGTTCTACAAAAAGCTTTGTCTGAAAATAGGCTTTGTCCTATACCCCCTGACAATGTTAGATGGGGAGAATCATTCTTTTCCGCTGGATTCTCCATGGCTTTTCCCGAGATGTTTCTGCCATTCTTTCAACCCGAAAAAAGCATTGCTGCTGCGCAATGCTGAGCCCAAAGATCCGGTATCATGTGCAGCAGGCAGAAGACAAACTCTTCGTTGGTGTTTCTTGTGACAACCTCAGCATCAGTGGTCACACACCAATCGAGAACAAATTGAATAAACGGCGTTATCATTCGTTGCGGCAGGAGTTCTGAATCTGACAAATAGCTCAAACAGAGCGATCTGTTTGAGCATCGGTGGGTGTCACGGTGGCAGCATGTTGAAGGACTGGAAAAGACCGAATCAAGTGATTTGTTGCTTCAGGCCCCCAATGAAATGCTCGTTTCTGTCCGTACAGGTAGATATCAGATATCCCATTCTCAAACCTTTGAATATGTCGTTGATGAGAGCTGTTGTTGGTTCTATTCAATCTATTCCCAGTGAATTTGATTCTTGTGGTTGTTTCTTCTGTCTGATTCTAATCATCATATATCACCATATATCACCATATATATATATATATCCTACAGTCACTCTATTCCTGTGGCTACAATCTGTTCAGTCCACCCCTGCCGTACCCCAGCTGGGGCATCCCTGGCAGACCCAACCACTACAGATTTGGCGCCAGACCTGAGTGCGCTCCATCTTCAACGGCTATGCACACCCGCCCATATGTATTATGTATAATAGAATATATATATATATATATAGGCGTATATATATATATATGTGTGTATATATATATGTATATATATATGTATATAGATATATATATATATGTATATATATGTAATATGTATATATATATATAGATATATATATATATATGTGTATATATATATATATGTATATATGTAGATATATATATATATATGTATATATATATATGTATATATATATATGTATATATATATATATATGTTATATATGTATACAACAGTTGGAAACATTGGCATGATTGGTTTTTGAGATCTTTTACATTATACCATGTTGGAAACACCTTTTCCATCTACAGTATGTGCTTGTTCTTCTGAGTGATGAAGGATGACAACCCATTAATAAACCATTACTGTAAAAAAAAAACGCAAGTAAGCCATCAAATTCCATCATCCACGACCAGACTGCGACTGTGGCAATTCAGAACAGGAAGCATGGCCTTGTTTTGAGAAAACCTTCACGGGAAGCTCATGTGGTAAAAGCCAACGGGGTACCTTTGCAAAATGCTTCAGAAACTTAAATCCAGTCCAAAGCCAGGCCGAGAACAGAAATATATTCACCAAAAGCAAGGAATTATAATTGGTGCCACATTTCCATTTCACAAGTAATTATTCCAAAATGCCCATTATTCCATAGTTTTTCAATCACGTGGATTTGCTCAAGTCTTCAAAAAAATGAAACATATTCCCTTACTCGATTCCCCAGGTCGTACATTTCCCAGCTGAAAAAAATCCAGCCAAACCAAAAAAAGTCGACTGAGCAAATCCAGGTATATAAAGTGGTTAGCACTAGTTAGTTTATGGTCATTGTTTATATTATATATATATGGTAATTACAGTACTAGTTACTAGTTACTCTAAAATACTGTTATGATAATTAATTAGAGTAACTAGTTTAGAGTACTAGTTACTAGTTCCAGATGACAATCTCACTAACTGTTTAGATGGTGGACGTATCCCCAACACTATAAGAAAAAAACATAAAAAAACTATAGAAATTTCAGCAATCCATTACCCTAGGGACCCTAGGGTAAACGTTTACATAGATGTGGAGAAACCATGGTTTCCCGTTTGGAAAAGGATCTACACATGCGCTTCGTTTTCCACATCGAACTGTTAGTTTACCCTATAGGTATATCACCAAAAGATTAGTGGAACATAGTTCAATGGGAATTTCAGGATCCTAAAATGGAGGTACTGTGCCATATAAGGCCATATTTTGCTGGGATATTCCCTTACATAGGCCTTATATAAGCATTCCAGCAGAACCGAAAACCTTCGAAAAGTTATGGTTTTCATTTGGGACCGCTAAAAAGTGAGGTTCATGGTTCCAATGGTTATATATGGCCATTGAATAGTGGAACATTCCCGTCAACTTTATTGATGTTTCGAAAATTCACGGGAAATTCACTAAATCTGGTTGGTGGTTGAGCCCTACCCCTCTGAAAAATATGAGTTCGTCAGTTGGGATGATGACATTCCCAGTATATGGAAAAATAAAAATATTCCAAACCACCAACCAGAAATGCTGGGATTGAATGGTGATATGGAATTTACCCTCCGGTAAATTAACAGTTCGACCCTGCCAGTTGTCGGGTTTTTTCCAGACTGGTTTCCACTATAAAATTGTCATTTTCAGCGTCGAACTTTTAATTTACCAGAGGATAATCCCAGGGCATATCACCATGAAAATCCCACTATATGGTGATATAGGATGGGGCCCCCGGTTCGATACCGTTCAGTTGCCTAAAAAAAGTGGTTGAATTCTATGGTTTATGGTAGATATAACAAACTAGTCAATGGGGGTTATAATGGTATATACCCTCTGGTAATTTAACATAGCTATTGAAAATGATCATTTATAGTGAGTTTTCCCATTAAAACTAGTGGTTTTCCATAGCTATGTTAGTTTACCAGAGGGTAAACCATCCTGTATGGACATATCAACTTCCATGGAAGATCCCATGAAGGCGCCCCGGACGCTTTGGGTGCCACCTTGGGCTCGCGCAGACAAGCAACCAGAAACATTCAGGAGACATTAGGTATGTAGAATATCATGTGTATACATGTATATAGACATTATTTATATAATACATATATATATATATATTAATCTATACATATTAATTATATACATATATGTGTGTGTGTGATCTATACATATTATGTACATATATATATGTGATCTATACATATTATATATATATGATATGTATGAATGATACATCACGTTTATGATATGATATGTATGACATATCAGATCTACATTGAACAATGTTCCCGGGTAGTCTGGTTTCCCACCGAAGATGGATGGCTGTGGTGGGTTTCCCTGTTTCTGAGACATCCTTTCCCCCATTAATGGCTATCATTTACATGTATGTATGTATGTATATAGTATATATAATAGGTTGGAGCATCCCTGACCACCACTTTCATTGATCATCATAAATTCCATGTTGGTTAGTATATCCCAGTACATACATATATACTATATATATATATATCCATATAGGAATACATATATATATATATATACACCATATTGTTGGTTGTCGCCATGTTGATTCTCTCAGTAGTTTCTGCTTCAATTTGTCCATCACCAGCGTTTCCAGCCTCGGCCGAGGGTTCCTCGCCCTGTGGGCAAAGATTTCTTCATATGGTTCTACTCATGGTATGGTGGTACTACAAGTCTATGAATGCATACATATGGTTAGTTGCTAATGGTATAGTGGCAAATGGTTGCTAATGATTGGGGGGAAATATATATATATTGTGAACAAATGGATCCTTGTTCTGGATGTAGTTATTGAGCTGTGATACCCGTTATGCTGGTAGCTTTGGACAGCGTTACGGCATTGCAAGCGGAGCTCGGACTTTTCCTCGCGCAGGGACTTGAGCCAGTACGGCGTTTCAATGCACAATCACATATGTACATGATAAGTGTCCTAGCGTTTAGTTCCCTTTGACACCCCCCATGCCCGTGGCATTCTTCGAGCCACGGACACGAGAGAGGGAACTTTGAATTAGATTTGTTCTGCTACTTGAATTACGCCTATTTACATAAAGCGTGCCATTCGGATCCCCCTTCCCCACATACCCGTCGGGTATAATGGTTCAGGGTTCACCTACTCTTTGGCTGTCGATGCATCGGCGCTTCATCAAGCTGTACAACGCGAATTATTGCTAGCTAACATCTACTTTTCTACGTTGGCTAAGCCCGCCACTCACCCGTCGGGAGAAATGGATCGCCTCGCTACCAAAGATTTACAATGCTAACTAACGAATTCACGTGCACAATGCAGAATCTCGTGCAGATTGGGAATATCAAAAGTCTTGAACCTAAGCGAATTAGTCTAATGCCTCGCTCAGTGTCCACTCAGTTGGTCTTTTCCTGATCATCTGTTCATAAAGACGGTAAACATCTTGTAGCCCAGTGATCATTTTGACGGATCGAAGCAATTGGTTTACTGCTCACGGCGGACTTTCTTCCATTGAGGTGCTGTTGGAGTTCTCTCCCATCCTGCCGCACGTTTCGGAGCAGCTTTCGGCGATGAAGGCTTTGCAGGCGGTGCCTTTGATGGTTCATGGGATTTCGGCATAGCCTTGCCCTTTGGTGCGCTAGCCGATGAGGATGATGCTGAACCAGTGCCTTCAGGTGTCTGTGAAGGTTGTGCGGGTGGTTTAGCAAACTTGGAAGCTGCAGTATGTCCAACCGCTTTGAATACTTCACTCACCACTTCGTCGCCAAGGGTTGGAGCCATCTTCGTTTTCATCTCGGTCTTTCCCCTCTGCGCCTCGGCCTCGGCCAGCTGAATAGCATAAGCCATCTTGCTGACAAAGTTTTGAGGTAAAGGAATGCCACATTGTTGGGCGGCAAAGAGCAGTTCTACTCTCTGTTCTTTCTCCCTCAGGCTCAGATATACCGAGAAAGCTGGGAGTTCGATGCAGTTGGGGAAGCCGTGGCTCCCGGAGCGAAAGAAGGTGTATGACTCGTGCTCCGGAAAGGTTCCTTTGAGCAGTCGTCGAAGGAAATTGCTGATGGTTACTCGCATCTCCTGTTTCCCTTGGGCATCAGCCTGCATTCGGTTCATTGGCATGAGAAAGCCTAATGACTCAGGAGTGTACCCAGCGCGTACCAGAAATTCCATCATCTTCTCATAGATCTCTAAAGTCTTGATGACAGGCATCATCATGTTTCTTGGTCGCCCTGAGTATAACTTCTCTCCTTCTGACCATGAATTCCTCTTCCCTTTCTGCTGAAAGAGTTCATCCAATTCCAGCTCCGTCGGGCGCTTGAGGTTGCCATCCTGATCTTCTCCTGTATAAGGACAGAAGTCGTCCAGGTCCAGCCGGACTCGCTTGGTTTCCGTCATCATCTCATGGTACTCCTCTGGGGTCAGGGTGACTCTCTGTTTGTAGTAGAGCCTGAACATTGTGATGATCTTTGACATGACGGCATTGTCATACAAGTGAGCCGCGGCCTCGGAGACATCATTGTTGATAAGTCCGTCTTCTGGCATACCCTTGCTGCCGCTCTCGAGGTTCTTGGTCCATGCTGGAAGTTTGGAAGAGGGTTCATCTTCAGGTTCGACTTCCATTTCATCGTCGTCTTCTTCAACGATTTCGTCGTCTTCCTGTTGGGCTTCCTCCTCCTGATCCATTTCCTCATCATCGCCTTCGTTGTAGTCGACCTCGTCAGGATTGAATCCATAGTCGTTGGATTCGGATACGTTTTCTTGTGCTTGATGGACCGTATCCTTGAACAACGATTCTTCTTGTCGACGAACTTCTTCATCGATCTCTTTCTTCGTGGCCTCATCTTCATCGTCTTCAGGAGATTGTAGCCGATAGGGACGGATTCCACAACTTTCAAGTTCCGTCCAGCAAACTAGACACACTGCTAGTTTTGTCGGCGTCTCATTGAGACAGTGAGGACAATGGCGGCAACCTGATGTTTGCACCCTTTTGCGTTTGACTATGTAGTCAATCAGCTTGATGCGGGCCAGGTATTGCTCTTGTCCGCCAGGCTCGATGAGGTTGTTCTTGAATTGGTTGACGATGTTCATGGCATCCATGGCGGTTTCGTCAAACGGTTGATCTTCGGCGTCGATGCACTGACTTGCAACCCTCAAGATGGACTCCTTGGTGGCTACCGTTCTTGATTTGATAGTTCCAGACCGGACTACCTGGTCGTCGCCCGACGGGACGAACAACCGGAGCCATGTCTTATTGTTTTGGTCCTTTGGGTCCTGAATCCATCCTCCTTTGATTGCCGAGAACGGGATGATCTTTGGTGAGACGATCTGTCCCGAGTCAGTCAGTCGACCGCCATATTCCACCATCAAGGTCTTGGTCGGGACGAACAAGCAAATGTAGTCCCCTCTTCGCGTATCAACGCTCTTCGTGATGGTCCATGATCTGTGATCCCATGGCACATACGGGTTGAAGAACGTGAACATCCGATGACCTTCTCCAAGACCTCCTGGAATTAATCCCTGCCCCCAAATGCTTCGAAGGCTGGTCTTCTTGGTGATGTGGAAACAAACCGGTAACGACAAAATGGTGTTGGGCGCGATTGGATGTGAAAGTAATGAGGACAGCAATGAGACGTCGTCCCTTGAAGATCCTTCTTTGTGCCCCGTAGGAGCACGGACCGCCACAGGGTAGAGCAGTAGACCTTCATCAGGAATGTTCGTGTCCGCATCGACTTTGTTGTCAATGCACGTCAGGCTGGTGCGCTCAATGTCCTTGTTGATACCAAATGCCAAGACTTGTTCACGAACGCGACGTCCATACCGGGCACAGTGGAACATGATCTTGAAGAGCAATGTCATGCGGTAGTTTGCCTCATCGACATTCCATGCATTCTGATCATTTGCTCTTCCTTTTGGAGCAAGGAATACATGTGGCCAGCGTGCGTACTCGTGCCTCCAGATGGACTCACATTTGAGCACCTCCTCGATGGGCACCCAGCCGGCGTCATCACATGACAGACTCTGTTGTTCTGATACCTTCCCCACGTTGTGCCGCAGGATCCTGTTTAGTGATGAACTCACCTTGTCCTCGTAGGTATTGAGCCGGTTGCCAGTCTCGAAGCGGTAGTTGGCCGCATATTCTACACCTCCAAAGTAAGAGCAGTTGAAGAAATGGGCCCCCGTAGTCGGGATGATTTTCAAGAAACCATCTTGCGGCGCCTCGACTCTCTTGTAGAAGGGCTTCCTGATGTTGTTATCAGAGTAGCTTGCCATGAAGTCTGGCACTGACCAAGTGTCACCTCCTCCTCTGACAATAGCGTCTCTGACCACTTCGTTGAGGTCAACAATGTTCTGTGGTCCTAGCTTTGTAACATCACGTCCTTCTATGCAGAATCTACCATACTCATCGAGGTCACCAACTTCGGACATAGTTCTGATGCTGTCGTACCATTGGTGTTCACTAAACCTCGATTTTGTAGGTTCATCCGTTTGTCCCGACCCATCAGTAGCACCTGAACCGTCCTTCTTGTGCTCAGGAGGCTCCATATCGACGTCATCAGATGTTGGACTATCAGCCTCGAGCGACGCTCGGACGGCCTTTAGCACCTTTCTGACTTCATCCCTCTTCTCATGTTCACATTCAAGATGGCCATGTTGGGTGCTACCACAATACAAGCACACGTTGACATCCTCAGAGACGGTAAAGAGTTTTCCCAACGCATCCAAAAGTTGTTGTTTCCCGGAATTCTCTGAGTCCCTGACCACATCGGTGGGGTCGTTCGCTGGCTCATCAGCTTCCTCCTCCCCAGGGTGAGCCGACGACTCGTCACCTGGCTTGGCATCGGCATCAGTGCCCATGCTGGCGTCACCCCCTGTGATGTTGTTCTTCCTGCGATAATGAGAGAATACCTGATCCTTCTCCCAGTCCGTGAGGCAGCAGAAATTGGCCAGCGAGTCATATCCGGGGATTGCGTGGATGAGCTTCATGACCCTTTCGGCTTCTGCAGTTTGCAGTGTGCAGTCGAAGGATCCCCGTCTCTTGTCATTGATGGTGCTCGAGGTTCGGGAGGTCGATGTGAATTGAGCCAGTGCCTTTTCCAGTCCATTGAGATACTCAGCTGGATCAACGCTAGCATTGAAAACATCCACGACTCCCTTGGCCATATTGGCCACGTCCAAGACACCAAGCCAGAACTCGATGATATCTCCAGTTTTCTCGGCAGATGCACGGGAGAATCCAAAAATCTCGTTCCTCTCCTTCACCTCGGGAACGGCAACCTTTTCGAAGAAGTCTTTGTATGCGACATTTCCGCAATCCTTTGTGACTCTATAGATCAAAAGCCACTTCTTTGCAACATCATCGAAAACTCTTTCGCGATATATGCTGAATTGCTTGCCGCGTCCGTTCCGGAAAATTTCCAGAGCTTGCCTCTTCGAAATTCTGACTCCTCCCATGTGAGATAGAGATTTCATCAAGTGCTCCCCATACGCCAACGATGCATTTGAAATCAACGAAGACGCAGTAAATGTGAGCCATGTTTGGAATCCTTGATTGATGTCAACAATGTCAACACCAAGATCCTCGAATGCAACCTTCAACCTAGCTGCAAGGAGTAGTACGGACTTCCTGGCCTCCAATGTGGGAGATGAACGCTTGTAATGGTCCTGGGTGTTGGCGGAGCAATTAATGCAATGGGTTGGTCTCGACTGGCACGTCTCGATCTCATCCATTGTCACTGCGCCTCTACAGCTTCCGCATAGGATGTCGTCGTTCTCCTTGTCAATGGTGAACCACATGCATCGATCGGAAACCACTGGTTCCAGCTCATGGGTGCCGACCACCGGTTCGACCCAACTGGTCTTGAACCTTTTGTCTTTGGTGAATCTGTTCACGGCGGTTCCAGGGCCTCGCTGGAAGATTGTGGTGTCGTCATTTGCATAATCACCAGGGGTCATTTCGCCACCTGCGATCTTGAACGCCTCAGTTGGTCCGGTCATATCCTCCAGAACTTTGGCGATGATGCCCGATTCGTCAGGTTTGAACGCTCCCTCATTGAGAACTGATACATGTTCCCTGTTCGTGGCACACATGAGGAAGACCCTTTGGCGAAATAGATTCTTCTCGATGACAGACCAAATTGCCGTCTTTCCCAAAGTCCCCTTCTTGGTTGTACTCAAAATCGAATACTGTTTTCCGAATTGCGAGTACATTGACCGCCACATCCTCTGATCCGATGTCACCAAGATCCCTTGGAGCCTCATCTTCTCAATCAGCTCCTCTGCGATCCTGGACGTAACAGAGTCCATTCCGTTGAACATGGAGTCATTGTTGATGGCGACCATCAGGGGTCTGGACGTGACTTGATCAAGATCGAGCACCCCTTTGACAAACTGATTCTTGAAGTCGTTTTCAAGCATGACACAATGAGGTGGTTTTTGTGCATGTAGGAACTGCAATGACAACCAAAGGTGCACAGTTATCAAACCATCGTCGACGGTATCCGTGCTGAGGTACTGCTTGACTTTGTCAAGGGTGTCGAGGAATTGCTGAAGGGGTCGTTCTGCTTCAGAATCATGGATTTTGAACACCTCGACACTTTCCCATCCCATGTCAGCTAATCCCATTTGGATGCCATGCGTCCCACTTTGGGTTCCCACACGGAACATCAGGTCGGTGATGAGGATGGTTGTTCCAGCCCTGAAATCACCTGCCAACATGTCATGATCTCTTGGACCGCTTGGTGCTTCGATGATCCTGCAAGCAAGTGGGTTGGTGATCATCTTCTTGATGCGGCCAAGGTCGGACTGGTTGGCGACGTTCACGTCGTGATGCCCTAGCATCATGAGCATTCCTGCAGTTGACAAATAGCACCCTGTCCGCGTCAGCATGTACTTGCGGACAACGTGGCTGTAGCACCTCAGCCAATCCTTCTCGGAGATGGTGGACGCCGTGTCCTCCGTTACAACCGCCGGATTGCAGATTCCGAAGACCATGCAAGCATATGCGGTCACTCTCCTCAAATACTGTGCCCAAGGTGCTGAACCCGAAGTGCTGGCAGCTTGAGCTGCTGGGCCTTGGATGATTGACAATAGGAAGTGATCCCGCTCGTCCATCCATGCTGAGGTGATGAACTCGGAGTTCCTTTGATCGGGCATTGATGAAGTTCTGAAAAGATATCCATTCGGTACCCGAGGAATCACCCAGTCCTTTCTTGCAGGAGGTGTAGATGGCCTTGCCTTCGATGGTGGAGCTTTTGGTGGTGGTGCACTCCCAGCTGCAGAGCTGTAACCATCGTGTCCACCGGCGGTGGAACTACTAGGCCCAGTCTGTTGTTGTTGCTGTTGTGCCCGCTGTGCATCGGCTTCCCTCTGTTGCTTGTCATTCATCATTCTGATAGGTGAAGGATCCCAACCTGGATGATCCGGTTGACTTGGAGGGTTTCTGCCGTCTCTCGGCATCAGCGGGATGTCCCAGCCATCAATGTGGGAGACCTCTGTGGCTCCTTGGCCCATCTGTGTGGTGGCAGTGGTCGTCACATAGTCGCGGATACAGGAAAATGTCCTGTTCCGTTTCTCCACCTCCTCAAACATGCCCTGGTCGGCCCTCTCAATGTTGTAGCCCCCCAACTCCCATAGGTCGTCGCGGAGGTCAATGGCCTGTTTCATTCTGACCAGATCAGTCTTGATGATCCCGCTCAGGTATGACATTGATTTGAAGCTTTCCAATTTTGTCATCCACTCATGTAGCATTTTGGAGATCATGAGAATGGTTTGCAAATGGACAACAGCTGCCGTCCGTTCCAAGCTGAGATCATAACTCATTGACATCCAGTCTTCCAGGACATTCTGGACGATGATGGTTTTACCCTGGCTGCTGGTCGCTCTGGCATTGTGACGTCGGAGTGCATAGCCGAGGCTGTAGCTCTCCTCGTACATGATGTTGACCAGATATTGGATGCGGTTCTCAACTTCATATGGTTCAGGTTCCTCTCTCCGCATCACTTCAAACGACCACTTCTCCCATTTTCGACGTGCAATTTCCTCGAAGTTCGTCCTCTTTCGGATTTGGTAGCAAGGACTTCCATACGGAGGATACGTCTGGTTCAATGATCCAAGGTTTGCTGGGCTAGTATTTGCGATCTTGTCGCGCAAGTCTTTGACTGTGATCTCCTTGTTGATCATACTGTTTTGCCCAGTATAGTGGTCTTTGAGGGTATCCCATAGTTCATCTATCCTGATTGCGCACTCGAAGGTGCACAACATCTGCATGATGCTTTTCTCATCTGGATTTCTAGCGGCTCCTTCCACCAATTTCGATAATCGGGCCCCTTTGTCAATGAAGCTGATGGCAGACATCTTCAACTCATTTTCGTTGGTCACTTTTGATAACATTTTCATGAGCAACCTGATTGCATGAGTTACGAACGCCCTGCCACTTCTATCCATGACAAAAGCTAAGGCCACAACGACAGGAGGAGAAATCTTCACTCGATCCAACCATTCGTCGAGGTCCTTGTCCTTGTAACCCCTGAAGTTTGCCTCCTCATAGGTTGAGAATGGAGCAGGAAGGTTGTGCTCTTGTTTCTTCTCCTGGATGAGGGACAAAGTTGATTTCAGCAAACTAATGCCTTTGGCCGCTGAAGGGATCACAAGGTCAGTTCCAGCCATTGCGAAGACCGAAGTGAGGTATGCGGAATCCGGATCCGTCAAGGCGCACCAACGACGCAGGTAGCAGCCCGACTTCACCTTCAATCCACCTCTAACGGGATCCGGATCCGCCAATAGTGATCCACGACGTGGATACAACCTCAGCTTCACCTTCACACCGCCTCGTTGGGTGATGAAGTTAATGAATAGTTGTTCATTGATGGTCTTCACGTTGGTGTTGCATTCATAGTCATTCATGATGACACATGCACATGACTTCGACTTATAGTAATCTTCCTCTTCCATAACCTTTGGTCGAAATCTCCTCCCATAAACGTTGTTAATCAACATTTGATTGGTGACACCTCGAAGGATAGATCTGACAATCTTCTCGGTATATAATTGTGTTGCACGTGTTTCTCTGCCCGCACATTGACCGTGAGTGTGTGAGCCATCACATTTCACATGCAAGTCAAAGAACTCAACCCCCCATGATACGATCCTCCACGGTTTCTTGATTGCGGTCCCAACATCTTTGAATTGTGACTTCAAACCATACATGCATCCATCAAAGTCATGCACAGTCGATTGGGTCCCATTGATCAGAAACTTCATTCTCTCATCATTCCAATAGTCGCATCCCCGAGGTAGTTCCAACAATGCCATTGCATGCAAAACATGTACACGTTGCAGACACAATGTGAACTCTTCCCATAGCTCCCAATATAGAAGTGCTTTCATTCTGATGTTGTGCGCTGTGACCTCACTCACATTTTTGTTTAACCGATTCCACGGTGAACCACCGGTGCAAGGTCCCGCAAAGAACACGCAGTCACTAGGACCCCTGATGCAACGTCTCCATTTTGCCCTTCCGTAGTTGGACATGAGGTTGTCATCTTCGGTAATCGTGACCACATGCATCATCTTAAACCGACTCTGTTTGTGAATCTTGGTAATGATGCTTTGCGTTTCGGCACACATGAGGAGCAAGCATGGGGTATCATCCTTCATCTCATAGACGTTGAGAGATATGGTAACGTCATTGAGTATTTTCCCGAGAAAATCAGCATAGGATTGCTTGAAGTGATACGTCAGAATCTTCCCATTCTTTCGATGTAGATTCATCTGAATATCCCAATCATTTTGTTTTCTGGTCTCATGCTTCAACTTGTAATGATGGGCTATAAACATGTCATCCAACGGAATGATTTTCATGTTCCCATCAAGGATACAGGTGACCACAGTGTCCTGGCACGATGCCCTGTCCTCCACGTCAGACCCGCTGTCCATCACATCTTTGATGTCTGCATTGGATATGATCTTGAAGGTAGTGGTCCCTGTCCAAAATTCATTTCTCTTATTGGTCTTCTCGATGTTATTCCCCACCAATCTCCATGAGTCGTGGATCAATCTCCCACTTGACTGAAACACTTGGTTGGTTTCCCGTTCATCTCTAAACCGTCTCAGCTTACATGGCAGAAAGTCAGCCTCTTTGGGGGTAAACATCTTTCTTCTTGGTATTTTGTGCACTCTCATCAATGTTGTTTCATCCTTCCATATCCATTCATCTTGATCACGTTCATTTTTGGATATTTTCTTTCCCTTTCTTGATGACGTTGATGGGTTATAGGCTTTGTCTTTTGACACCCTACCAGCAATCACATCACCACCAGCGAATACAATTCGTTGTCGATTGGGATCTTTGTTTTCTGTGGGATATGGATCATCATCGGGGTCCCCCGTCGGAGGAAATCCCATTGGAAGACTACCCCATCCAGAACTCCCCCCATGAACAACTCGAAGGAGCGTGTTGATCACCCGAGCAGTACCACACGGAGCTGCATGAATGGTTGTGGGTTCATTTCCATGGGATTGATGACAAAATAGTTGACCTACTCCCACAGTTAACTGAGGATACTTCAGGACGTGAGTCTGACGAGTCGGCACCGCAGCAGCATGGAGCCCTTGTCGTGCTGTTGACGCCAGGTGTCCCGGTGAGACAACACCAGCTGATTGCCTAGTAATCACCGACGGTGATATACTAAATTGACACGGATGGTATTGGAAACAAGCTCGTTCTACCCATTGATCAAAACGGTCTTGTTGTTGAACGGGTGGAACTCGATCCTCAACCTTGATCCATTTGCCATGAGATAGTATCCAGGTACTTCTCAAACAATCATGAGGCAATGATACACCAGGTGGTCGCTTTCTAAAGAAAGTTGGCGTCTTAACAACCAATATGGGATCCATACCAGGTAGTTGTTGTACTTGTTCTTTACCAGAAAGACCCTTCTGATACACCTCAGGTGGTAGAATAGGTATTTCGGTATACGGAAAATTTGGAACATCTTGAGTTTTGGTTTGAAACACTTGTCGGACAGTGGTATCAACATCCGTGGTAGGTGAGACCATATCGAGCAGATCTTTCGTACCGATGTCACCAGGGTCCAACAGGTTGATGAGCATACATGCTCTTTTCCATGCTAACGGATTCTTGAAACCTTTGGTGTGAATGTCAGCGGCCATTTTCGAGGTCACCTCATACATGAGTACGTAGTTTTCCCGAGTAAAATGTTCATGGAGGGAAGTGATGGCTATGCCATGGGTCCTCTCAAGATGCCGCATAGTGGGGTTACGACCCGACCTGACTACACCGATCATGCCCTGATTGTCATCATGAAACAATAATTTGGGCGACTTTCCCGTCAGCGTTTCCCAGATGCTCATTGCGGGCAAGCCCATAGTACGGAGGGTGACATCGGCTGCAACGATTTCGGCCTCAGGCGTCGAATGGCTTACGCATCCTTGCCGTTTGCTGCCCCCGGACAAAGGAAACCGAGTGTGGTTACCCTGGATATGCATATGAGACCCTGAAGTTGATCTCAAAGACTGGGCACACCCTGCAAAATCAGCATCAGCAAATAAAGACAATGTCAATTCATTGAAGTTGTCCCCAACCCATCCGGTCATTCTTTTAGATAGGCTGGAATTCACGTAGCACATTAAGTGATACAACTTTGCATCGTCATCAATGGTCCACTTTGTTACATTCCTGGCCAGGGAATTAATGGAACGAAGCAGATCAAAACGAGCAATCCTCGCCGCGTACAGCAGCTTCATCAACACGCTAGCAGCGTGTGGCGCTAATGCACCTCTCTCAGACTCCCCAGGCGAGACGTCTTCCCCTTGGGTTCCTTGTTCATAAAACAATGGAGCGTCCGGATCAAATTCATGAGTACACCATGGACAAACTTTCTTGTTCTTGGGGTTCCCGGGACATGGTGCTCTGGACTTATGCTTCTTTGTTTCTTCAGGTAGACTTGGAGTGGATACGTGTTTCAACTTCGTATCTTTTCCAACAATGTCCAAATACTTCTCAACTGACAGCTTCAACAAACCTTCCATGTCATAGGTCATGGTTGACACCGGGGTTCCATCATGAAGTTTGGTAGATCCCTTTCTCAAAATACAACCAAGATAGAGTCCTAAGTCAGTCTCGGGCTCGATGTTGAGTTTTGATCGAAGCATCTCCCAACCCTTAGTCAGGTTCTCTTCCGGTCCTGCCAGCTTTAAGTCGTCTACATAGATGACAAGAAGTAACTTCAGTTTCTTGTGAAAATACATTGAGGGCCATTCTTCTCCAACAGGAACGAAGTCGAGTTCACGAACTTTCTGATCACAGTGTTGTTCCCACATTGTTCCCGAATCGGGGTGACCATACAAAGCTTTAACCAATCTTACAACTGGTCTACGGAACTTTCGAATATCGACATCGTCTGGCCATGCATCTTCAGGTAGCTCAACCCAACATGGTGGTCCGGTTAGTTTTGCTTGAATGTATGCCTGAATGGCGTCGGCAAGTTTTACATTATGGCCTGGAAGACACCCATAGAAATCAGCCCATCTCGATGCCTCAAAAGTAGCCGGAGAATTGCCCAAGTCCTGGAAGAAGGCAGCCTCCCAGAATTGGTTCTTCACCTGGTTACCAAGCAAGACACCTCGGCCTTTGAATTTTCTACTAGGACTTCCTGCAGGCAACTGATAGTTTTTCTCAACACAGATACCATGTACTCTGGCCATGTGAACCTCTGTCTTGTTTGCCTTTGCTTCACGAACAACGTCATCATATTCTCTAACGACACTGAAATCGTAGACTCCAGCAGCATGTTGACCCAACCATTCCTTCCTCATAGCTTTACGTGCATCATCGTTTTCCATCATTTCCTTCCGACCAACAGGCCTTGCCACTGCAGTGTTGAACATCTTATTGATATTGATTCCATCACCATTTGAAGTCAGCTTTTCTCGATGATCATCACAATGATTAATGCATGGCATGCATGGAAATGGAAGGAAAACATCACTGAGGCCACGAGCGTCTTGGGGTACTTCGTTGGTGTTGTGCAATGTCGCAGCAGCCACCACCTTCCCCTGGTTGAAGTCATACATTTTGTCGTTGTTCCAAGTGGCTTTCGGTCCCTTGCCCTTCTCGATCTCAGACCATTCATCCCACTCCATCAAGAAGTCATCATCATCAGGTACGTCAGTGTCCGACAGGTCTGAATAACATGGAGCAGAGGCAGAGACCCCTCTCCCGACGGGAGAAACGGACCCTTTTCCATATTGAAAAACTTTGCCTCTTCGGATGTAGTCTTGGGACATGGCCACTCCTGAAACGTGATCGTCTTTGTCGTCTTTCTTGGAGGATTTGGCTTTCTTTACTTCTTTCTCTTTCTTCTTTTCTTCTTTTCTCTTTGCTCGCTCTTCACTCTCCTTGATTTTCGCATCGCTTTTCTTCTTCTCTTTTTCTGCTTCAAGCTTCTTCTCTTCGGCCTTGGCAATCCCTTTTCTGACAGTCGGTGACATCTTTCTCCACTCGTCAGGGGTATACTTTGAAGGCCTTGGAGTAGTTGATATTCTGCGAAAACCACGTTCATCAATACGATATGGATGGCCGCGAGCATTGAGTTTCACCCATTCACCATCGTCATTCAGGTATACGACCCCATCTCCACCCTTTCCAACGGAGTAATGTTCAGGTCCTCCTTCTGGAATATGAAGATCTGGATGTGCTGGCTTATCGATACCTGGTGGTCCCAATCTTTCCGATATTGCATCAAAGTGCCTTTCAGCTTCCAACTCTCCATCAGTTGGTTCCCGTGGGACCTTCGACGAAGGTACACCACCACCACCATGACCATCGTCATCATCTCCACCATCATCATCATCATCCGGTGGAGGTGGCGGTAGAATTTCTGGGTTTCCTTCAAGACGATCTTTCACTTTCAATCCTTCAATGGAAACATTGATCCTTTCATACTCTAACTTGCATGGGAATTCAAGGGGTTCCTTTAGTTCAACCCTTTCAGTGTAGTGTGGAGTCCTCAGCTTGGCAATGGGCTTCTCTGCATCATAGGCCAAGTTCTGCTTACTCCAGTCACATAGCGCCCATACCCTGTACTTTCTTGACCAATGTAGCCCGGGGCCAATGGAGTATCCGGCGAACACTCCAGGGATTCCCATAGGGTCAAACTTGTGTTGTTGTTCTCGTTCACGTGAACCACTGGGCTTGAAGTACACGAGGGCACCAAAGGGTATCATCTTTCCTTTGAATTCTTCCCCATGAAGTTTGCACCAAGAACTCACCTCATCGTCATTGGGCTCGATGTTGAGCAGATGGCTAACACATCTGATGGCGTACATCCAGAAGCATGGTGGAATTCCTGCCTCAAGTAGACATGTTGTTGTTGCCACGAGCACGAATTGGTTAGTTCTTTCTGCAAGTGAGTTGTGCTTGGTCTTTCCGGCCAAGGAAGTGTCCATTGGGATCTTCAGGATCTTCATTGCCTTGTCGAACTGTGGGGCATCATCGGAATATGCTTCTCGAATCTTACGACGGCCCATGAACTGTTTGACCGCCCGTATAACGGCGTCTGTGTCCTTTCTGGCAGAAGGATAAGACTGAAGCATTCCTGTATACCTATCCCTGATGACAAAGATGGTTTTGTCGTCGCCATAGTCCTGTTCAGCAATACGACGGTTGTCAACGTAGTCGAATGTGATCAGGTCCCCAAACTTTGTGAGCTTACGCTGAAACGCACCTCTGAACGTTTTCCTGTGCTTCATCTTGGCACGCACGCAAGACTCACAGTAAGGGTTCTTGTAGCGATGAGTTAGAAGGTGAACCTTCGATCGTGCTTCATTCTTCAAAGTTCCCCTCTTACTCAATCGGACTCCTCCATCTTCCTCATCAACATCAATGACATCATCGTCGTCTTCACCTCCTCCATCTTCAGGAATTTCTTCAACTTCAATTGGATGATCTTCATGGATGTCATCAGGTGCGATGCTGGGATCGTATCCGTCGTCCTCAAACTCGGCATACTCGTCAGCATAGCATGACATTTCCTCAGCATCACCTGCATCACTTCCAACAGCCACTTCATGTTGATCATCTCTTACCTTAGCTTTCTTACGTTTCTTCATTGATCTCTTGGGTGATTTAACATTGGATCGTCCAACGGAGTCGGAAAGATCTTCAAGTTCATCCCCACTTTCTCCATCAATGACCAAAAGACCTTCACCTTCCGATGTTGAGCATCCATCATCAAGAACTGCCATGATCTTCTCCACACAAGATGATTTCAACTTGATCTTTTCTTGATCGACGCTCACATAGGGAATATAGTCTTTAACAGTCATCTCGATGAAGTTGCCATTTGGATCCAACATGAATGGAGTTCTTCCGGTCGGCCATACAAAAGAGTAACCAAGATCAACGCATCGCTTTCCCATGGAGAGCACGGAGGGTGTGTCCTCCAAGATGTGAGCTTCTGCTGGTTCGCTAAATGCCTCGAACTTGATGCTTGAACGTTTGGTCGAACACGTTACCCCATTTGCTGTATGGAAGTTGACGACCTTGTCATCGTATGTTGGGAGATCCATTCTACTTATTCGTGTGGATGAAATGAGATCATGGCCACTTCCAGAATCCAATATGAATCTCTTATCTCTCTCTTCAACAGGAACAGTGATACACATTGTGTTGCCCCTTTTACCATATCGACCTTCAATATGCTGAACATAGTTTTCCACAAAAACTTCCCTGGACACCTCACCGTCCTCGACGTCGAGTCTGATCAGGATGTCCATGCTAGGGCCGACTATGACCAGGACTTCATCAATGTCACTGTGTTCACCCTTCTCATCGATCAGAATAGCCATTGCTTTCCCTCGGCTCGAAGCTAACCTGCATGAATAAGACCATTGCTCATCTTTCCTTATCTGATCAGTGGGCTTTCCAACTTTGCCATGCCCTTTGGAGACAGTCTGAGATTTCCGATTGCACTTCACGAAGTCCTTCTTTACGTAAGTTTGAACGTGAGTCTTAGACTCATCAAATCTGACCCTCTTCTTGACCACGTTCGATGCAATCTTATGGAACATCTCTTCATCATCGCTCCAATCATGGACAAGTGCAGGAGTAGCCTTTGAGCTTGGTGCTTCGGTGTTGGGAGCAGTGTTAAATAGATGAGGATCGTGGCGTTTGTTGCATTTGTCTCCATACCGACACTTGCCCTTGGCCCAATGCCAGCATGGTTCATCAATCTTCTTGGTCTTGTTTGCCGGAGATTGACTTCTTGGAGTTCCTGGCTTCCGACCGTTGCCTTTTGCATTCTTGTTCGCATCAAATACCTTTTGGTCGTGACTGTATTCACAATCCTTGCCTTTTCTGCATGCTTTCTTGATGAAATGGAAATGGCATGGGATCTTCTTCTTGGATCTGGGGCTGGTACTTCGGCTGTTTGCTCGATCCTTCCCTTTCCCTTGACCTTTTCCTTTTCCTTTCGCATGCTGTTTAGGCTGAGGTGATGGTAGAACTGGAGCTGCATCGGCCTTGGCCTTCGCCTTGGGCGCTGCCTTCTCCTTGGGAGTAGCTTTAGGCTTCGCTTTTGGATTTGCATCCGGTGCAGCGGCAGTTGGGTTCGGAGCAGGAGCTGAAGGTTTGCCGCCGCCTGCAAAGTCTCTCGCATACTTCTCTCTGGCTGCCACATGCTTGTCCTCTCTGATTCTGGAGATGTGCCTTTCGATGACATCCAACAGGTAGCGATAATTTCGTCTTTGGTCTCCTTCCATCCATGACTCGTACTGCTTGATGTCGAACATCATGAGACTCGAATTTCGAATCTTTTTGTATAGAGCGTCACGAAGCCAATCATCAGGAGGTACGTCATCCGGCATCATGTTTGATACCATCTCCATCCATTTCTCGTAGAACACTTCTAGGTTCGAGTCACCGAGATACTTCATCGATACGATGTGTTCCATGGTGAAGGATGTTTCTCGTTGACCTGGGGTTCTGAAGTGCTCCAGAATCATAGCCAAGATTTCCCGTCCCATGACATAGGTTCCTCTTCGGCTATGACTTTGTGTTCTCAATCTCAATTTGATCGCTACATGACGAGCAACATCACCGGCTTGGGCTATCACGTTTGACAATGCAATTGACAACTTGGCGTCGATGGACTGATACCGTTGCCCCCCACTGTCATTCAACAGCTCGATGTCAGGATTTGGTCGAATAGCCGGCTGTAGCCATGCTTCCCATGCGGCTTTATCCCCGTCATTTGCCGAAAGAACAACACTCTTGATGAGATCTGATTGCCAAACCCCAAGATTCTGTTGCTTTGGCCATGGGCTAACATAGACTTTGTCAGCCTCTCGTCTTGACATTCTCGGTACTTCTTCCGCAGTGTAAGCCGCTGTGGAGACATCATCTGCTGAATCGCGTTGTGATCCTCGAACTGAAGGCAAACCAGGAGGTTCAGGAGGTGGTCCTGGACCGTTAGGCCCGAAAGGGTCCGGAGGTCCATCAGGGTCAGGCGGACCGCCCCATCCACTCGGTGGCTTGTAATAGTCCCTCTCAGTTCCGCCAGCGATCTTGTTGTCAACCTCTTTCAGCAGATCAGCGATTCTTTTGCTTGATTGAGAATGCTGTTGTTGTTGAGGAGGTACAGCATGCCCACGATAGGAATGAGCCACATTTGTCTCATAAGTCAACTCCTTGTCGATCTGCGAAACCCAAGATTTCAGAATAGCGTTTTCACAGTTAGCCTCACTCACGTCATTCTCCAGTTTGTCGATGACCAGTCTGGATGCGAGATCAGAGTTGGGAATGCCTGCCGAATAGGGAAGTGCGTGAGGACTGATCCTAGCCATAGATGTTTCAGAATCCTTGAGACTTTTTCTCAGTTCATCTAAGTGACGTTTCATGTCAACAATCTCAGAATTCTTGATGCCAATCTTTTCATCCCTATCCTGGATTTCCCCCATGAACATGCATGATCTCTCATATTGTTGAACACCACTCGCCAATTTCAGTTTTCGCTCACTCTCTAGTTCAGATCTTAGAGTTCGGACCTCAGCATTGGTGAGGGACGACGCCCCTACATCCGCAACTTCAGCCAACCTTTCTTTTAACAACAAGTTCTCTTGTAAACATTCATGAACTTCATGATCTAGATCCTGAACCCTGATTTGAGCGATCTTAGCTTGATTACGTAGATCTTCAACAAGCATCTCTTCGGGGCCACGACCGTCGGTCGTAGAACCCTGAGTCAACGATCTTCGTAACTTCGTGTTCTGCAACTTGATCTCATCCTTCAATTCGCAGTTCATCTTCTGCTCGTTGGCATAGAGCTCCTCATAGTGCTCTGCCCTTGCGATCGAGTTTGCACTAGCCTGTGATTCAAGCCTCAGGTGAGATATTGCTTCGGCCTCTTGGTTCCTGTATGATGCAATTCTTCTGACGGTATCATGTTCAGTGTTTCGATGCTTCAGATCACTTTCCAATTTGGCCTGATTTGCCTCGAACACCTTCTTCCTAGATTCTCTAGTGATCTCATCAATACTGCTCTCATACAGCTCGGCCTGTTTACGAGACTGAACCAAAGCTTCACTCAATAGCTGATTTCGCTCAGATAATTCATGAACTGCAATTGATTGTTGTTGGCTAATCACTTCAAGTTGATTACTAGAGAAGGATGCCATTTCAGATCGATTACGATATTCCATGATTGAGTTCTGGAAATCATTTTGCATTTCTTGACCTTCATTGTATAGTCGATTGGCAATATCGGTGGTTAAGACATTGGTTTGATGAAGTTGTTGTAGTCTTGCCTCCGTATTACCCAGTAGTCCTTGAAGGTGATGTACTTCATCCTTGTACTCCTCCTGGATCTCCATACCACGTTGATGGATCCGTCGTGCACCATGTTCCATTAGGGCACCTCGGCGTTCAAGGTCTTGGATGCGTATTGTTGCACCTTCGTCTTCCTGAGATGCTACCATTAGTTCTGCTTGATATTCTGCAACCTCATTTGCGGAACATGACAATCTATGATTGAGTGCATTGACCTCATCAAATACATTCTGATTGTGTTCCCGAAGATACTCAGTGAATCTGATCTCGATGTCATGAATCAGTTGATCCCTGGATGCAGCGTATGCTTCCATGTTGTTCAGCTGATTACGTAGGGATTGACATTGTGCCCGTAGTTCCTCTATCATGGCAATAGGTTCACTAGCCACAGAAGTATCCGTTGATCTCCTCTTAACACGACTATCCCCGGTCCTCTCACCAATTCGGTCGGTCACGGCCCTGGTGGATCTGTCCCTTGGAGTAGTACGTCCTCGAGATGGTCGATGCCCTTGGCGGACAACATCACTCCGAGCACTGTTTCGAGAAGATCTAGGTGTACTTTGGGTGGATATTCTTCGTCTGTTTGATGTGACTTGCCATCCGGACTGTGTAGTTCGGGTAGAGCGTATCCCGCCACTGTCTGCCGTGTCGCCAGGGGAAGATTGATTGACCTCCTCGACCGGCATAGCAGCGTTCTCATTGAAGGTAAACTGCGTGGTGCGCGAATCTCCGCTGCCGCCTTGCATCTTTGCGATGATGAGCTGATTGGTCCTTTGCGTCCTCAATCAATTGCTCAGACGGCCCGGCTACCAGCACGCAGGTACCACTCTCCCGGCGGGAGAAGTGAGCCCTACGGCTGATAACCTGTGAACAAATGGATCCTTGTTCTGGATGTAGTTATTGAGCTGTGATACCCGTTATGCTGGTAGCTTTGGACAGCGTTACGGCATTGCAAGCGGAGCTCGGACTTTTCCTCGCGCAGGGACTTGAGCCAGTACGGCGTTTCAATGCACAATCACATATGTACATGATAAGTGTCCTAGCGTTTAGTTCCCTTTGACAGATAGATAGATAGATAGATAGAAATCATATCATAGAAATCATAGAAATCATAGAAATCATAGAAATCATAAAAATCATATCCCAGAAACAACAATTATCATGGTTATGATCTGTTGACTTAATTTGACTCCAGCTGGTAGTCCTATCCTATCCAGGTCCAAGGGATCCAAGAGACATGGGCAGCAATGGAGGAAGCTTCTTGAAGGGTGCTGTCCTCATGGCACCGGAATCCGCATGGTGTGTTTCAAATTTCCCATCTTTCAAGGGATAATGATCGGAAAATCCTATTCTTTGAGATAGAAAAAAAACATCAAACAAAAACCATGGCGCCTCCGGATATTTCACAGTTTGCTATGGAAGCCATGCCCCATTTGATGATTAAAAAAATGATTTGCCAATCATAAAATGGTGATTTGTCCGGTTGAATTACCTATCAGAAATGGTGATTCACCTATCAACAACGGTGATTTTCCAATATTTTCCAGTAATTTACTTATCAAAAATTGTCATTTTCCAATGGTTTACCTATGAAAAAATGGTGATTTACCCATCAAAAATTGTGATTTTCCGGTGATTTACCTATGAAAAATTGTGATTTGTTGTCCTATCAAAAAATTGCCATGTTCGAGTGATTTACCTATCAAAAATGGTGATTTGTCCGGTTGAATTACTTATCAGAAATTGTAATGTTCGTATCAAAAATGGTGATTTTCCGGTAATTTACCTATCAAAAATTGTGATTTAGGTATCAAGAAATTGTGATTTTCCGGTTGATTTACCTATCAAACTTACCTATCAAAGATGGTGATTTACCTATCAAAAAAAAGGTGATTTTCGAGAGATTGACTTGTCCAAACTTTTTCGATTTTCGAGCCAAGGATCAACTTGCCGACCCACAGGGCTGCGAGGTATAGAACCAGCAAGGCAAAATGCGATCCCCCAGGGGATCCCTCTGGCCCTGCCGAGGAAGAACAGCGGAGGCTGCGGAGGCAAAAACAATCAACCATCCATCCATTTCACCAGAAATAAAGTCAGATTCCATCTTTTAATAATTTTTACACTTTCATGTCATGATATGTCATGTTTCCGGAATCCCATCAAACAATCCCAAGCGTGAAACAATCAAGGACAAAAAAAAAGGGCTGGGCGCCTGTGATCACATACAGCAGCAGAAATGCCAGCGTGGCCAATAGAAGCTGTGCAGCACAGGCGCGCAGCATCTCCACTACGGCACCATGGCTTTCGCCACCGGAGTCGGTGAATGTTTGGTCCCAAGGGAACCAGGAATGGTGGCTGTTGCTTTAGCTCTTAACCATGAAAAATGGAGGCTTAACCACTAAGACAACCACATCTAATCATTTGAAATAGGAATTTGAAGCTGCAAACGATGGTTGGTTGATATACCCTCTGGTTATTTAACATAGCCATGGAAAATGGTCCATCTATAGATGGTTTACCTATTAAAAATTGTGGATCTTTCCATGGCTATGTTAAATAGCCAGAGGGTACATAATGTGCTAAACCCTGAAGCATTCGAGCCAGTTCCCTTGGATCCAAAAGGTCGGGAGCTGAACTTCAGCAGATATGGGGGGTTCCGTTTTGTCATGGGGGTACCCCTTTTTTTCTATAGCTGGATGGTTTATTTCAGGGAAAATCCGAACAAATGGATGATGGAAGGGGGTACCCTCATGACAAAACGGAAAGCTCCATATTGACGTTCGATGCAGCGCTTCGCTGCCGTCTTTTTGTCCTTTTCACTGAGCAAAACGCACCTTGAGATACAGAAAGATCATGTCACGGCCACTCCCTGGAGCCGTATGCAAGTTGCATGAAGAAAAGTCAACTGATGAGGTTTGCGTCCATTCAAAAGAACAACACGGGTTTTCACATCATATCATATCATATATCACATCATATCACATCATATATCACATCATATCATATCATATATTCCATCAGATCACATCATATCACATCTCACATCATACAGTCTAACATCATACAGTCTCACATCATATCACATCATATCACATCATATCACACCATATAATATCAGCATATCACATCATATCACGTCATATCATATCAAATATACTATTATATATATATTCCATTATCACAGATAGATAGACAAATAGATAGATGGATAGATAGATAATGATAGATAGATAATGATAGATAGATAATGATAGATAGATAATGATAGATAGATAATGATAGATAGATAGGCTTGGATTGGATTGGATTAGAATAGATTAGAATAGATTAGAATTAGATTATATAGATTAAATTAAATTAAATTAGATTAGATTATATAGATTTAGATTAGATTAGATAGATAGATAGATAGATAGATATTCGATAGAGCTATTTAAATACAGACAGTGACATATTTAGATATTTAGAGATAGAGATAGAGATGGTCAGTAGATGTCAATGGCTTTGCATCTCATTCAGCTGTCCAGCATGGAGTCACCGCATGTCTATATGTGTTCCACACTGCTTTGCAGTGCGTTTTGTCAAGATGGGGGACTACGTTGATGCTATGTTGTGCCTGGTACCGTTGTGCATAGTACGGTTCGTGGTCTGTGAAGCCCTCCACTTTGGCGCACTTCGCCTCGAGCTGAAAAGGAGAGGCCCGGAGGCCCGTGCTTGGCAGCGCAGGACTCGGACAGGCCTACCACTCAGCCACTGCAGCCATCGAATTAGACAGATCGTTAGTGCTGTGAGACGATTTCAAAAGCCCACGTTGTTTGCGTCGTGGTCATTTTCTCGAAATGACCCAAGGGACCGATATTCGACGCCTCAATTGGCGTCTCTCGATCTTCGGCAGATCTTGGAGTCTTCAGCTCCAAGACTACGCCGACATGCGGAACATGCGTCAGGCTATGGATGGGCTTGCCTTATCTCAATTTGCCCGAAAAATGACAACTCGCATGGTGCTTAGATGTGCTTAGTAACCGTTAAGCGTGGAACCGCAAGAACCGATCGAACCGGAGTGGAACCGCACCGGGTGGAACCGTGGACTCTCCAATGTGGTGATGCCCCAAGACAGGCTGCTGCTCTGTACTCGTTATATCTCGTTGTAAAACGCTGGTCTGGCCCGAATTTCTGGCTCAACTCCTCCGCAAAAGTCATTGATCAATCCAGATCAGTCCAGATCCAGTCAGATTGGGGATATCGAGATGAGATAGATGCCTTTCTTTGGGACACCGCGTTGAAAACTATGAAACACCACAATGAGGCACCACAATCAGAGATTCAACCCAAATAATATGAGATTTAACCACCACAATGGGAGATTCTGACACCATAATGGGGTACCGACATGGGTGATTCAACCACCACAATGGGGGATTCAGCTAGCAGCTGCCACGATGAAGACCGAGAACTATGATTACTGGTGGGACCGAACCGGCGGAATCGATTTTTTGGGAAACCGAAGCGGTAGAAGCGAACCGTTTATTCATGAACCGTTTGTGAACCGAACCGTGCGCTGTGAACCGGAAATATGAACCGTTTACCTAATCGAACTGTTACCATGATGAACTTGGATGATTTTGGGGTCCATCATTTCAAGGATTCCAGTACAAATTGGTTCAAGTGCCTCTTTGACCGGGCAATAAGCATCGCCTTCCAGTGCCTTTGCGATGTCTGCACTTCGACAAAGATCCTTGTCTCGGTATACTCTCTCTGGGCCATTGGGCATAAGAGAGATTGACGTCTTGCAGAAGCCTCTCTTTTGTCATAGGTCACTTCACCAAAATCGGTAAACCCCAAAGTACGAGTAGCAGCATGTTCATCTGCCCATCCGCTACGGGATTTCATAGCTGACCCAGCCACATGTGTTCAAGAATCCATCAATTTAGCTGTACTATGCTGTACTATTGTGTCATCGGCAATCTCTACATCTCTAGGATGTGTCTTTCTAGCCGCTTGGTTTCAACCTTTAGATTGAGTTTAAGATTGAGATTACCATCACAGACGTACGACTAAAGTGACTAAAATTGACTAAAGCTATGCATCATGCAACCGCAAAACCTGCGCTCACAATCCGTACTGTCAGATAATGGTAACGTACATGATCATTATGGCTTTCTCTGGAAATACGGTCCAAAAATAACCGAATTACTTGTGAATTACTTTGTGAATCATCATTTTCACCCATCAAAGTGCGATAACTGGTGGGCAGACCCAGCCAATCTCTCTGTTACCCAGCCAGGTGAAACTGCAGTGCCAGTGTGAAGGTGAACAAATAAAAAGGCAAAGACCTTTCTCCTCAAAATAACATTCTATACTATTCAAAATATTCAAAGTGCTTAGCTGAGCCCCAGGGAAAAAAAACAAATGTTAAGATTATGATTCCAAATTAGGATGTTTCAAAACCACTGAGCACTACGAAGCCGCAGGCGCCGCACCAGACGGACGCAACATTTTCCATGCGGAGCCGCCAAGCTCAAGCCTGGAGCGCACGCAGCCCAAAAACCCCCAGTAAAAATGGCCATCACATGAATAGGGGAAGATGATCATCAAGTAATTAGTGGATTTTAAAGGTACCCATGTTTGATCATTTTTGGGGGTAACCATTTTCGCAGCCTTTTGCGTTTTTCTTCCTCAAAATCTTCAGACATATTGTTGTACGATTCACTGCATGGTCTTCGTAACAACCCCGCTTTCCCACACTTCATATCACTTCATATTGTCAGTGCTAGCACTAGCAGCACTAGCACAAGCAAGCAGAATCATCAAGCGTTTAATCAGCAAACGGCTGTTATGTCAGCCGCAACCTTGAACTTCAGCAGGATTGGGCAATCTGATCTGGTCTGTATAGAGGATTGGACTCAGACAACTGCCAACCTTCCCGCCTTCAATCAAGCACCCTTAGTTGCAGCTTTGGACGGGCCAGTCTCCGCACAGCATGACAGCAACCAGAACCTTCTGGTTGTGCCTATGGGAAATCACCATGGAAATAAGGAGGAAATCATCGAACTCTGTTTGAGCTATGGCAGCTATGTTCCAGTTCGCAAAGAAATTCCCAGATCCAGAGGGTCCTGTCTCAGCTCTGAACGGGCTTGCCCTGTCCTCTCATCATCGCCAAAAATTCCTGGCAGTTAACGTCGCCAGGCGGCAAAATACGTGAAAGGTCTGAAAGGCGGTACCAGTACAGTGTAAACTGGACGGGTTGACATTTTTCCATGAAATGAGAAGAGTTGATAAGTTACAGTCAGCATAGTTGGTTTTGATAAAAATCAGTTGAGCAAGTTAAGCAACAGTTGCCCTCTGGTTATGACTAACATAGCCATGGAACATGGCCCATAGAAATAGATGGTTTACCGAACTTTAAAAATGGTGATTGTCCATGGCTATGTTAAATAACCAGATGGTAATGGTAAGTTTCCGGATGTTTTTTTGAACCAGCAGCTTCAAGCCTTGAAATCGATGAAGCCGTCGCCGTTCCCATCAACCTCCAGCATGAGGTCTGCCAAAGCCTCTGAAGCAATGTGTCTCTCATCATCCCAAACATCCAACGGTGATTCTGCATATATATATATAAATTATATATTATATTATATTATATTATATTATATTATATATATATATATCTATTATCTTATATTACCTTATGTTATATTATATTATATTATTTTTTGTTATATTATATTATATTATATTATATTATAATATAATATATTATATATTATATATTATATATCATATATTATATATTATATAATATATATTATATATTTTATATTATATATTATATGTTATATGTTATATATTATATATTGTATATTAAATATTATATATTGTATGTTATATGTTATATATTATATAGTGTATGTTAAATATTATATATTATATAATATATATTATATATTATATATTATATATTATATATTATATTATATCATATTGTATCATATTATATTGTATTATCCTATATTATATTATCTATGATATTATAGATATTATATATTAAATATCAAATATTGAATATTACGTATTATATATCATATATCATATATTATATATTATATATTATATATTATATATTATATACTATATATTATATATTGTATTTAATATATTATTTATTATTTATTATATATTACATACTATATATTGTATAGTATTTCTTAGTTATTATTTATTATGTATAATATATTATATATTATATGTTATATGTTATATGTTATGTGTTATATGTTATATGTTATATATGAAATATTATATCATATATTATATATTATATATTATATATTGTATATTATATATCATATATCATATATTATATTACAGTATATATTATTAACCCTCCAAGACAAACAGATCGAAAACCCTCCAGAACCGCCAGCTTTGCACCTTGGCTCCAACGACCTCCTCCACCTCGTTGCTGCCTAGCACCTCACCGAGAGTACTGCGATGATTGCGATGGTACTTTCCAACAATATGGGGGTTTCCATAAATGAAAAATACCCCAATAGCTGGATGGTTTATAATGGTCTACAAGGGAAAATCCATCTATAAATGGATGATTTGGAGGTACCCCTATGTCAGGAAACCTCCATATCAACAATCCATTGATTTGTCATCATTGATCATTATTGAAACCTTCCAAACCCCCTTCTCTTCTGAGTGTTTGGCAGAATTGGGTCATTGCTAGTTTCGCCGGTTTCGCTTTTTCATCAAACGCGTGTTTTATCCGCACTCCTGAGTCAAACTACGCCTCAAGAAGCTGCTTCGTTCATCGGCTCGAGATGGGTTGGTGACCCTTCCAGGGAAAAAACACATTTCTTAAGCAAACTGAAACCCATCTTTGATGAATCAATTGTATCGTTGTCTCTGCTTAGCAGAGCCAAGTCAAGTCGAAGAAATCCAGTCGTATGCGGCACGTCATGGTGAGGCTGACCTGGAAAGCATTGCACCAGAACTCGGGGATCAAAGTTGGAAGATACGGGAAGAACATTCCCGAGCGAGCCTTCCAGTCACTCCAAGCTTCATGTCGAGTATGGATGCTTCTTTGGCCAGCATGTTGGGCACGAACAAGTTCAGCTATAGGCGATGGTAAAAAGCCCATCGGGGTAGCCAATTCATCGACACTGCAAAGCCTGTGTAGGTCATGAACTCACCTTAGGGTTCAGAATCGCATAGCTTTGGGATGATTTTTTGGGTGTCTGGATCGTCTCCACAGGCTGATTAAACCATAGTGCAATAGTTGAGCTTTGATCAAAGTGTTCTTAATCCGAAAAGCAAGTTCAACTGCCCAACTAGCAACAAATATGCAACAAATCAATCTTCCTAGTGACCAAAGTAGTCTGGATTCCTCGTGTGCGCAAAGAGGATTTTCCTGTGATGAGCCTCCTTGGGCGTTCCAAGCTGAGCTGAACGTGCTTCTGCAAATCCGCACAGTAGTGATAGAAGATGCCGATGATGTAAAACCACAAGCCAATCATAAGGATCCAAGGTTCCTCCCCTTGGCCAAACCTGGCGCAGATTGGGCTGATCAGCGCTTAGCCATGACGAAAAAACTCTACACCTAACAGCAACACGCATCTGTCGCGAATCAACCATCAACATCCATGCAAGATGCAACATCCATCCATCTGTTTTCGCCAGCTCACCTTGCAAAGTCACAGTAGTCCGTGATCAAGCAGAGCATAGGGCTGTAGTAAAAGCCCAAGGGGTAGATAAACACGCTTAGGGCACCGACAGCCGCAAGGTCGTTGCCACCCCGGGTCTCCATAGAAGATGTCCTTGTAGACCCACAGGAAGCCATAGGTCCCGTGGCACACCAACAGGGCACCGGCAGCAGGACCCCAGATCAGTGCGGCCACCAACAGCTTGTGCAAATTGATGACTTGCCGCACGGTGAAGGGTCCTGTAACCTCACCACAATATGAGCCCTCCATGTACATGTCGGTGAAGTCTTTATAACGCCAAAGCACAGCCCCATTGGCCCCATGCTCTTGAAGTCTTTATAAAGACGACAATCGACTTGATCCAGCAAGAAACAACTGGAAAACCCGGTCGCAGTGGGCTTTGAGCCAAACGGTAAACGTCTTTTTGAGGAAACATATTGAGTTTCAACCTTCCTGAAAAATATGTGAAAGTCATTGACCATCATCATTCCAATCTCCGGGGGTGCCATTTTCAACCACCAATCAGATGTTCATCCCCTTGCGGTCTCGGAAAAAAAAAAACTGCCTGCTGCAACTCTTCCATCGAGATCTTTCCGTCACCATTCCTCCAAAGCACGGCCAGCGGCCATTCGACGATTCGATTCAATCAAAACATCTGGCTTTGACTGAAAATTGGGCATCACCAATTCTCACAGATGATCTCCCCGTTTCCGTGCCATCCAACAATGCAACTTGGGAGTAGATATGTATCTATGTATCTATAGAACTAAGATAATAAATATGTATGCATACAACTGTGTATATGTATATATATATATGGTACATACATGTATATATATATGTATATACTATACTATCAAATAACATAACATATATATATACCTAATATATCCCTTGTTTGGACAATGTAATGGCAACCAGTCACAGGCCTATCGAAGACCCGGAATGCCGACCAGCAGACATCCTCTTGGATGTACATCCTGCCGGAAAACACAACAACTACCCTCTGGTTTATGTTATGGGGATTTATGATGGTTTATGGGGATTTATAGGGATTTATAGGGATTTATAGGGATTTATAGGGATTTATAGGGATTTATAGGGGATATAATGGATACTACCCTCTGGTAATTTAACATAACTATTGAAAATGGCCATAGAAATAGTGAGTTTTCCCATTAAAAATGGTGGATCTTTCCATAGTTGTGTAAACGTTTACCAAGAAGGCTATCACTTTTTGTCTGAAAAAACATTCTGGGAAAACAGCCATCAGTTGAATCAGGTGTTTTACCGAAAGTATGTGTTTGTTTTTTCTATATATTTGTTTAATGGTCCTGGAAGCAAAACGACAAAGAAAAAATCCCAGCCAATGTTGGCTCATGCTGCCTCTTGTCCAAGGTTGCAGCAAGAAATTCGGTGTAGTCGATATTGCCACTCCCGTCAGAATCAACTTCCTGCCAGAAATGCTGGTTTCTCAAAATGGGCTATACCCCGCAAATGGCAATTTAAGCTATCATAACTGGAAAAACATATGTTTAACCATCGGATTTTCAGGGCAATATATGTCTAAAAAGATACAAATGGTGGTTTCTAAAAATGGGGGCCCCCAAATCATCCAACATGTATTATCTATCTTGTTTCAGAGGGACACTATAAAATGGTGGTTTAAGTGGTACCATTTTAAGAAACACCCAGTTTTGTGCTGAGTGGGGCCAAGCTGTCAAAAACTGGCGAAGACAAAAAATGTGAGCCATTCAAAATACCCGTTCCCCCATCTCACTATATATACTAGTTGGTTTATAGATGTTCCTGATGTGTATATATGTATATATATATATCATACATTAGATTACATTACACTACATTCCATTACATTCCATGACATGTCATGACATTACATTAACATTACATTACATTACCATACATTCAGTACAGTACAGTACAGTACAGTACAGTACAGTACAGTACAGTACAGTACAGTACAGTACAGTATATTGCAGTACATTGCAGTACATTGCAGTACATTGCAGTACATTGCAGTACATTACAGTACATTACATTACATACAAGTATATATATATACATATATTGGTTATAATAAACCCACTCCTGCCAAGTCAGGGGACGGCAAACTTTTCAGTAATTATCACCACGCTTTTGCTTGTTACGGCTCAAACGATTACTTTCCACAGCTGGGAATATCCCGTAAAGACCTGTCCATTATTCAGTGGTCGAGTCAAATCAATGACCACTTTGGCTGGTTGAACGTTTTTGATGCGCAATGAAATCATATCAAATCCCAGTTTATGACCCATTATAAAAACCACTTTTTGGCTAGTTGAATGATTAAATCGACCGCGAAAGATGTCATGAAGTCAACCGAAAGAACTGGATGTTCCGCATTTGAATGTCTCATTACGTTCCATTATCATATTTCCCCCTTGATTGTATGTATATGTATATATATATATGATTATATATGTACAGAAAGGGACGTTGTGGAGGCCCCATTTTTACGGTGTTTTGAAAAAGTCACTGAAAAACATCTTTGGTCAGTATATCATCAAATGCTCATTGTTTTAATATGTTTTAATTATGTTTGGGATATGTTTAACTATTTGGCTTGGGTCATGAAAATCAACCAAACAAATGTTATGTTTCATTCTATATTTGTGCTAATATATATGCTAATATACAAACTCTTAGAATATAAAAATCAATTATGGTTACACTTTCCAATAAATCTTAATTTTCAGCCATATCAGCTTAATGCAGAAAAAGGAATGGACAAAAATATGGGTCAAATTTTGGATTTATATATTGCTATAAGCTTTCTGTATAGATTTGTTTTTTCCTTTCTCTCTTCCTCGAGACCTCTGGAAACCCTAAAGCTCTGGTTTTTACCTTCTAGACCTCTCTGAGGGGAGGGGTCCCAAAAAGAAACAACTTTTTTTGGGGGTGCCCCCCCCCCAGACCCTAGTAAACCAGCTTTGACATACTAAAGTCACTGGATCCTGGTCGGCTCGGTACTGTGAATCCGGCAGCTGTCCGGCCCTTTGAAAAAATCATTCGGTTTGTTTGGGCCGTTTTAATTTGAATGTCCAAAGGCTTTGATGAAACTATATGTTGCCAAGAATGTTCCATAAATATAATAATTGCGCAAATGATAGGCCATTGCATGATACACAGCAAGAAAATATAGGATCAAGAGTGATGTGAAGATAACGTCATCTTTGTATGTCAAAATGGCTATACTTAGCATGCCAAGACAAGAATATTTTTTGTGCAAGTAATCTTGAAAATATCTGCAATGTATATCATATAATATATTTCTTCAGTATGGGTATGACCAATGTACCCTCATTCGAAATGCAGACAATTTAGTCAAACTCTGAACATTTATGATTAATATAATTAAAAGATATACAAATAATGCTACCAAGTTTCATGTTCTATGTATGGCAAGTTGCAATAATCATTTCCTTTGATGATTGGCAGCCATCAATCAGACCTATAACTTTCAAGGACAGTTATCACCACCTTTATCATACTAGTTTAGCCAAGCCAAATTGTGCCCAAAAATGCGTCAAATTCCACCTTTTTCCAATGACAATGACAATGCAATATTAGCATGCACTTTGAATTTTTGCCCTAGCCTCATCTGACTTAGTATTGTATGTCTGCTCCTTGCCATAACTGTATGTATCATTAGCAATATTAATAGCTTAATTGCATTCGCCAAAGGTTACTCCCATAGGTGTTGCTATGGACAGTATCTTTCAAAAGTTTTTCCATATTAATATTATCTAGCAACCATTTTGCCAGCCTACAAACTAAGAAGGCAACTGCATACCTCAACATTTGGCAAGGGTATTCTCTATCATAGGCATGCTTGATTTCGAACACAGTGATTGTGTGCAATGTCTGTGTGGGCTGCCACTGATTGTATTGGAGATTCCAAGCTCCCTTTTTGGGTTGCATTCCTAGTTTGCTAGGGAAATCTGCACAAGGAAATGGTAAAAGCCTTGTTATATTTGTTATATACTTACCAGGAGAAATCGATGTGTTTTTCTTTTGGGGCCAAGTTCTCGGAATGTTTATGCTATGGATCAGGTTGAAACCAATATATTTCAATATATTTCATTTAAATCTATATAGACTAGCATTGTAACATTATATATACATTCGATTATATACTTATATGGTTGGGTTGGGTACAAGCATGCTTTAGCATGACATGAACAGTAAATGAAAGGAATTAGAGTCTCAATTTTGGAGAAGAATGAGATGCTGCATGCATCGCCATGGTGCCTTGTGATAGGAATGTCATTGATTGCAAGGCTTGACCCAAACCTACCCTCACTTTCCAGGTTGGATTCTTTGAGTTTGTTTTTGGGGTCCTTCTAATTCAAAGCTTAGTTGTTTCTATTGAAGAGTTTGGGATTGGCATGCGTATTTTTCCAGATGATTTTTGTAACACAAGTTTAACTTTTCCTTTGTTGGTGCAATTATCAACATGATATTGGACATGGTTTAATTTAGTTTCCTTGCGAGATGTACCCAGCTCAATCACTTAGAATACACAGCTCTTTTCACAAAACACCTAGTTTACACTGATATAAAGGAAGACATGCTTTGGAAGAGATATATATATATATATGTGTTTTACTTCAAGGTATTGTCAACATATTCTACATAAAAAATGATTTAAAAAAAAAAAACAATTGCAACAGGTTTGTTCATATGTTTCAACAATTAAGAGAATATAAGATTAAGGGATGCACCTTATTTTCACCTTAACTATCTTGTGAGGGGGGCTGCCATGCTGTGATAGCGGCGGCGCTACTTGCAGCTCAAAGTGGTCATCGTTCAGGGACAATAAGTGATATTATTGTGAAAGAAACGTTGGAAACACATTTAAAAAAACACACACAAAAAACATCGTAAAAATGGGACCTCCACAGCGTCCCACTCTCTCTCTCTCTATTTTATATATATATATATAATCAATATATGTATGTATATATATATATGTATGTACGTATATACATATTATGTCATATATCAGGACTTGTGTATCCTTTACATTGACGTCCTGCATGATCTGCAGCAAGTCTGGAGGAATGTCTTTGAGGCCAGCCCTTGGCGGAATGGCTTATCCACTGGTGCGTTTTACGTAGGGAATGGATGGGTTGCTGGGGGTTTCTGGGATGATTATTGATAGTTATTGTGGATCATTCCCATCCATTCCCTGCTAAGCACCAGTAAGAAAAGTCTGAAATGAAAGAAACATCATGAAATTATATGACATGAAATCCACTCTTAATCTGAAATGAAAAGAAAATCATGTCGACATACTGCGGACGGTTGCAAAATCCTGCACCACCAAACGGATGGATGGTTGAACATGTTTTTGAAACATGTTGAAACATCTTGAAAGCCTAACGGGAGAAGCCACTGGTGCAGGACTTAGCTTGCAACTTCGCTAAGCCTTCTTTCAGCTCATTGACTGTCAGAAAGCCTGAGACACGCCGCAAAAAGGATGTGGGATCGACCGCCACCCCAGGGGACCCCAGGGGACCCCATGCACCCATGGTGGTCCCGGCTTGAATCATCCCGGAAAGGTATACCCAACGATTTCTAAGCCAAATGATGGGCCGTTTATGGCGTTGGCTTTACCACGTTGAAGTACATGCTGCATGCTGTCGCAAACTGGGACATGCGGATCTTCACTGGCAACCGAAACGCTCGTCTTTTGACACACTACCAGAGCATCGTTGGATGTAGGCTTTGTTTGTTTGCTAACTTCTAAACCTCTGCACCTACGAAGATCAGGCCCGGAAAAAGCCAGACATTGAAGACATGTCCTGCAACCTTATCTGGGCCTGGTGAGCCTCCTCTAGAACTTCGAGACAATCTATGGTAAATATATGCTAAATATTTGCTAAATATTTGCTAAAATATGCTCAATCTCACCTATCCTATGATGAAAATCCTGAACAACATGATTGTGGAAAAATTGGCAGATCAATCCCCCAACGGACCATCTCCTTGTGTCAAAAAAGGCATTTTTTTCTGAGGTCCGTACCATCTCCATTGCCATCGATCATCATGAAGACGTCGCGAAGCTGTTTGATCTGGTCCTCTTGGCTCTGGGGATATGATGGAGAATGAATATACTCATCCATTTTAGTAGGATTTTCCCTTACCATCTGGTTATTTAACGGTTCGCCATGGAAAATCACCATTTTTTAAGTTCGGTAAACCATCTATTTCTATGGGCCATGTTCCATGGCTATGTTAGTCATAACCAGAGGGTATAATTTTTATAAATCATCCATTTTGGGGTACCCCCATTGTAGGAAACCCCTATGTAAAGATGGTTCATGATGATTATCATGTGCTTAGGAAACCTTCGGGAACGCTCCGGCGCAGGGATGATCCAGTCCACGGACCTCGTTGAGCTGCCCAGCAATGATGTGCAGAGCTGCCTGGATCGACACCAGGCTGCTTCTTTTGCAGCATCTGGCTGTGTCTTTAAAAAAAGCTGGCAAAAAACGCTATAAAAACTGGCAAAAAAGTCACAAGACAAGGGATACACCGGTGATGCCATGATTGAGCGGTTTTCCCAGATTTTCAGGCAAACAAACACAGATTTTGTCCAGGCCACCAACTTTGTCACACCCACGAAGCCGTCGATGGAGCGTCCAAAAACTGGACCGTTGAAATCCTTTAAAGGTACAAACAGTGTTGGAATCTCCAGATGTTACATGAAGTTTTCAGATCTTCCAGATCTGAAACTCTCAAAATCACTCTCCACATGCCCCATCTTCCAATCTTCTCATCATTTCCAGATGTAGACCGTCCGCGGAACCGCGATCCCGCAGGTCACCGGCCTTCTTCAACTTGTTCTGTGACCGGAAGTGACGCAGATTATCCACAAAATTCGACTGTAGCGACACGTTGGTAGCCTTGGGCGCTTTCAGCTTGATCCTGAGCGGAGAGAGCTGAAGGCCATGGACATGGAGATATTCCATGAAGAGATTACTATAGTAATTAACCAAAAAAAAATCCAAAAGCAATATGTCACTGTTTTAGTGGATTTCTACTTTTGTATCTGGTGATATATAGTGGGGATATAACATATTAATCTGGATTTCGGATATCTTGAACATAGAATTTGGATGTCATGAGGACCGAATGAGATATTTCTTGGGATATACAACAACATACAACAACCCTGATGTCTTGCCAGCAAAAAAAATGGGGATACCCCTAAATGTGTGGCCATGCTACTGGGGAAGCTGATTTTTCAAATGGCCAAAAAACGGCTTCGGGGAGTGCCAATTTTGAGACAGCCCTCACATGTCAACATGAGAACAAGAGGTTGTGAAACATCCTTTGAAGCCATGGCTAGAGAAATGCATCCGGAATCAACAAATGACAGATGTTTCATGGTGTTTCAGGCATAAAGACCTTTGCAAGTTCACCTACAATACGCGAAAAATGCCATCCCTATATTAAACACCCCCATTGTACGGTCCCAAAGAAGTATAACCCCCCTATACAAAACCATGGTTTCTGGCTGTTTAGTATGAACGGGGGAAGGGATGATGTCCAACCCCTGAGACTCCCGGGCCACTCATGGTTCAAAGCCGCCTCAGCACTATACCTCAGCAGTGTATCCGGAGCAGCCTCTAGCGACGGCAATCTGCGAAGCGCTGACCCGCTAAGTTCCCCAAGGATCTGAGGGACTGACCGTTCTTTGGGATTCATCTTCAGGAGCTGTCGAATAAGATTCTTGGCATCCTGTCCAATCACGGCATTGTGACTGATCCATAGTTCAGCTGTTGAAAACATAACGAAGAATACAGTATGATGTTAAAATATGGTGTTTGTATCAGTGGCGATATAAATTTGATGATATAAGTTTGATGCTATTCGATCCTTTCAGCTGAGTTTTTAATCTAGCATTTCTTAAATGATGATCCACCATTATTTCTAGTATCAAACAAAGAATCGGGAAACAACACTGAATGAACGCTGCAAAACACAGGCCGATACAGCCTCACGCTCTCAAAGACCAGGTCCCATAGGTATTGACCCACCCCCATCTCGATGGGATGTTTGTCCAATTTGGGGTGTTTCTGAAGAAGCTGGGGGTACCCCAAAAACCCATGGGGTTTCCCATTCAAAATGGCCCAGATCCTCAGAGACGTTCTTCCAGTCAGCAGGGTTGAAGCTGTAACTACCTGTCTTCACCTGGTGATTTGATCGGAGGTCATATGGTTGGATTCAAAATCGAGATGCTACTACAGAAAATTGGGATCTAAGTGGATATATATATATATATAAATATAACATATCATCTCCAATTTTCAGATGTGGGTGTGTCTGAGAGTTTTATGAAAACCTCAAGTTTTGTGGACATTCGGGGAACATGATTGACTAGCACTAGTTGACAATATCAAACACATCCAAGTGGTGATGTCTCTGATCACCAAACATCGTGAAGTGATCAGGGGGGGCTGCTGACACGAACCCACAACGACTGGTCGGTGGTTGTAGCGGACCTCCCCGAAGAAAGATGTGCAAGCCAATTTTGGATCATGAGATCATAAGATACCATAATCGAAGGAAGTTTAGAAGTCAAACTTCCGACAATATGGACAGATGGAAAAGCAGAGGCGGGAAGAGTCAGAAGAGGAGAAGAGCCGAAGAGAGAAGATCAAAGAAGAGAAAGAGTGAGAAGAAAGAAGATGCAGGTGCGCGAAAAGGAAGGAAAATCGCGAAACGCTTTGCGTTTTTCAAATGATTTGTGGCTCTGGAAAAGTAGGCTCGCTAAAGCGGCGGGTGCGGAGCCATCTGGTCAGATGAGAGATGAAAAGTTGCACGCCGTTGTGGCGCGAAGCACATTTCCAAGTCAAAATGTACAAAACACACCATGTTCGGACCACTTTTGAATCATAATCGATCACAATAGATCATGATAGGTCACAAAAGAACATGATAGATCACAATCGATCGCAATAGATCATAATAGATCATAGTGGATCATAATAGGTCATCTGTATATAATATATCGTTCCAGCTGCAATTCATTTCACCACCAGTCACCTGCCATAACTCTCAACAGCTGCCATAACTTCGCCTTAGCCAAGACCTCGGCATCTGAATCGCCGAAGAAGGGAGGATATCCACAGAGGAGGACGAACATGATGACCTGGCTGAAGTTTCGGTCAGACCTTTTTGGGACCTGGCTTAAAAACCACAAAAAAACGACAAGAAAGCCCACCGCGGTTTGAAAAATGTGGCTAGATCTCCGGACATTTTTAAAAATGGGGTCTTCCAAAAATGGGATGTTTGATGTTTAACCAGGTGTTTTTTGGTGCCATGGCTTTGACCAAACATGGTGTCTTGAGTCCATCACTTTCCCGAATGAATTAACTATGATGAGCCTTAGACATAATCATCTAGTATTCATATATATATATAGATATACATAAACACCATCTACATTGACCTACATGAAAAACATGATGGTATATCACAATGACTAAAAAAATATGTGACATATACATGTTGCGTTTAACTTCTTGTAACATATATAATTATATATATATATATTCAATGATTATCGTTACATGTCAGCAGCAGAAAATTCTAACATGGCTGGCTCACCCCGCAGCTCCACAGGTCTGCGGCCTGTCGGTGTTTTTTGGTGTTTTTTCACTGAGAAGTCTTCGTCAAAAAAATGCTATGGATAATAATGACCCTAAATAGCTTATTAAAGGTTATTATAGGTTATTATAGGTTATTATAGGTTATTACCCACAATGGTGTATGGAGAATAACCATTGTGGGTATCATAATTATTATAACCCATAATGGTAATAACATATAATAACCTATTTAGGGTAATAACCATTTCATAATAACTGGTATCATGGGATTGTCATTTCACAACGGTTTGTTTAAAAAACATCGAACATCAGAAAATCCGAAAGGTTCACTGGATTGGTTGAGTAAAATCTTCACCGGAAACCTATGAAGTTTCCCTTAAACCAATCCAGTGACAACTGACAATTGGGTAGAAAGAAAACGGATGATTACCCTCTGGTAAACTAACAGTTTGCTATTGAAAATGGCCCAGTCGAAATAGTGGATTTACCCATGAATAGCATGGTGATTTTAACCATAGTTACGTAAACGTTTACCAGAGGGTATATGGCTAGCATATTATGGAGGATTATATTGGCAGTACTTCCCCTAATAAAAATGGGCGAGTATATTATGCATGAAGGGGATTCTACACATTTTTTATGGTGGGATCATGGCTTATCAAAATCCACTGGAATGCCGATTCACCAAGCAGTATGGACACAGGGTTTTTGAACACTGGCCAGATGATGATAGACAATCGTATAAATTGGACTGTCAATATGATGTCTAATATTATCTAATAGATATCACGAAACACCATTAGTATCCCATTAGAAATATAATTGGACTGTCAATATGATGTCTAATATTAATTGGAAATCTAATGGGATATTAATGGGATTCATGGGATACTAATGGGATATGAATGAGATATTTATGGGATGTACCCAACCATGGGATATAGGTAACCATCTTGATATGATATCCAACTTGATATGATATGATAATGGGATACTAATGGGATTATCTCCGTTGATGTTTGACTATTAGGCAACATGAGGATATAACTAACCAGCTATGGTTATCTTATGGGAATGTAATGGTATATAAAAAAAACGGTATATTTCATGTCCCATTTCATGTCCCTAAGAATGGAAAAAAAAAGGTGCCATAATCATAATATATCATAATCTCATGGCAGTCTGACTTGGCTATTCTTGGCTCAGATCTCATCGACTGGACAGCTCCAACACCGTACCTGGTCATATTTTCCGTGCAACACCTGCGGTGCCACATAGTATGGAGTTCCTGCCTGGGCGATGTCTATAAAAGGTGACACACTGGTGACATGAAAGGTGTCACTCCATGGTTTGTCATAGCTATGTGATGCTATGAGTATATATATATACAATAGCTTATTGATATAGATATTATCTATCTTTGGCCTTCCATGTAACAACCAATCTTTGTTATATAGGATATAACTAACATTGACTAACCAACTTGATGGTGGTGGCTACAGTTTCAAACATCGACAGTTGACACGCCTTGGTTTGAAGAACTTGGCCGTCGGTGTATTTGCACGAGAGTCCAAAGTCAATAATCTTCAGGAAGTTCTTCTCGATCGGTTCCTGGAATTTAAACAGAAACAATCCACGCCAGTTGCCCAGGCTTGGTTTTACTCCCGCACTTCCATGGCTATAGTTATGGTATACCCTCTGGTAAACTAACATAACTATGGAAAATCACCATCTTTAATGGGAAAATCCACTATAAATGGTCATTTTCAATAGCTATGTTAGTTTACCAGAGGGTAGCTATGGTATAGCTATGGCCGCCGTCCCACGACAAAACGACGCCTTGCTGGTGAAGAGGAAGTTCTCGGGCTTTAGATCTCGATGGGTGACCTGTTTCGGAAAGTGATTCACGGGATATTAATGGGATTCATGGGATATGAATGAGATATTTATGGGATGTACCCAACCATAATGGAATTATAATTGGATTTTTTAATGGGATATAGGTAACCATCTTGATATGATATCCAACTTGATATGATATGTGTTTTTGTTCATTGAAATATATACTATACGCTAAGACCACATGCCATGTGTGGAATGGTCAAGTTACATAGGATGAATGATGGAGGTATGGTCATCCATCTCATCCCCAAACTTCCAATATAGCAATGGAAATCCACGGTGAAATCCACAGTGAAATCACCGGTTTAAGTGAGTATAAATAAAATCCCACACTTCATTGGATGATCATCCCCCAATATGGCTATGAGGCCACCCAGTGATGTTAGTTGGTTTAGATTCGCCCCAGTAACTAGTTCGTTATTTACGTACCATAAACCAGTTCGTGAAATTAGAGTTATGTGAACCCCAACTGAACGCTATCCGTTTCGGGGGCCTATAACCATTGTAGGGGTTCATCAACAAGTATGATGGGTTTTATGATAATCATATGGGTTTTATGATTATAATATATTATAATCCAATGATATCATTGTATGATTTGAGTCACCCCAAAAGTGGCTTCACGACGCTCGGGTTGTTTTTCCACTGGGACAACGCTCTTTTCGCAAAGTTCATCGCCTCAGAGCCTGCGGCAAAATCTGAAATGTTGCTGTGATGTCTGGTGATCCAACCTGGCAATTGAGAAATCCATCATACTATCTTTTATATCTTAATCTTATATATATATGTATATACATGTAAATATATATATATATACATATATATATATACACATAGATAGATAGATATATATATATATACGTAGATATATATATATATATAGAGATACATATGTATATTAGTACATATATATATATATACACATATGTACATATATATATATATGTATGTATGTATGTATGTATGTATGTACATATAATATTTAGCTATAGCTATTTATGTATGTACAGTTCTAGATGACAAAAATCAGGGCGTTCCATGGCCAGTTTACCAAATGGTACCTGTCCAGCTGCGACATGGACCCTGTTTCAACATATGAAAGCAGCTGGCCTTTGCTGGAACTGTGCTGCAAACTTTGCAAGATCCGACAATTGTCGGACCTTCCCTGTGGATTGCAACCAATCTTTGAAGCAGCTCTGGATTCTCTCCTGGCCAAAGCTGGATGTGCACTGCATAGCAACACATGTGTGGAGCTCGGGTTGTGCCATCAAACATGAGCGGAGAGGCCTGAGCCTTTCTTTGAGCAGTTTCATTGGAAATTCCTTTCAGCTGGTTCATCACCTCAGACCAGTCTGCGGGAAACTCTGCAACATCTGCAGGAAACCTCATTGATATTTCATGGCAACATCATAAACCATGGCAATAAAGTAACTTCTCATGGATTTTCCAGAAAATAAGTGAAAACACCAGAGATTCGTCGCCAAGGGACTTGTCGAATCTCCTCTTGTCGCTCCTGTGGGGAATAATGGAGAATAATTATAATAGGTAGATCATAGGGATATAATGAGATGGGGTTTAGGGCCTAATTTAGGGTTTACCATTTGGGATTTGGGATAATAATTTTGGATAGGGATCATAGGGATAATGATAATAATGATAATGAGATAGGGATAAGTCAATAGATTGATGATGGCGTAATGATCACTGGGATATGGGCGAATACTGAGATAATGATATATTAATGGATACATATCCAACTATCTACATATCTATAATCACAACTTGACAAAAAATATCTCGTTCAACAGGTTTCAATAGTCAACTAAGTTCAAACACAGAGTTCTGGGCATGTTTTTTCGCTGCAACGGCAGCCACGGCGCTCTCCTTCATGGCCTTGTCATAGACCTCTGGTAAGACCAGTTGAGGAGCAACACCACGGGGACCCGTCTCGGGGACGACCACTGGGAAGAACTTGCTCGGGTGGACCTCAGAAACTGATCAAAAAACCCTTGGTGCCATGGCTTCCCTAAATGGCTTTGTCTGAAAATTATTGAAAATTCTGGTTGCCCCCAATATCCAATGAAAATTCTAATCATGTTCCCTGGGGTCCTCTTTTTGCGTGCCATTTGCTGTCAGGGGTCAATTTTCCATTTTTTCTCAGTCCAAGTTATGCCATGCTGCAAAGTGGTAGGTTGTATTTTGCTCTTCTTGGAAGGCATCGCGGCTGAGCGTGTCGTTTTGCATGCCAGCGGTGCAACAGATGGGATAGGCCCAAACGTCAACAAAGTTGCTGTCTAAGGTCATCCTCAGGTCAACTTGCCGGGCCAAGTGGTAATGTGAGCAACAGGACCCACCCAAATTACAAAAAAACATGGTTTATGGCTAGTATAAACCGTCAAAATTTGGGTGATGACATTGCTTCACTAACATTAGTTGTCGAGGTTCTTGAGTAACCAAGAAAAATGGACAAGAATGGTCCCGAAATTGAGCCCTCCCCACATCTTTGGAAACAACAACTCCGCGAAAAGAAAGAAATCCACTTCCCCAGAGAGGAAGCAAACGTTCAGAAAATGCCAAGCAGATGGGACCAAACATCAAGGGCAAATGAGTTTGGTCCAGTGACTAGACATGGGGCTGGCTACAACAATGCCGACATTTGCAAGCTACAGCTAGCAACAATTGCGTATCAGCTCAGGAGATGTCTGTGTTTCTGCCAAAAAATGGCGGGTCTTCCTCAAATCAGGAGGAACTTCCTCAACGAAGATTTTCCGAAACTTTAAAAATCGTTTTCACAAAACTCTGTGATTTCACCCATCCCATGCTGCCCCGAAACTGTGATCCGTGAAGCACGGATGCCATGTGGGAATGAAGGACGTTGTAGGGCGCTAATTTGATCCCTGTGCCGCAGCTCAGCTCGGCAAAAATGACGATACAAACACTGATTCAATGTTTGCTATAATATTAATATATACATATACATATACATATACATATACATATACATATACATATACATATACATAATGTATGTCTGTATGTATGGTATGTACGTATGTACGTATGTACGTATGTACGTATGTACGTATGTACGTATGTACGTATGTACGTATGTACGTATGTACGTATGTACGTATGTACGTTTGTACGTATGTACGTTTGTACGTATGTACGTATGTACGTATGTACGTATGTACGTATGTACGTATGTACGTATGTACGTATGTACGTATGTACGTATGTACGTATGTATACGTATGTACGTATGTACGTATGTACGTATGTACGTATGTACGTATGTACGTATGTACGTATGTACGTATGTACGTATGTACGTATGTATGTATGTATGTATGTATGTGTGTACGTATGTACGATGTATGTATGTATGTATGTATGTATGTATGTATGTATGTATGTATGTATGTATGTATGTATGTATCTATGTATCTATGTATCTATGTATCTATGTATCTATGTATCTATGTATCTATCTATCTATCTATCTATCTATCTATCTATCTATGCATCTATGTATCTATGTATCTATGTATCTATGTATCTATGTATCTATGTATCTATGTATCTATGTATCTATGTATCTATGTACGTACGTACGTATGTATGTATGTATGTATATTATTTATATAGAGAGATTCTAGTTGAGAAGGAATATATTTCAAGTACCCCACAAAACGCACATCTCTGCGCAATTGTAGCCGTTTCTTTCCTGGTCCCATTCTCCAACAGAATGGCCTCTGGTATCCCCAGTGATGATTGGAGGAATGTGGCAATACCTCAAACAAAACGGCAGCTGCTACCCTGTGACACGGTTCAAAGTGACAAAGGGGGGAGAAAGAAGCAAGCCGCAATGGCTGAACATGCTGAACCAAGTGGCAAATAAGCAGATGTATCGATACAGTTCTCCATTTTGTAGCAGTGCGCAGCCACATGAACTGAGACTTTCTCACAGTTGTGGGTTGTGCAAATCGTGGAAACTCCTCAGCCGTGCAGGCGGTGCTACTCGATCAATTCCACCTCCAGTTGGGACACAGAAAGAAGTTGCAGCCCAGATTCCACCCAGGATTATGGTGGTGCTTTCACAACCAGTGATCAGGCAATAACGGATACGTGCAGTCACATAGATTGTACTGTCTTTGCAGTCAGCCTCGGGACAGCAATGGACCAGCAATTTTGAATAGAATCTCTGACAAAAAAAAACAGGACTGACTACGTTGAGGTGGATATCAACATCTCCGCTTCCGAGCAACAATGTTCAAATATTCAATCTCAGCATTGTGCGGCCTGGCCAGTACTGATCAATGACTGGTTGGTGGTATACCTACCCCTCTGAAAAATATGAGTTCGTCAGTTGGGATGATTCTTCCCATTTTTGGAAAGTCATCAAAGTATATATAAAAGTCACGTTCCAGTCACCACCAACCAGATGATATCAATGTTAGCACAGCCCTTTACTCTACGTGTCTTTGCGCCCTTGGAACCCATCGGCTTGTCCATCCCCTGTTTCAGCACGCCTGTGGAACCAAATGCCCCGGAGCACATTACTGATATTCAGCGTCTTCGCTCTTGGCTCCAGGCCATCTTTGGCCACATCGGTCCTGAGGACCGGACAAAAATCTAGGGATGATTTTAGCGAGCCGCGGAACTGGTGCCCCCAGTTCCAAGTTTATAAACCATAGTATGGATATCTTTACCAAAACCATAGTTAACCAAGTTATAAGTCAACTTAGCTAACTATGGGTCCCAAACGGCCATAGTTTACTCCCGGCCCTGTTCGGCCGGAGTCGAAACGAGTCAAGTGGCGTGTAAATATCCTCGTTCCAACACAGCAGCTTTACCACAGCTTTTCGCAACTCTGCTGTTGGCATAGAGGACCTTCGCTGGGCGAGGACCTTCCAGGACCTGTCCTCCGTTAATGGGGCCATTGGGCCATTGGATTTGCGGGTAGCCAATCTTCATACAGACCTAAAGTTACTAAAGTTACAATACTAAAGACAATTGCGGGTAGCCAATTGTGAAGAGGCATAAGACAGTGACTACAGTTGCTGCAACCCAAGCACTTTGACGCCAATTCCGGCAGCGCATCGGACCTTACCGGTCAATACACCAGAATGTGTCTGATGGCTAAAATCAATAAGTTGTGCGTGTGTGTGTACAAGTTATATTACATATATATGTATACATATACATATGATATATATATATATATGATATATATATATTTATATGACACATATGATATATATATATATGATACATATGATATATATATATATGATATATATATATATATATGATACATATGATATATATATATATATATATGATATATATATATATATGATACATATGATATATATATACATATATATATATACCTACATACATATATATATATATACATACATACATACATATATATATATATGTGTGTGTTAGTTATGTACAAGTAATGTACAAATGAAATGCATTTTTCTGTACTCTGACCCCTGTGGGAGCCACACAGTTTCCAGAGGGGCTGCGTCTTTGAGGTGCCGCCGCAAAGGATAAGACCTGCAGGGTGCAACAAAGACTTACTGGTGCTTAGTAGGGAATGAAGGAATGATCCACAATAACTATCAATAATCATCCCATTCCCCCATTCCCATCCATTCCCTACTAAGCACCAGTAAGAAGATGACTGCAAAAGTGAGGCACTCGCACCGGAGATGATTAATTAAAAGATATAGAAAAACAATACGTAATACGTAATACGTACTGTAGGTATCTGTAGGTGATTTTGTCAATAATCAAAATCACCGAAAAAAAATGGGGTTGCATTTTTTCTATTACACCCTGTGTCAACATGATGCGCCATCGCCTAAAACATCGAATTCCTCTGCTGTGATCGATGCAGGATCGGACTGCAGAGTCAGGCTGGCAATCTGAAGCCATGAGCCTCGGGGGATCTCGGGAGTTGGTTTCGAAACGGCCCAAAAAATCGTGTGTTCCTTTCATGGGCATACCAGGCATACCAACCTTTCATGGGGATATGATTCATTGTTATCAATGGCTATATTATATTATATAATATGGAATGTAACTCACCAACTGATGTTTGGGTGTGTCTGAAAATGGCAATTCACCCACAAAAGCGTTGTTTGTTCATGAGGAGAATGATTTCATTAGCCAACGGTGTTTGACTAGTGAAATCCCGATCTTTAGCACTTGAATCCCCTTTGTTATCCCCCAAAAATGGCTGGCGAAAACCCCAAAAACCAACCGTTTTGATGATGAAATCCCCAGTTTGCCAGGTGAAAGCCAGGGTTTTTCCGACTTTCCGACCCTGAGGACGGTACCGAGGTGTTGTTTCACAAAGCTATGTAAGGCTTGGGTGAACTCCAAACCTCGACCCGAGGATGGCGGATGTGACCTCAGTATGTGAACTCAGTGGCTGAATTCAATGGTTTATGGTAGATGTAACTATAGTTAATGCGGGTTATAATGGTTTACTAACATAGCTATTGAAAATGGCCCATAGAAATAGTGATATAACTACGTATAGTTCATGGGGATGATTTCATGGTTGATAGGAAAATAATGGGATGCTATTGTTTTCATGGGATAATAGGATAATGGGGACTATAACGGGATAATATAATGATAATAATGGGGCTATAATGGGATACTAGTGATAATAATTTGGGTTATAATCGGAAAATTATAGTGATAAATAAAATACATAATGATTATACAACGGGATATAATTGGGATAATAGTGGTGATCATGGATAATTATAGGGATATAATGGGATGGAATAATAATGAAGATAGTTATAATGGATGCATATTGGTTGCATAATGGGAATCTTTACATACTGGGGTAAAAACATGGAATATTGATGGATTTGCCCTCGAGTGTCATGAAACGTGGCTGGCTGACAAATCCTCGTAGCTGGGAAAATCATCGAACTAAGTTTGATGCCGCAGGGTATTAAATATTGAACCGTAAAAAAAAAAACATACTGGGCCAATTGAATCACACCATCCCTCAAACATGGACCCTGCGTTTGAAAAGTGGAACATGAGGTCAGGGGGTTTAGGAATCCAATAAGTTCCACAACTATCTACAATTGCCATTCTAACAGCATCCCTCCAACATGGACCCAAACTATATTTCAAGAAATGGTCTGGAGGACGTACGAATTGCCTTTGGATGACTTTAAAAAAATATGAAAAACTATATATATAACATTATATAACTGCCAATCATGTGTTTTTATAGTGGTTCAATGTGGATTTAACCATCACCGATAGATATTTACAGAGGTTCCTACCCAAAATATTGGGATATTCAAACTTGGTGCAAATATAACCATAGTTAAAACTATAAAATTCGAACTTTACAGGGTTTCAAATCCCATTGTTACAGCCATAAGGGTTTGTCTGAAAAAATGGTGCACCTTTACATCCATTAGATGATCATAATTTCCTGAATTTTCAGATGGCCATACCTAGGGGTTTCCCCTTTTTCTGACACACCCATATAAGATTTGCCGGTTCTCTATGTGTATACACATGCATACGCAATGATATTCCAACAAAACAGCTAACATGGTCCCAATTCTATGGTTGCACGGTGATCTCCAGTAGTACCGCACAAGGCGGTGGTGGAAGTTTCAAAAATAGGAAACCTATAGGAGAGGTTGGCTGTTGCGAATCACGGATGGCAGAACTCATCCACTGATGGACCGAAAGGTGGTTGAAGTTGAAGTTGTGTTTTTTGGAGTGGTTGCAATGGTTGCAGTGGTCACCTCACCCACAACTGCTGGACGTACTGTGGTGTAGCGCAGTTGTAGTTCTAGTTGTAGTGTGGTGTAGTGGAGTTGTAGTTGTAATCTGTAATAAGTGTAGTGTAGTTGCCACGCGAAACGACATCTGAACGTCCAAAAGTGCTCCGAACCCGTCAGTTTTTAACACTTTTGGCTTCGAAATGTGCTTCGCGTCACAACCGAGTGCACTTTTTCGACATCTCAACTTCCAAAAGTGCTTCGAGCGTGGTGTGCTTTGTACATTTTGACTTGGACATGTGCTTTGCGTCACAACGGCCTACACTTTTTCGACATCACAACTTCCAAAAGCGCTCCGACCCTGGTGTGCTTTGTACATTTTGACTTGGAAATGTGCTTCGCGCCACAACAGCGTGCCGACCCTGAGGTGTTTGCACGTTTTGACTTGGAAAGGTGCTTCGCGCCACAACGGCGTGCAATTTTTCATCTCTCATTTGGCCACATGGCTCCGCACCCGCCGCTTTAGCGAGCCTACTTTTCAAGCCACAAATCATTGGAAAGACACAGTGTTTCGCGACTTTGCTACCTTTTCGCGCGCGTGCCTCTTCTTTCTTCTCACTCTTTCTCTTCTTTGATCTTCTCTCTTCTGCTCTTCTCTTCTCTGACTCTTCCCACCTCTGCTTTTCCATCTGTCCATTTTGTCGGAAGTTTGACTTCTAAACTTCCTTCGACCACCATTATCCCATCATTATCCTAATAAGTGGAAATAAACATATAGTTCTAGTTCTAGCCATCATATCCCAAGTTATAGGGCTCCATACCACCATAGTTCCCCATATCCCAACCAAAAAAGGGCCTTAGAAATGTTGTGGCATACTCATATTGTACATCTATCATAGTTGGTTTTGTTAGTTCCATTCCAGGATAGATACTTATGATATAATTGATATAGCTATGATATGAGTAGCGGACAAAAATGATCTGTTAAATTTAATGCCATGCACAAACTAGGGCCTTCCCCTATCGGTTGCGAGGATTTCAGTATTCCCGGAGGTATCACAAATGGGGTATCGGTATAGGGTCCTCTCCTATCGATTATGAAGGTTTTGTGCAACCTCCGAAAGGCCAAGGCGAAGAAAAACTAAACTAGTATTACAATAATTTTGTCAGTTGCTCAAATCCTCTTGTTTAAAGGGTACCCTCTGGTAAACTAACATAACTATGGAAAATCACCATTTTTAATGGGTAAATCCACTATAAATGGCCATTTTCAATAGCTATGTTAGTTTACCAGAGGGTATTTTCATTTAGAACTATGGTGATATTTCATGATATTCCACTTATTGAGATCATGATGGGATAATGATGGGATCCCCATATATCTCAAACATCATATAGTTGTATATAGTTGGTTAGTTCCATACTATCCCATGATATAGCCATGACCATATCCCCATTTAGAACTATGGTTGCCGGTTATGTTTCCACTTATTGGGACGATGGGATAATCATGGGATAATCATGGGATAATCATGGGATCATGATGGGATAATGTCAAACCCGGATTAATGAACCACACTTTATTAATTAGGGGGGTACTCCCCAAATAGTCATATATCATCTGATACTGATATTTATGGTATCCCCCCAATTAAACAACCGTTTGGTAACCGTTTGGGGTTTATTAATCCAGCGTTGACATTAATTTCTGGGCAAATTATAATAATTCACCAACCTGAATTAAGGCCATTTGGGGATGATTTCCCTTATTAACCATGATTCCAGTGAGGTCGCAGTGAGGTCGTTATAATTTACCCGGATTAATGACCATCTCCACATGGCTTTTCCAAGTCTTCACCGCTTCAAGCAGCGAGGACATGGTCTTGGCCGCCCTGGGGGAGCTCCGAGGGGAGAGAGCCCCCGGAGCCAGGCCCGGCGCGCGCTCGTTCCAGACCTCCGTCTTCAGCTGGCTCTCCTGCAACATGGCACCACTTGGGGAGATGAAAACATGGGAAAATTCATTGGATTGGTTTAAGGGAAATTCTGCAGGAAACCATGGTTTTTACCATTAAATATGGGGTTTTCCTAAAAAAAAATCCCGTAAACCAATCTAATGAAAAATTGGCGGAAAATGAGGCTTTTATGAAGAACATGATGAAACATATGGATACAAAACCATGGCATAGGGATATAAAACCATATAAAACCAACAAGTTGTATGAGGTTACCCAAAACCCACGGTAAGCCTGGTTGTTTGTTTCAATGGCTGGTTGAAACTTACATAAAAAGAGGATTCCTAAGATCCCCATAGTTGAATGATGCTTCAGGGGCTCTATGGGGGGCTTAAGGGGGAAAAAACATATGAGGTGTGTCGGTTTGTCTTGGTAAAACCCGCATATTCCCAAACATCCTCCATATGTTTCATCATTTTCTTCATAAAGCATCATTTTCCCTCCATTTTTCCATTGTTTCGTCTCCCCGGGGCTTAATGAAGAAAAAAATGTGAGGTTTGTCCGAGCATGGTGATGATGAAATAGGATACACCTGTCTGGACCGCAAAAGGCTGAAGATGAGCACAGGGGATATCTACTGTTTTTGGGAATGGAACCAGCATAAAGATCCACAAGCAACATTGACATATTGGAACATCAATAGGAGAACGACAGAATTCATCAAGGTCAACCTTAGACTCAGGTGATCTCAGGTTTTCGCAAGAAAAAACATCTCGAAACCTTGTGTTTTTTCCGAACAAAGGCGGCCATTTTTTCGCGAGTCCTTTGCCCTGGAGGAACTGAAGATTTGACAGATCAAGATGATCCCAATGAGTCGGATGTCCATCACCTTACATTTTCGGGACATGGGGGATTTTTCTGGAAAAAGACCACCCAAAAAAGTTTGAAAATGGGATTTTTGACCATGGCAATGATGTGTTTTTTGGAGAAAAAACGGGAAGAAGAAGTGATTGGGACTATATAGGATGAGGATGATGATGATGATGATGATGATGAGGGGAAACGAATGTTGAGGATTCTCCCCTCATTGAATTGGGGTTCTCTGAGAATATGGTACCCCAACCTTTCACAAAAAATCAGATAGCCATCATCCACTTAGCGATCAAAAACAGTGGGAATTCCCGCAGAAATGTTCACCCCAAAATAGCTGGGAGTTATGGAGAAATGTGGTATGATAGTGTATAATATATATATACATATATATATATATATATTATCACCCTGACAGTTCAAAGTGACTATTTTGGGCCTAGTAAGTGACCATTTCAAGGGTTAAGTGACCTCAAACCAAGGGAGAAAGAGGTCACTTTGAATGGTCTGGACTATGGTTTTTTGATGTTTTTGGGGGCATATCCGATTCAAAGTTGCCATTATATTGCACCAGGGCCAAACACTGACAGAAACTGTACAAGTCAGTAGCCCAAAATGAGGCCCCTCCGGCCAAAAGAAGCCACAAAAAAACAGTGCGAGCCTTGCTCCAAACCAAACAAAACTTAGCTGAAAATCGGCAGCCTTTAAGCTTCGAAGGGTGTTGTGATGCCCATTTCCAACGCTTCAAATGGGGGGCTCATTTTTCAGCAACTTGGAGGAATTCTGAGGATTTCACCGAGGATTTCAGGTCGCTACACCCCACTATTTTGGGGTTCTACCAGTTGAAGCATTTCTACGAAAATCGTCGTTGGAATTTCGCTAAATGTCGGTTCTATGTGAAATTCAGGGGGCTGCAAATTGTGGCCAATTTCCATCAATTTCCCAGTTTTTGTTGGCTCCCAAGATTAGAAAAAGAGAAATCATTTGGATCCCCAAAATCCGAAAGTTGACATGCCCTAACTTCTCGGCTTCTCGAAACATCTCCAAATCATACATGGATACCGCAACACGGTTTTGTCACTTGGGAAAACCCCATTCCATCCACTGCTTGATCGAATCAATTCCCGATGACCATAAAATAGGGCCATCAATCCCATGTTCGCACCAGATCAGATTGTTCTTATCCCTTCATATCCCAACAAGTTACAGGCCAATATCATACATCCCAATCCTTTTGTTGGTGATATTCCATCATTTTTAGCTTTATCCCATCCTGAAAACAGTGAAAAAACTGGTGCCATTTTCTGATGAGTTCAACCCGCATTTTTCACCAAGTTTCCTCCATGTTTCATCCTTTTTCTTGATTCATCGGATTGGTTTAAGGGAAATTTTACAGGAAACACCCATATTTCATGGTACAAACCACGGTTTCCGGTTAAGATTTTCCCTTAAACCAAGTCAATGATTGGTTCAACTAACATAAATGTGGAAATTCCTGGGGGAAACCCATGGGTTTTTCACATCTATGTTGGTTTACCCTAGGGTAACCCCTCATTTCCCAAGGCTTCACCCGTTTCCAACAGCCCAAGGCACATCTCCCGGATCGCCCAGGATGCTTTGCTGCAGGACACTGAAGACGGTCCAGTACGTTGACGCTTCCGTCCTGCACATGGCAAATGAGGAGATCATATCTATATGTAATGTGTATATATATAAATATATATATATATCGTATATACATGATATATATATATATATTTATATTATATATATATATATTATATGAAATATATATATATCATAATATATATATATATTATGATATATATATATATTATACATATGATATATATGATATATATATATAAAAATATATTATATGGAATATATATATATGATACATATGATATATATGATATATATATATATATGATATATATATATATGTATATATATGATATATATATATGATGTATATGATGTATATGATATATATATATATGATATATATGATATATATGCTATATATTATATATATTATATATATTATATTATATTATATATTATATATATGATATATATTATATATATTATATTTTATATATATATATACTATATATATGATATATATCATATATAATATATATATGATATATATCATATATATGATACATACATACATATATATATATGATATATATATATATATATATGATATATATGATATATATATATATATGATATATATGATACATACATATATATATATGATGTGTATATATATATATATATGTGATATATGTATGTGTCAATGTAAGTCTCACGACACATGAGTGAGCATGCAACACGCATGATCTTGAGGCTGGCCGATCGCCCATCCCTTTGGGCTCAATGCCCATTTCTAGGGCCCTTGAGTCACCGCGAGGCGACGCGGCGGTGCGACCGCTGTGGATGGAGAGAAAACAGAGAAGTTCTACCAGGTGCTGACTTCGTGTGCAACCCACCTGCAGTTGATATTGGTAGCGGAGCCCGTGAAGGGCTGGGCTGCTACCGAGGCGAGACAAGGCCATGGTGAAGGGAGGAGTCAACGGTCCCGGAGGGCACCAACAACCCGCTGGACAAGGACCTGGTGATCCTCCTGCTATTCCTGATGTACCAGGTGGTGCTGAAGCTTCTGGAGGTTCCTTTAGGGGATTAGACTCTGGACTGGCTAAGGCCGCACCAAATGCCCATGGACTTTGTCAACGGAACTATCGGGCCTACAGACGTAGGCTTGATCTCTTCAGCAGACAGTGCCTGCGACGAGGACGAGAAGTAGCAGTAGAAGGAGCTCTACTTGTGATGTCGCAGTTGCAGGACTCAGCATGGGACGCAACAGAGGGGATAGACTACGACGACGTGGAGCTGGCGGAGAACCCCTTTGACGTCATCAGGCAGACCTTGGACCTGCTGTACCAGCACGAGGACGAGGTGGAGCTGCCAGAAAGATGCCAGGAGTTCTTCGAGCAGTTCAAGAGAGAGAAAGGAGAAGAACTCCAGGCGTACATAGTGCGCCACCAAACCATGCTGCGGAAGCTGAAGGAGCTCCAAGTGGAGGTGCCGCCTCTTCTGGCGGGGTGGCATATGCTCAATCGAGCAGGTGTGCCTCGGTGGACCCACCCGCAGATCAAGGCCCTTTGCGGAGGAGAACTGAATGTGAAAGGAGTGGCAAAAGCCATGACAAGAATGTTCGGCGGCGACAGCAAGCCGAACCTGAAAGACTCAGCCTTGCGAGGTGCAGATGTCAATGTGGCCGAGACCTACGAGGACTACTACGAGTACGATGACATGGACGAGGCCTACTACGACGAGGACGAGACCTATGTGGATGACTACGAGGAGGTGGACTACACCAACGAAGAGGAGGAGCCACCACCGCCTGAGTTGGATGAAGCCCTGATCGCAACGGAGGAGGCCTATATCTCCTACCTGGACAGCCGAAAGAAGATGAGAGAGCTGGCCTTGGCAAGAGGCTTCTACCCCATTGTGGCCCTCGACATGGGTGGCAACAATGAGAAGGGCAAGAAAGGTGGTGGAGGCAAAGGAAAAGGAAAAGGAAAAGGTGGAAAGAACAACCACTCCACCAAGGCCAAAGGCAAAAGCTTTGTGCCACCCGGTGCAAAGAGATTTGCATTCGGGAGAAGAAACCAAGGAAGGGATTCGACAGCTTCCACTACGGCACGGTCAACGACGAGCGGGAGTACCAGTTCACATGGACCCAGGTTCAAACGATACCGACTCCCGGCTTCAGGGATCAAAGAAGTTCCAGATGAAGCCAACATGGTGACCGAGCTGGATGTGACCGACCTGGAGGTGCGATCCAATGTCATGGAAGAGATCCACTACAACGGGACAGAAGCTGGATGGGCCATCATGGATTCTGGCGCAACCAAGTCGGTCTGTGGAACGTCAATCTGGAATCGCCTTGTGGAGTACATGGTGATGCGCGACCTCATGGACAACGTCACCACCAAGAACGAGCCCAAGGACTTCAGGTTTGGCGACGGCGTGGTGATCAGATCTACGATGGTGGCAACGATCCCAGTTTGTGTTGCCCAACAATGGAGGAGCCTGAACATACACGTCCTGCCTGGCAACACACCTCTTCTACTTGCAAGACCTGACTTGGAAAAATGGAACGTTGAAGTCAACTATGGACAGCAGTCGATCCGAGTTGATGGCAAAGCAGTGAAGCCATCAAGAACTGCCAACGGGCACTACATGATCAACCTCTTCGACGACCTTCAGGACGCCATGAACGTGACGCTGCTGGACACCGAGGACGCTGACGACACCACCTACATCGGCTCCATGATCACCGACGACGTGTCTGAGATGGACTTCGGCATCGAGGTGGACATGACGGATATGGTGGAAGAAGTGGTTCAGCTGGTGTGCAGCCGATCTGAACACCAACAACGAAAGATGCGGTTCTGGGAGGTCTACGTCGACGAAGGCAACCTGTCACAGTTCCTCAACAAGAAGGATGATGTGGAGACCAGGATTTTCAGTCTGCCTGACTGGAACTTCGAGAACAGACAGGAGCAGCTTCGGTTCTTGGACTTGATGGACCAGGAGCGGCCACTCCACATCATGATGGCATTTGAATGCCGATTGTGGAGCCCCATGCAGAACATGAACCACAGAACCGACGAGAGAAAGAAGCTTCTGGCTGAGATGAGAGCAGTGGAGGAGAAGATCCACCTTCGCTTCTACAGTGAAGTTCACAAGAAGGGCAAGTCAATTGGATGTGATGTCACTGCTGAACAACCTGCTGAGGCCCTTTCCTGGAGAACCACGACGTTGGAATCTATGCGTGGTTACTTCGAAACTGTGCTGGACAGATGCAGAACGGCCCTCAAGCTGAACTCTCGAGACACCCAGTTCGTGAAGAAACCAACGAGGTTCAGATCGACTACAAGATTGGTGGCCGAAGCCTGCAATTTGTCTTGCATCTGCAGAGGCCCACACCAGCAGATGATGGGGCAAGGAAAGGCTCTGAAACAAATGCAGAACTATGAGCCTGGATTGGTCAAGATCCTTGGTGATGCCATCTACAACTCAATGGAGGTGGCATGGAGAAAGCGCTGTCAGGCCGAGCTGATGATGATGGAGATGGTTGAGAAGTCAACCGATGAGATGAAGTACCTTGAGCAGAACAAGGAGCTCATTCGCATTGCTGGCCCTGAGGCTTTGAAAGCAATTGCACTTCTCCACCGCCAACTCGGGCATCCATCAGCTCAGAAGCTCATCGTGGCCGTGAAGCAGCGCGACTTCCCCAAGGAGTACGTCCAAGTGGCCAGATCTTACAAGTGCCCAACATGCTGGAGCAAACAAGAGCCGAAAGCCGTCAGGGTTGCGACTCTTCGCAAAGCCCCCCACTTCAACCACACGATTGCCATCGACACCTTCTACATGGAGTGGGATGGCAAGAAACTTGGGGTGCTGACGGTGCTCGACGAGTACTCTCGGTACGAGATGGACCACCACATCGTCGAGGAGACGGCTGAGATGGAGATTGCGCTGTTGGAATCTTCCTGGATGAGGTCTTTTGGATTTCCGACCCATCTCAGGCTGGATGCCAGTGGCCCCCATCAGTCTTCGACTTTTGCTGATTGGGCGAGCCTTCATGGGATGAGATTGGAATTAATCCCACGTGGAGCACACCACAGACTTGGCATCCTGGAGCGCAATCATGCCGTGAGAAGGAAGCAGCTGGAGATCTTCCACAAGGAGATGCCCGACGTCCCCTTTGACAAGGCACTGCTGGCAACATGTCACCAGCGGAATCGCCTGGCATCTGTGTCTGGCTCATCGCCAGCGACTATGGCATTTGCACATATGTGCCATCTGAGGGTGGAAATGCTGACGAGCCCGGACCTGAAAAGTTCGGTGATGAGCGCGACCAAGTGCGCAACACCCTCATCAAAGAGACAGCTGCTGTGGCATTCCACAAGGCCAACGCTGACCTTGCCATGCGATCAGCCATTTTGGCAAGATCAAGAGTTGAGCAGGATGAACTCTTTGTTGGAGATTGGTGCTACTACTGGAAGCCCCAAACTCACAAGCTCGACCCTTTTCGATGGCGAGGACCCTGCTTGGTTGTGGCCGTGGAAGTGATGCCTGATCGAACCAGCACCATCTAAGGATTGTGCATGGATCCTCTCTTTTGAGGTGCACTCGATCCCAACTTCGACACGAAAGTGTCCCTGAACGTTTTGAACGGCAAAGCCAACCTCCTCACCTTGAGCAACTGCGAATGCCCATGTCCACTCGACTTTTGCAAGCACTCAAGCCTGTTCGAGGCCCGGTACGTGCTGTGGATGTGGCTGCGATTGGACAAGATCCTTTCTACTATCCTGGGGGGTATGCCCTCTCTGACGCTGCGGGTACCACAACATGGACTTCTTTGATGACAAGACCCCAGCCGAGAAGGACGCCACCGACTCCAAGGATGACATCAGCATGGATCCCCCGGACAAGGAGGACACGTACCCCATCCATGCACCTACCACGACTGCATCTACGACAAGGTCCCCTCCTAGACCTACAAGAGCTGAAATGCCCTCGCCTGAGAAGGTTGACAACAGAGCTGCTGGCGTCTGGACCGACCCTGGTCCTGAAAGGCCTGCCACACCAGCTGCCACCGCTACTTCAAGCACTCCAGCTGGGAATGAAAATGACGATGCAGGTGAAGAGGCCCCTGAGGAGGCTGAACATCCCAAGGGCATTACTGAACAACAAGAACACCAACCAGAGAATTTGCCCGAATCCTACAACCGAGAACGGAGGATGTACGCAGCCGCCCTCAAAGTTGCCAGTCAGATTTCTGAAGAACGGAATCGAGTTCTGGATGGCCTACCACCTCGTCGACAAGTTGATGGTCAACCTGCACCGAAACAACCACGAGTGGAGGAGCTGCACATGGTGGAGATGTCTGTCGATGACGAGCTCTACGCTGTGGTCGAGTCAAAGCTGGATGCCGCAGCCAAGCAACAGTTCAAGGAGGCGAAGAGAAAGGCTCTCCTGCCTCGGTGTGAAAACGATGCCTGGCGACCTGTTGACAGGTCATCGGCGCCTGATGGCACAATTGTGCCGATGAGGTTTCTTCTTCGATACAAAGAGAGCCTCCCACATGCCAGGGTGATCCTCCAAGGATTCAAGCATCGAGACGTTTTGGGGAGCAAGTTAGACACCGAGTCACCCACCTTGTCAAGGCTCGGAAAATACCTGCTCACAACGTTGGCCTGCACTCTGAGGTGGAAGCTTGGAACCATGGATGTGAAGAGCGCCTTCCTCCAAGCGGACTACATCCACCACAAGGTCGACCTGTATGGTGAACCTTCGGCTGACATGAGACGTCTCTTACATGAGATGCTTGGGCTACAGGAGCACCAGGTGATGCAGATGACAAAGCCGGCCTTCGGTGATGTGAGGGCACCCAAGCAGTGGAATGACACCGCTGACAAAGCCATCACCAAGGAGGTCAAGTTCCTCAAGCACCCGCTGGACGGCTGCATCTACCTGAGCACCCGAGCGGCCATCCAGGATGATGACCCTTTTCGTGTCTTCAACATGAACGGCACCGACTCCGTGGTGGACGGCATCTTGGGTCTCCATGTGGATGACATCATCGCTGCGGGTGAGTATGTCTGCAAGCCCGAGGACGTGATCGAGCCGAACGGCGAGCCCCAGAATTTTGCCGAGCGCATGTACGTCCTCATGAACCGCTTCAAGTTCGGTTCCATCAACTACGACAGCAAGCAAACTTTCTGTGGCGCAAACCTGACCCAGAGCCTGGATTTTTCTGAGGTCACCTTCAGCCTGGAGAAGTACCTGCGCCAGGTCAAGCCCCTGACCGTGGAGAAGAACAGAAAGGCCAACCCTGAGGAGAAGGCAACAGACCGAGAGGTCAGCCAGCTTCGTGGACTTCTGGGAGCTATGGCGTGGCCTGCAACGCAGACTCAGCCACACCTTTGTGCCTCCATCAGCCTGGCACAAGCAACGGTGTCTGGAGCACGGGTCGCCGACTTGAACGAGGCCAACAAGATCCTCAGGTACGCCAAGGAAACGGCTGATATCCCATTGACCTTGCGAGCTCATGGATCCCTCAGCCAACTGAGGTTTGGGTTCTACTCTGATGCCTCATGGAGTACCAGACCGGATGGATCCTCGCAAGGGGGATGGCTTCTTTTCATCTCCTCTGAGAAGGAGATCGGTGGAGACAAACCTTTCCCACTGACTGTGGTGGATTGGGTCAGCCGCAAGTTGCCCAGAGTTTGCCGCTCGTCACTGAGCGCTGAGGCCCAGATCATGACGACAGCCGTGGACAATCTGGAATGGGCCAAGACAATGTTTGGCCTGATGCTGTGGCCTTCAGAAGGAGCCGACAGTGAGCATGTGATGAAATGGCTTGGATTTTCGCCATGTATCACAGATGCTCGAGCCCTCTTCGATGCGAGCACATCGCAACTCCCGGCATGAAGCTGGCAGAAAAGCGTACAGCCATCGAGATCAAGATCACAGCCGAGAGGATGCAAGCTGCGTGTGGAGTGATGAGATGGTGCAACTCGCACCAGCAGCTGGCCGACGGGGTCACGAAAGCAGCGGCAAGGGCAAAACTGGCCATGGAACTACGTCGAGGAGTTCATTGCCTACGCTATGACCCTGAGTATGTGGCGTCGAAGAAGGTCAAGCAGGAGGACAAGGACAAAGAGCAGGAGGTGCTGGACAACGCGGCCAAGGAGATCTACAAGAGACACAAGATCCAAGAGACGATCTTCAAGACCGAGCACATGGACACGGAAGACAAGGAAGAGACTGGAATCTGTCTTTTGGATGGTTGTGGCCTACCCACTGAGAATGGCAAGAGGTACTGTACCAAACGCCACTTCCATGCTGCGCAACACAAGAGCTCAAAGCCCAAGAAGACCGAGATGGCCTACGCTTCTTGGATGCTGCTTTCAGCAACGGGCATCCCAGGAGCTGAAGCCGTGCAATTCACTGTGAAGGGCATCGTGGTCCCCTACATCCAGGTGATTGTCATCGTGATCGGGTTTGTCTTGGTGGTCATCGCGGTGTTTCTGGCGGGCATCAACTATGAGAGGAGACGAGCACTTCGGCATCATCCCGGTCCCCAAGGACTACAAGAACCACTTCTAGTCCATGGTGATGGAGCTCAAATGGAGTTCGACCCGGAGTTCGAGATGAGTGACACAAGTAGCGATGAGATGATGGATGCGATTCGAGATGGTGGAGAAGGACGGCATCAACAAGAAGAGGAAGAGGAAGAATCTGAGCTGCTGGAACAAGACTTCGGTAGCGACGATGGTCTAGCCAGACCAGTGACCTACGAGGGGGACATTGTGACTCCAGTCCTAACACCCAGGCTGGGCGATGGAACCCGAGTGTTCGCCACCAATGGCGAGACGGTGAGCTGGCTGACCCCGGGCCAAGTGGCCTATCTTCAAGGAGAAGGTCGAGTGGTGCTATCTGACAGAGAAGTGAACCAACGACGAGCTGCACTACAAGCAGAGATGCCTCCCAGCATCAATGAGGTGCTCACAGCAGAGGTTATGCACGAGATTGCGGAGGGCACCTACCGGGGATCATTCCGACTGCCGATCGATGCGAGCGATTGGGATGGAGTTGGTCCTGAAGAGCGAGCCCTACGAGTTCAAGCGCTGGAGGACAGTTTACTCCTTGCGCTACACCCTGAAGAAATGGACGACGAGCTTCGCGTGGAAGCAAGAGCCCTGAGAGCCCGGCTCCGTACAGCTCGAACAGTTGAGCAAGCCATCGAAGAAAGGCGAGCCAACTGATTTTTAGGTTTTGTGCGATCTGGCCACTTTACAAAGCCCTTTTTCCCCTGTGTCAATGTAAGTCTCACGACACATGAGTGAGCATGCAACACGCATGATCTTGAGGCTGGCCGATCGCCCATCCCTTTGGGCTCAATGCCCATTTCTAGGGCCCTTGAGTCACCGCGAGGCGACGTGGCGGTGCGACCGCTGTGGATGGAGAGAAAACAGAGAAGTTCTACCAGGTGCTGACTTCGTGTGCAACCCACCTGCAGTTGATAGTATGATATATATATATATATGATGTGTATATATATATGATATATGTATGATATATATATATATATGTAATATGATAGATAGATATGTGTATATATGTAATATGTCATTCTGTGTATGCAAATATATACATATCTGGATGTGATATTTATACGTATAAGTATGGTATTGTATGATATGTACTCTACATATCTCTACATATGATGGGTGTTGATAGGTATGTGTATGTTTATTTTCCTGCTATATGATGATATAACTGATGTATGGTGGATGGGTGTCGGTGCTTGGAAGCCTACAGCAGGTGAACCCCATGATATGTTTGTATGGATGTATGGATCAATCTAGGTATGTCAGTATGTAGGTATGTAGGTATGTATGCATCTATGTATGGATGTATGTATTCAATTGTATTCATGTATTCATGTATGCATGTATTCACGTATGTACGGGTGTATAATATATGGATGTATGTATCTTATTGCATAGAAGTCGGTATGCAACTACATAAGAAGCTTGAATTACAAGAAGCTCACCACACAGCATCGCCATCACTATCACTGGGAAATCATCCAAATCGATCTTGTTTTGGCTTGGTGAATCTTCATGATTCAGCCAATTGAAGGCAACACTCAACACATTTAGAAGTCTAGTAAACCCCCACTTAGAATATGTTTCAGCAGTATACTTACCCCCCATTTGTATCTTGGTCCGTCGTAAAGCATTTACAAGTGTAGTTACCCCCGTTCAAATGTATAGCAGCACCCATTCAAGATTTGACGTTCCTACCTCTGTGGTTTCCCAATAGTTATATCAATGTAAGATATGACCATGATATCCCCATCATGACCCATTCATAGCTAACCATTGAAAAAGCTATAGTAAGAAAAGATCGAAAAGTAAATAAATGTAAAATCACATCAATAAATTTTAGATTCGGAGTTTACAAATTCTATCTTTTGTGGATTGCTGTGACCCCAACTTTGTTCTTTACGACTAGAACGGAGGCTGTTCGCCGTCAACCTCTGAGGCCCGCACTCGGTCAAGGCGGGTTTACATCTACTGACGCTGAGGTCTAACCACGCCTGGCAGATTTTTGAAGCATCGTAGTCAGATTGAATGGGAAATTTATCGGATTTTATGGGATTCATGGGAATTTTAGGGGATCTAATGGGATTTTATAGGATCTTATATGGATTTCATGGGATTTGATGGAGTTCACCCGGGGGATTTTATGGTTGGCGAGTTTCAATGGGAATATCATGGCAACAATAGGATATCATCAACCATAGGTGGAAATGAGCTAATTTCTGATCAGTCACATGGCTAGCGGCTTTCCATCCCCCTTTTTTTGGGGCATTTCTGGTAGTGGAAAATCAGACAGAACGACAGAACAAGATCCCATTTGTCCTCTGTTTCTCTTCCCCTTTTGCCAATCTTGGACAGGTTGAGTCCTCTTAAATCCACGAAATTGGGGACCAAGACCAAGCATGAAAAAACGGGCCAAGCTATGCCAAGCTCACCTCTTTGGACAAGGTCGTCGTGTTCATGTGGCTCTTCAAAGTCGTCATGAAATTCAGGACCTTCGAAGAGGACCATCCTGCAGAGTTCATAAAAAAGTGACTGTGGATCTGCGGATCGCACTGGAGAATCCTCCTATTTTCCCTATCAAAATAGCCATTTAAAGAGGTATATTGGTATACTGCACAGGTTGTGAAACACCATTTTCAGACACACTGGTCTCGTTTTTCCAATGTAAAATACATGGCCATGACTTGGGCCCTTGGGCCCTTGGGCCCTTGGGCATGTCCCATGTGGCTCAAAATTTAAATCAAGTTTGCTCAGTGAATCATCACAGCCAGCAGCACATAAGGTGTCATAAATATCTGCGCCAAGGAGCTGATGGAGGTATTGAAAACACCATGATCAAAGACTTCACTCCGCACCCATATGAGGCGACTCATCCCTCAGATCCCAACGTACCACAACCAGAGCTGAGAGGGAAAGGAGACCGAGTTCCATCCAGTTCCACTATGAAAATTGGTTGAATCTGCATGTTTGATGCTTTTATTATGTTGTATCCGGATTTAAACCCCAGCATTTTACAGTAAGCTGTGCAATTATGTCATTTGGAGACTGTTCGATCAAAATATGTCTATTCCACTACTACCATGTGGTTGGGAAACTCCATTCGTAGCTCCAACTGGCTTCCCATGACGATTGGAATATGGATAGAATTATATGGATACCCACCTGCTCCTTAGCTTCCTCCTAAGCACTGGATAGACTATTTCTTCGTCATTTTCCCACTGCAAATCCAAAAAATCGGAGGCCCATCTGTCGCCCAGTTGCTGAAGGCGGGCCAGGCTGGCCAGAAGCGAAGCTTGGGCCCCATGCAGAGGAGGTTTTTGGCGCCGGGAAAATCATCGATAAGTCCAATAAGCAGTGGGGAAATCTATAGAAATTCCCTATAAATATCATGAAAAAAATCTCTAAATGCTGCAAAAAAAAATGATGCATCAGATTTCTACCGGGAAAACTCATCTATAGAGGGAAATTCTCCAGCCATCCTGGTGCTCCCGACGTTGTTCTGATGCATATAGTACACTGCACGGATGATCTGCTGCATGAGGATTGCCGCAACCACCTGTCGTGACCAAAAATAGCAATACCGCGTTGATGTAGCCCAAAACACAATGGCTGATCATCATTCCACATGAAAGTCAGCATTGTGGGATATGAATATATATATATATACACATATATATATATATATATTATGTACAGTATATATTATATCGACGGACTGAAACTTAGAATGCGCGCCAGGTTTCCAAATTTCCCTTTTTCGTAAACTTAGAATGCGGCGCAGCCCCGGGCGGCGACCAGACAGTTAGAATGCTGACCCAAAGTGTTTAGATTGAGATAGGTAAAGTTATACTGAAATGACGGATGGGGCATCATGGAGCATTCTAACTGTCTGTAAACTACTCTCAGGAAAGGAGCGTAGCATTCGAAGTTTCAGTCCGTCGGTGTGTGTATATATACTGTACATATCTTAAAAAAGATAATTATATAGATACGTAGCTTTAAAAAAAAACGTGGCCTCAGGGAACCTCATTGGGTGCAAGGTACATGGTCCGGCACTAGCATATTCTAGCATGGATGGGTGGGTTTGCATCATGTTTTCAAAAAAACTTTCTATATATATATATATATATACATACCAATTGTCTATGTTTCCAGAAAAACACCAAGGAACGCTGAGGGAACGCATGGGTTGTGGGGTACAATTGTCTGCACAACCAAGTATATTATATATATATATTCTCAAACAGGTACATTCATATACCCAGAACCTCCAAATACCCACAAAAAATTGCTAAAACTATGAAAATTATGTGGTAAACTACCTTTTTTATGGTGACTTGGAGGGTCTAGGATATATATGCGTTTCTGCCTGGAAAAAAATATGCCCTTGGAGGCATTCTAACTGCTGATTGCCGGATAGCTTCATCCTAGGTGGGGGGGAGGCATTCAAAGTTCTGAAATGCTGGTAAAGTGCAATTTTCCAGTTTTGCCGTTTAAAAAAAACATATAAACATCTTTTCCAATCAGTGACAGTTACAGGCATTCCAGCTAGCGGCCCATCTAGGAGATAAAACAAAGGTATTTATCAATGATGGGGATCCTTTACTAAAGCCACATTCTAACTGCCTGTTCAACACCATTAGTGGCTGGGTGTGTCCTCTTTTCCCAGAAGCCTATCTACCTCAGGTATGTGTCCAAAATCGCAATTTTTGTACCCGAAACTCACTTTTGTCAAGGTTATCGAATGGGGAAAGCGAGTAAAAGTACCCAGACCTGCAAAGTGCACAAAAAATAAGGTGATATTCTCAAACAGGTACATTCATATACCCACAACCTCCAAATACCCTGAAAAAATGCTAAAACTATGAAAATTATGTGGTAAACTACCTTTTTTATGGTGACTTGGAGGGTCTAGGATATATATGCGTTTCTGCCTGGAAAAGAATATGCCCTTGGAGGCATTCTAACTGCTGATTGCCGGATAGCTTCATCCTAGGTGGGGGGGAGGCATTCAAAGTTCTGAAATGCTGGTAAAATGCAATTTTCCAGTTTTGCCGTTTAAACAAAAACATATAAACATCTTTTCCAATCAGTGACAGTTACAGGCATTCCAGCTAGCGGCCCATCTAGGAGATAAAACAAAGGTATTTATCAATGATGGGGATGCTTTACTAAAGCCGCATTCTAACTGTCTGTTCAACACCATTAGTGGCTGGGTGTGTCCTCTTTTCCCAGAAGCCTGTCTACCTCAGGTATGTGTCCAAAATCGCAATTTTTGTACCCGAAACTCACTTTTGTCAAGGTTATCGAATGGGGACAGCGAGTAAAAGTACCCAGACCTGCAAAGTGCACAAAAAATAAGGTCATATTCTCAAACAGGTACATTCATATACCCACAACCTCCAAATACCCTGAAAAAATGCTAAAACTATGAAAATTATGTGGTGAACTACTTTTTTTATGGTGACTTGGAGGGTCTAGGATATATATGCGTTTCTGCCTGGAAAAAATATGCCCTTGGAGGCATTCTAACTGCTGATTGCCGAATAGCTTCATCCTAGGTGGGGGGGAGGCATTCAAAGTATTCAAAGTTCTGAAATGCTGGTAAAATGCAATTTTCCAGTTTTGCCGTTTAAAAAAAACATATAAACATCTTTTCCAATCAGTGACAGTTACAGGCATTCCAGCTAGCGGCCCATCAGGAAGATAAAACAAAGGTATTTATCAATGATGGGGATCGTTTACTAAAGCCGCATTCTAACTGTCTGTTCAACACCATTAGTGGCTGGGTGTGTCCTCTTTTCCCAGAAGCCTATCTACCTCAGGTATGTGTCCAAAATCGCAATGTCCAAAATCGCAATTTTTGTACCCGAAACTCACTTTTGTCAAGGTTATCGAATGGGGAAAGCGAGTAAGAGTACCCAGACCTGCAAAGTGCACAAAAAATAAGGTGATATTCTCAAACAGGTACATTCATATACCCACAACCTCCAAATACCCTGAAAAAATGCTAAAACTATGAAATTTATGTGGTGAACTACTTTTTTAATGGTGACTTGGAGGGTCTAGGATATATATGCGTGTCTGCCTGGAAAAAATATGCCCTTGGAGGCATTCTAACTGCTGATTGCCGAATAGCTTCATCCTAGGTGGGGGGGAGGCATTCAAAGTTCTGAAATGCTGGTAAAATGCAATTTTCCAGTTTTGCCGTTAAAAAAAAAACATCTTTTCCAATCAGTGACAGTTACAGGCATTCCGGCTAGCGGCCCATCTAGGAGATAAAACAAAGGTATTTATCAATGATGGGGATCCTTTACTAAAGCTACATTCTAACTGTCTGTTCAACACCATTAGTGGCTGGGCGTGTCCTCTTTTCTCAGAAGCCTATCTACCTCAGGTATGTGTCCAAAACCGCAATTTTTGTACCCGAAACTCACTTTTGTCAAGGTTATCGAATGGGGAAAGCGAGTAAAAGTGCCTTTGGGCTGCCTGTTGGTTCATTGCGACTTTTCATAGAATCTTTACCCAGACCTGCAAAGTGCACAAAAAATAATGTGATATTCTCAAACAGGTACATTCTCATACCCAGAACCTCCAAATACCCTGAACAATTGCTCGAACTATGAACATTATGTGGTAAACTACCTTTTTTATGGTGACTTGGAGGGTCTAGGATATATATGTGTTTCTGCCTGGAGAAAAATACCCTTGGAATCCAATGGAGGCATTCTAACTGTTGATTGCCGAATAGCTTCATCCTAGGTGGGGGGGAGGCATTCAAAGTTCTGAAATGCTGGTAAAATGCAATTTTCCAGTTTTGCCGTTTAAAAAAAAAACTTTTCCAATCAGTGACAGTTACAGGCATTCCGGCTAGCGGCCCATCCAGGAGATAAAACAAAGGTATTTATCAATGATGGGGATCCTTTACTAAAGCCACATTCTAACTGTCTGTTCAACACCATTATTGGCTGGGTGTGTCCTCTTTTCCCAGAAGCCTATCTACCTCAGGTATGTCTCCAAAATCGCAATTTGTGTACCCGAAACTCACTTTTGTCAAGGTTATCGAATGGGGAAAGCGAGTAAAAGTACCCAGACCTGCAAAGTGCACAAAAAATAATGTGATATTCTCAAACAGGTACATTCTTATACCCAGAACCTCCAAAACCCTGAAAAATTGCTAAGACTATGAAAATTATGTGGTGAACTACTTTTTTTATGGTGACTTGGAAGGTCTAGGATATATATGTGCTTCTGCCTGAAAAAAATATACCCTTGGAATCCAATGGAGGCATTCTAACTGTTGATTGCCGAATAGCTTCATCCTAGGTGGGGGGGAGGCATTCAAAGTTCTGAAATGCTGGTAAAATGCAATTTTCCAGTTTTGCCGTTAAAAAAAACATATAAACATCTTTTCCAATCAGTGACAGTTACAGGCATTCCAGCTAGCGGCCCATCTAGGAGAAAACAAACGTATTTATCAATGATGGGGATCCTTTACTAAAGCCACATTCTAACTGTCTGTTCAACACCACTGGTGGCTGGGTGTGTCCTCTTTTCCCAGAAGCCCATCTACCTCAGGTATGTGTCCAAAATCAAAATTTTTGTACCGGAAACTCGCTTTTGTCAAGGTTATCGAATGGGGAAAGCGAGTAAAAGTACCCAGACCTGCAAAATGCACAAAAAATAATGTGATATTCTCAAACAGGTACATTCATATACCCAGAATCAGAACCTCCAAATACCATGAAAAAATTCTACAACTATGAAAATTATGTGGTAAACTACCTTTTTTTATGATGACTTGGAGGGTCTAGGATATATATGTGTTTCTGCCTGGAAAAAATATACCCTTGGAGGCATTCTAACTGCTGATTGCCGAATAGCTTCATCCTAGGTTGGGGGGAGGCATTCAAAGTTCTGAAATGCTGGTAAAATGCAATTTTCCAGTTTTGTCATTTAAAAAACATATAAACATCTTTTCCAATCAGTGACAGCTACAGGCATCCCAGCTAGCGGCCCATCTAGGAGATAAAACAAAGGTATTTATCAATGATGGGGATCCTTTACTAAAGCCACATTCTAACTGTCTGTTCAACACCATTAGTGGCTGGGTGTGTCCTCTTTTTCCAGAAGCCTATCTACCCCAGGTATGTGTCCAAAATCGCAATTTTTGTACGGGAAACTCACTTTTGTCAAGGTTATCGAATGGGGAAAGCGAGTAAAAGTACCCAGACCTGCAAAGTGCACAAAAAATAAGGTGATATTCTCAAACAGGTACATTCATATACCCAGAGCCTCCAAATACCCTGAAAAATTGCTAAAACTATGAAAATTATGTGGTAAACTACCTTTTTTATGGTGGCTTGGAGGGTCTAGGATATATATGTGTTTCTGCCTGGAAAAAAACATATGCCCTTGGAGGCATTCTAACTGTTGATTGCCGAATAGCTTCATCCTAGGTGGGGGGACGCATTCTAAGTTCCGAAATGCTGGTAAAATGCAATTTTTCAGTTTTGCACGTGTGGAGTGAAATTTCCAAATGCGCATTCTAAGTTTCAGTCCGTCGATATATATGATTGTATTTCTGGACACAAATGAAGCCAATCTGAGGTTGCAAATCGCTGCAAATGGTGGTTCCAAACATCTTCGGACGAAAAATGGACCTCCTATGACGGAATATCATCTTACCGGCCGCATTGCTGGGGTGCGATGTGGTTGTGTGGATCCAAAAAATGTGCAGAAAAGCCGATTCCATTCACTGGTGAATCATCATTTTCCAGATTGAAACCACCATAAAATGAGGCGGTCAGTCTCATTTTCAGGCACACAAAAAATCTCACCCCTCATATCAAGTTGGTTGTTCCATGGTTTTCCCACTTTACCCCCAGTATATCCCTATGATATCCCCATTGTATGGAGCCATTCGGTATTTCATGGGGGTAACCCGAAAAAAACATCCATCTTCTTCGGATTTTCCATGAAATAAACCAACCAACCGCCTTTTTTTCGATGGATTTTCCCATGTAAACCAACCAATCCTGGTTGGTGGTTGACCTACCCCTCTGAAAAATATGAGCTCGTCAATGGGAAGGATGACATCCCATATATTATAGAAAATAAAAAATGTTCCAAACCAACCAACCAACCAACCAACCAACCAACCAACCAACCAGAATCATATAGCCCACCTCTGTGAAGCTGCCAGCATCGATGATGCGGTCGAAGAGCTCACCCCCTGAGCAAAGCTCCATGACCAGGTAGATGTTCCTGCCATGGGACATCAAGGCCTCAACACATGGGAAATCACCGGTTAGTTTTTCACCGGCCGTGAGTTTGTTGGTAAACATCTACAATCTGGTTGGTGGTGCAATGTGCCCATCTTGAAAAATCATGGAGTTCGTCAATGGGAAGGATGACATCCCATATATGAAATGGAAAATAAAAAATGTTTGAAACCACCAACCAGCAATAATAATAATAACAATAGTAGTAACAATAATAATAGCAATAATGATAATTGAATATATAGAATACATAATAATAACGGCAATAAATAATAGTTATCATTATTAATAATAATAATCAACAATTAAGAAGAATATCAATATATATATATAATAATTTAATATATAATATAGGGGTTTCTCAAAATGGGGGTTCCCCAAAACCAAAGCTGTCAATGCTAGAACGGTCTAATTTAGGATGATTTCGGGGTAGCCCTTATTCTAGGAAACTGGAACTGAATCATCGAACCACGTCTTTTGCAGAGCGTCTGAATGGGCGGAACGGGATTATTGTGGGAAATCCCCTAAAAGTTGGAAAAGATACCATCTGGTTATTTAACATAGCCATGGAAAATCACCATGCTACTAAGAACGGTAAAGCTTTATTTCTATGGGCCATTTCCCATGGCTATGTTCAATGACATGACCCGGGATTTCTGTCGGATGTTCATCTATCTGGTTGGAAATCACTATGCATAGCTCCAACTGGCTCCCCAATTGTCGGGAAGATGGATAGCCATAGTTCTTTGCCTCCCTACCACTGGATAGTCATGGGATTATTGGGCTGAATATGGCTGAATCATGAAGATATCAGGAGGATTTTCGCCGGGATATGCTTTGGGGGATTTCAATGGATTTCAGATATCATGATATATCATGATGATTTCAAGATCACATGGTTTTCGGGAAAATCCTTACAACATCTTAAAACCCAAAATGTTTCATGTGCTTTGAAATTGGAGTAAAACAGGGGAGAATCCCCAGTTTATGTCTAGTCGTGTTTTCAGTGGGGGACGTCCTGGAATGTTTTTGGGAAGTCATGGGAAATCTATCGACATTCCAATTTGGCTCGGTCAAAAAAATGGCTTGGAAAGTCCAAAATTTGGATCCAATTTCTTGGAGAAAATGATGTTACCATGAACAAGTTCTGGAATTTGAAAGCATGGAGAAAATAATAATGAACCATGAGGTGGAAGAGGAATCTGCAAAGATTGAAAAACTTACTTACGGCAGCAGAATATCTTCTGTCAGCTACGATTGAGAAGTTGTTTCAAGCAGTGCGGTGTCTCAGCACAAAGTACACGCCACATCTTGGAACCAGTGATGCACCCAGTTTTCAAGATATCAGTGAACTAGAAATGGGCTATGGTGAATTCCAAATCAAGGACGCTTCTTTTGAATGATTCGCCCTCATTCAAATCAATGACATGATTTTTCCATTGGAAATTAGAGGGGGAAGATCAAGGTGGGCATACTTCAGGTATAGTGGCCCATTCACTACCCCATGAAGAATTGACTGCCCTCATAACCAAGGGCATGTGTTGGATGCACATGGCACGTGGCAGCCACAAACTGCAGATTCGGAAAGGACCACACCGAAGCAGATCCTCTGCTTCCAAATCCTTCCAAGCCAGTAGGCCAATAGTACTTCATTCAGTCGTAACAAATGTATACAAATGTAACTCTGAAAATCCCGAACACTTACCCTCTGGTAAACATACAAAAAGCTATTGAAAATGGCAATTTATAGTGGATTTTCCCATTAAAAATGGTGATTTTCCATAGCTATGTTAAATACCAGAGGGTAATTGCCGCTTCACCAGCAGCAGCTTTTTGTTGCCTTGATCCAAGAAACTTGGTCGGTTTGGTTTTTTCAAAGTTCTGTTCCAGGACACTTTTTCAATCGCCACGCCTCAAATCCTCAAAGCTTTCATACAGCTTGATGATGTTCGGATGGTCCTCACGGACGATGATTTGGTCAAAGATCAAAGTTCTAGCAAGACATCAAGCAGTCACACATGTTTTTTGCGCAATAAAACTCCCCGCATAAGAAAAACAGAACGAATATATGCTTACCCTCTGGTGATCAAACATGGCAACTGAAAATCTCCTGTAAACGGAGGTGTTAATGGGAAAATCATCTATAAACGGGGGATGTTCTGTTGCCATGTTTGATTACCAAAGGGTGTGGTCATTCCCCGTTGAGTTCTGAAGGGTCAACGGTCACCTGCAGTATCTCCAGCTGTCCAGCCCTGTCAGTCCATCATCTTCATAATGGCGATTTCTTGCTTGAAGCGCTCAATGTTTTTCATCTTGCCCTCACAGAATGGCGTGTGGTCAGCGTGTGGTCCCATGATGTCCCATTCAACACCTGTTCACACAAGAATTGTATCCTGGGATGAGACTTGGAGTGATCTCCAATACACCACCAGTTCAGGAGCAAACATTTGGATACATTGTGTTGTTTTTGTGTATCCTTGGGATAGTACTTGAATGCAAAAGAGTCCATAATTCACGGAATCTCCAACTAAAACCTGTCTCCCTGCAGCCCTATCAGCCCTTGCCTTGGCAATTGTTTTCACTGCTCGGATGGCATTTGTGGCCTTGTTCTTGCCCTTGCAGACATAGCCATAGGACCTCAAAAAAACCCATGACATCACCGGTGAAGAACGAGGCCACGAGGTGCGGCGATTGTTTTTTGGGGCTTCCGGGACCATCGTGGTCTTGTTCAAAACACATTTGGAGGCCTAAGTCATAGGGCTACTAAATCATCCATGAATGGTACATATGGTACTATGACTTAGTCCTTAAATATATGAACCAGTACCCCTAAATATTTTCGGACGTTCCATGAAGTAAACCATCCAGCTATTGGGGTACTCCGTACCCCCATTTCAGGAAAGCCCCATATGTTCTTTGAAACCACCAAGCGAATATTCAGCAGGCCATTAAGCTGACGACCCCTCACCCAGTTTCTTCTTGTCAAGATCGTAGAAGTCCAGGAGTTTTCCTGGACCCACGACTTTGAGATAGCACGATTTGCCGAGTTCGAAAATGCCGAACTGGCGACTGGAAACGATGTTGATATATAATAGTCTCACTAATAATATAATAAGCTGATGAAACTTCAAGCCCAAAAAAATCACGTTGCAAAAAATTATTCCAAATCTGGAAAACAATATTGACTATCCCTGGTTATCCTTTGCAACAAAAACTGGGCTGGCTTCGCTAAAAAAACTCTCAGACCCCATCCGAATTGCCGTGGTTCCTGGATTGTCGATGATGAACAGCGCTCTGCCCATCCCTGCAGTGTTCGACTCTTTTCCCTGGCAACATCCATTGTAGTCGCGACGGCGAGTTGGACCCATTGGGTGCCAAAACAATGCGCAGCCAACGAGTTGGTCAAACTTTGCAAAACATCGAAAGTCACAGTTTTTGGGACAGATCTGCAAGAAGTCATTGGCGTGTGCAGCATGATGCAATTGATGTTGTAATGAAATTTGTGAGAAGCATGCAGTCATTGCGGTTTGATTCATCAATCGTTAAACGTGTGTGTTTTTAGAGGACAATCTATAAACCAGCCCCTATGACTTAACATCAATGGGTTGGATTTTGTCCCCAAATGGGACTTGGTTGTGGCGATTTTCCCCGTTTTATCATCAATTGTCTCGTTGAATCCCTAGGTATCCCTAGGTCATAGTCATAGTTCATCCCAGAATTTATGTCGTCAAAATTTTGCTCACCATTTAAGGGGGCTAAGAAGTCGTCCATTTTTGAATGGCCCATTTTTTACATCAACCAGTCGTCTTTTTAAGGGGATGGTTCAGGGGATGGAAGGGGATGGTGTTCATCCCCTAGAATCCCATAGTTTACCCAGTTATATCCAGTTATATCCAGTTGTATCATTGGGTTTTTTATCTGTAAAACATCACAATTTTTGATGGAAAAAAATCATGTTGAATCGAAAAAATTCAAAATCACCAGTTTCTGATGGTGAAATCGACCTTTGTTTAATGCCAAATCCTTCTTTTTCCATGAGCAAATCCTCATTTTTTATTGGCTAAATCACATTGTTCTTGGGTGTTTTAAACACATTTGTTTATGGTTTTCTCTGTCTCACCATTTTTCTTGGGGTAAATCCTCATTACTCAAGCTGCAGAGGCTTCTATCGCCTGCCTCGGCAGGCTTCGTACTGTTGCAGCCCGTGGCAGGAAAATGCCTCCGCCACGGACTCGGTGCACGACTTGGAGTTGGGGGGTCCATTTTAGGACACCTTCAACGGATCATGTAACGGATGTTTTCTGGGTGAATCTAACGCAACATAACTGGAAAAATCACCGTGTGTTACTGTAACATACTGGTTTCTGGGTATGATTCTATATTTGAGTTGCAAGGAAAATTGTTCTGTAAGTGGATCAATAATGATTTATTGAAAAATGATATAATTGATTCCCCTCATAGCAATCTCCAACAAGATGCTCAAAATACCTTGGAAACCTGAAAATTGGAGGTGGCACACTTTCTGGCATCTTGTTTTGGGGCTTGCAGCCCACAGCCGATTTGCAACTGGGTATCGATGGGTATAGAAATAAGATGAAATGAGCTAGACACGGGCTGGTCTGAAAAATGTTGGGGTCAAAATCTGTCTCTCGGATGAGAAAGTGTTTTTCATGAGCGAATAGCAACAGTAGGGGTATCCCCCATTCTTGGGCAAAGCCAACAATGAAACACGTGTCACATCCATTCAAATTCCAACAACAAAATACCGTCAACTGATTTAAAACACATCTCTCAAATATAAACGATACCTTCTGGTAAACTAACATAACTATGTGTCAGCCGCTCCTTGCCAGTCTTTTTTCTGATCACGCCAGAATTGTCTCAGAATGCCATTTGGCATATACTGCAGGTTCACTGGTATCCAACCCACCATTCAAAGTTCCACGGCAACACCAGCAAAGTACTGGTACATCCATGGTCCATGGATAGCTGCCCCAGCGATCGCTGGTCAAACAAAGAAAGGTTGGAACCAGCAGCCATTCACTGCGCAACAAGAGACCCCTTCCGCCCCGCCGGAACTTAATCCGCGGAGGGTTGGGTGGGAGCCTCAAACTGCAGTGAATAACGGCCTGATCTTCAATCAAGCAAAGTCCCAAGCAACACATGCCTACTGACATGTCATAAGAACATGTGTCAGCCGCTCCTTGCCAGTCTTTTTTCTGATCACGCCAGAATTGTCTCAGAATGCCATTTGGCATATACTGCAGGTTCACTGGTATCCAACCCACCATTCAAAGTTCCACGGCAACACCAGCAAAGTACTGGTACATCCATGGTCCATGGATAGCTGCCCCAGCGATCGCTGGTCAAACAAAGAAAGGTTGGAACCAGCAGCCATTCACTGCGCAACAAGAGACCCCTTCCACGGTCTCCACTCTGGCAAAGCCGGGTGTCATCATGGATCCAAAGCTTGAGCGGCCAACCTAGCATGCATGCGTTGGGTTGGTGTTAGTTTCAGTTGAGAAACTGTAGCGATTGTGTCTTGTATGTAGATTCGGGCTGTGGACGTGCTAGACCAACGCCCTCGTAGGAGCGTCTTTTCCATGCTGCCATGCATCAAAAAGGCATGGGTAGCTCCTCCCCGTCTGAGAGAATACACTGCAAAGAGGCCTGTAAGTTGGAAATGGGCAACCAGATTCTTGAACAATTGGCGGAATGATGGTGCACCGTCAACCAAAAGAGGGCTGTTGGGCGCCCGATTTTGGCAGGCACGTCTGAGGAACTTCAGGGCCAGGCGGCTTTCCACCACCACCATTTCAGCTGAACTCTTTCGTTTTCCTGTTTTTGTGTCCCGCAAAGTGATGACAGCATTTTGCGAGTAAAAGGATATGTCCTTAACCTTGAGCAGATAGATCTCACCCGGCCGGAGCAGCGCGTCAAACGCCGTTAAGATGCAAGCAGCTTCGGACACTTTCCCTGCTATGATACATGCCCCTGCAAAAGCACGGGTGAGCAAAGGGCTAATAGGTACCACTCTTTCCGGTGGCTCAATCTTCTGCCATGCTTTTGCCAACTTCCAGCTCATACGGAGGTTCCCCACAGCTGGTGGGAGATGGTACTGGATGCTGGCCAAGCCATCACTTGCCAAGCTCTTAGACTCGCCTTCAAAGAAAATGTGTTCGATCCAACTGCACACTGCCTCATCCAGGTCTTCCATGGCTGAAACAGCCATTGCACAATCAGCAAAGAACTGGGTGACGTGGATCAGGGCAAACTGGTATCGCTTCAGCAGCTGGGGCGTTACGAGCGACTCCCGCAGGTTCAGGCCCCTTCTTTTGTGCTGCCTTTGCAGGCGGTTTTCTTGGTTCCTGACCATCGCGATGGTATGTCTGCAGGGTTTTCTGAGGTGTGGCAGTATCCAATAGAGAGTCGAATCCCAGCTGTCACTAGGAGGCAGTTCAGTTTTTGGAGACTTTTCCTAAGACGAAAGGAGGACGTTCGTCCTTTGGCTAGGACGCTGGCCACCACCTGGGAATCGACCAGGTGCAACACCCTTTTCCTGTAGTTGGCTAGCCTACGCAGCCTCCACTGCAGACTACTTACGACCCCTTGCAATTCCAGGGCGTTTATGTGGCTAGTATGCTTCCACTTATAGCCGTGAACTATACGCCAGCCGAAATAGCTGGTGCGGAGTCCCGCTCGGGGAAATGCCTTGAACCGAAAAGGTATGCCAACATCCAAACGAATATCCGTGCCAGCCCTATCCCCCTGCCGCAGGATTTCATGGACAAGAAGGGCACATTGGGGGTCTGGTTGTGTGGTCTTAACAAACTTCGGTACTTCAGTCCATCCAGCAGGAGCAGTGCCAACACTTCTAACCATCATAGCTATGTTTCTAGGTTCAGTGCAAGCGAAAAGACTTTTAATCAAAGCATGACACAAGACCCCTACGGCGTGCACGTGGAAGGTGTTACCAATCATGCCACAACCTACCCGAAACTTTTCAGCGTAGCCATTTTGGCTCAAGTCAGACATTTTAGAGGGCAAACAATTTGAAACATACCCTTCATCAAAACCCATCAAACGTTCCCTTTCCACCAGGCTAGGTAAACGCCAACAAGATCCCATCCAAAGTAAATGGGGGTTTTCATATTGGTACACCTGGAACTGAAACCGGTCCTGTGTCCAACGTTGTCAAGCTTCATGACTCGCGGTGGCGATGCCCGCTGGCTGCAACGGCGCTGTTGCACGTGGCAGCGCTCTAGTGAAGGTGGGGAGGCACTCCTGCCCAAGATGCTCCCAACCTGGGTCAACCCAGTGGCCATGCTCCTGCCTAACATCTGGAAACTTCCAGCGCAGGAAAGTTCCTTCGTCAATCAGCTTCTCATCTGCCTGAGGGTCAATGTCCCAGTCAACCCAATACAAACGTGGTCTTTTTACCCAAGAGAAATCGCTTGCCAATATCAGGATGGGTCTCACTCCCAAAACTTCCGTAAACTGATCTCGTGCCTCCGCTGTCATCGAGTACACATTCTCCACCAGCAGGGCTGTGCGGCCCGTAAAACGGCGTTTGCAGAGTCCATGGATGCGTGGGATATGAAAGAACAGCTTCGATCTGTTCCCCTCCAGGCCCTTTCGGTTAGCTAGCAACGCTGTGAGATCTTGACAGGGACTCCCCGCAGAGATGAGCAAGATATCAATCTTAAAACCCAGCGAGTTCACCAAGGACGTGATCACCGTGTCCGTGATGTCCTCAACCTTGCCAAGTTCGATAACGCCAGGCCAGCGTTTTCTCACTAGCCGCTTGCATTCACGGTCAATTTCAGACGCGGCAAAGCCCACGACCTGGCAAGGAAGCCTTGTCAAAGCGCACATGACTGCTGCCACTCCATCAAAAAGCGAAAGCACAAACACTTTCGGACCTTTTGGGTCCTTTACAGGCATCTCACCTGCCGCGTGGAAAGGGCTCATCCTTGACTCAGCGTACGCGCCACTCTGGAGGGTCTCTAAGGTGGCACGTCCTTCATCGGTTAACTCATGAGAAACACACAAACCACCTCCTGTTTCTGATGCATCGCTGGCGCTCACCAGCCCATCTACCTGAGACCTCAAGTTGGCAACTGCCATGGGCATAAGGATGCAGCCTCTGATCAAAGAACGGATCGTCTCCCTCTTTAGCGGCATCCTAACATGTGGCGGCACAGTCGGCCAGCAGTCCCTCAGGGCACTCATGAGGGGGCGCCTGAACTCAAAGCAGCGCACCATTCTGCCCAACACCATCAGAGCGCCCTTCGCCAGGGGCAAACGCTGTCCAAAGAGCCACAAAGCAAACCCGATTACCTCTCGTCTTTTTGTCAAGGGAGCAGACAGCAGACCTTTCACTCCATCAATCTCAGCCCCCATACGCACGACTTTTGTTTCCCTGCTTTGAGATTTCTTCAGGGAAATGGCCACCCCATTGACATCATAAGCCGCCCTCTGTCGGCGCTGCAACTCGGAAACAGTCCCTTGCAAGGAGGCAATGTCAGCAGTGTGAACAATTTCAGGGGCATCGAAATCATCAAGATAATTACTGAATCCAGTGAGTGACCTGGTGCTGTGAGTCTTGGGGCACGGCCCTGTCACGTCGCCACTCCTGCCATTCCTGGAACCCTGCTCCTGCAGGGGGTGGTTGAAGCCCCAGTTGCCTATGGAGGTGCTGAAATAGGCTTACCGCATTTAACCATCCCATGGGTATAACTTTTGAACAGACATACACCCACTCACTGGGATACCCCAGCAGTGACCCTGGCACCGGCCACCTGAACGTCATCAGGCCACGCCAAGCTGGAGGCAACTTCCAAGCGTAGAAGGCTCCCTTCTGATCGTCGGATGACCAGAGGAGACAGTGGTCCTGAGGCAGCACAATTGACGCCCAATTTGAGGCACTACTCAAGGTAAGGAGGTCCCCTCTCATCAAAACTTGATAGGCATTTGAAGGTGTCATGTTCATGATAAAACGTGTGATCCGAACTTCACCTGGAGCAGCAACCCCACTTTTAGAAACGGCAAAAGCACCGTTCAAAACCATGACACCATCCACTGAAAACATCTCCTCCTTCGGGATCACTGCCAGGATATTCCGCTGATGCAGTTCTTTCACAACGCGATACCACTCAGATTTGGTTGCATTTATCTTCGCAGTTGGGACCTTTGATGGCCACATCTCACGTGGTTTAAGGGTTTTTTCTGGGTTCCCCAGCCACGCCTGCACCTCATTGTCAGCCGTCCTGAAAGCATCCAGGCTGCCACCAACAGCTGCATCAGGAAGCCCTGGCTGCAACTCCTCCAGGCGCAAGGGAAGTGCATGGGTGACCTCATCCCCCGAGTAATCAAGACTTTTTGATTGCATTAACTGCCTGAAATTGGGAAGGTTCCAAGACTCAAGTGGGCTACCACAGAAATCCCGTACATGTTCCCCAATCATCTCAAGGGCAGCAAGTTGAGCTAAGGAGGGTTTAGCAGGCAACAAAGTTGGGGCCCCACACCAATCTAAGTATTCCCCATTAAGAACGGTCACCACCAACCAACGCCACAACTGAACCATCCCTTCAAGGCACAGCTTACGTGCTTGTTGTCTTGGCATTTTCTTTACAACCGCAACATCAACATTTACAAGACCCAATGGTGTGACGGGAAAAAGGGAAATCACCTTGATGGCTGCTCCTACTGCAGGACAAAATTGGAAGGGTAGCAAATCCCTTCGGGTCGGCGTGTCAGCAAAACTTTTCTCTGTCTGGCGCAAAAAGGCCATCACGTGGTCTCCGTCTCGCGGATGAGCTAGCAGGAGCTGAGCCAGTGAGATTCCCACTTGCAAACTGTTCTTAGGGAGTTCATCAACAGCTCTGCACAAAGCTTCAAAGGAGAGTGACCTTAATTTATTAATTTGAAAAATTGTTGCAAAAGACTCAGAAACACTTGGGGTCCCTTTAGGCTCGCATCCCAAAAACTCACCTCCACTACCGCTCGCGTCCAAGGGCATCGCACTGGATTGTTTCATCCAGCCCCCCTTAGCAGCCGGCGAAAGAGGCTTCTCCTGGGCCACAACATCTGCCTTACCACCTGTACGTTCGGCATGCACCGAGCAAGAGCTGGCCACACGGCCTCTGCCATGACCCTTCTCCCACTCACGTGGACTTACAGGCACCGGGGCCCCAGCAAGCACTGGGCAAACGGTAGGCCAACCCTCGTTGACCTCTGCAGCCAACATTGAAGCTGACTGCGAGAGAAAAACATCTACCTTTCCTTGGCTGGCCCCTCCTGTGCCAGCTGTGTCATCATTCTGCTTTTCCAGTGGCTCCGACTTTCCCCATCCCGGCGCGGGACTGAATTTCTCAGTGCTTTGAATCTCCCAGTTGAGGCCGCCGGGATCTGATGGGCCAGGGGTCTCCCCCTCTCGTCTTCGAAGGAGACCCTTCGATCCCTCACGTCTGGTCTGGTCAGGCTCCCATCTCGTACATCTCGACGTGGGCTTCGGCTGCCACTTTTTTCTCTCATCGGAGTTGGGCTCCTTTTCACTGTCAGGGATTGTTTCTCGGTTGACTGCAGGTGGAGTTGAGGGGAGGAAGTTGCCCTGCTCTTCCCCCCCCTCCGAGTCCCTAGGTTGAGGCCCTCCTCAACAACTCATCCGACTTCGCCTGGTGCACCGCGAGGCTCCTCGCCAAGTAGGACTCACTAGAGCTGGCCATAGTGGGCATGTCTTCTTCCGGCAAGAGCTCGATGAACCTGCTTGCAGCATCGCTCCCATCTCGTTGAGTCATCAACAGTGCCTTGTATCTCTGCAAGAGGAAATCTCCCGCCTGTCCTGTTTGACCAGCCACGAGGTGATCCAGGCATGTCGCAAGAGTTCTGAGTTCCCGGTACTTGTCGTGGCTGACTCCATTGCGGAACTGCGGCAAGGCATAACTCAGGAGATACCTGAGCGCCACCGGGGTGAGCACATCCTTGTTGGCCTCATCGTTGCCAAAGTACGTGCCCACCTGCTCATGCATCGATGCGTACCCTGTCTGTAGAAGCCGTCCTGGTTTCTTCTCACTCAGCTGCCTTAGTTTACGTTGCTTGGCCACGGCCGAGCCTGATCCTAGGCTACCACCTAGGAGGCGTTTCTCATCTTCCTCAGAATCTGATCCATCGGAAGAACCTGAGTGGCGAGCCTCATCACCATAATCAATCTCCTCCTTCACGGTCTTCTTCCTGAGGGCCTTGGTGAGTGCAGAGATCATCTTGTCGCCCTGAGATGACTTCCTTTTCTTCCCAGCGGTCTCGGCCACTGCAGCTGCACGAGTTGCAAGCACGGCTCCTGGGTCAGACTTGCCTCTAGCCGCTTTGCGCCTCTGCAGGTCCTCCCGCAGTGTGGCCAGGCGTTCATGGGCATCCCCACGCAACTTGTCACTGTCAGCATCATGAGGATCTTCATCCAACATCTTGTCAAGTGCAGCTCCTCCTGAATCCTGAGGGCGTTGCTTCCTTGGAGGAGGCGGTGGTGGCGAAACAGGCCTGGCCCTACCACTCTTCTTCACTCGTAGGTCATGTGCTTCCTCTTCCTCCTCATGTTCTTCATCTTGATCAGGCCCCGGTCGAGTTTCCAGATTCCTGAGAGCCGGAGTTCTCGCTTTCTCCAGCCCTGGTGGCGGTCTCAAGGGCAATGACTTGGAAGCCGACTCACTCACAACTCTTCGATCAGGAAGCGGCGCAGGCAACGACCTCGGGGTCCTCCCGAGCAAGCTGGGTGAGTAGTCCCACTCGCGCAGAACGGTCTCAGCTTCAGGCCGAGTGACGGGAGTCCACTGAAGCACATGGACAATCCCTTCACGCCCTGTCTTGGCCATGCAGCCCTTGAGCGTGTCATGCCTGCAAAAATGGTGGAAGGTATTGGTGCCCATATCGTGGTCCACCCACCACTGGTAGTACTCATCACTGCAGGCCACATAGCTTACCTTAGCAAAGGCACCGTCTGCGTCAGCTTGGTAAAGCTGGTCCATTCGGACAAGGGCTTCTCCCTGTGGTTTACCCTTATCATCAAGGGTCTCTATAACCACTAGCTCCCTCACAGAGGCCCACAGCGTCTTGAAGTCCTCCAAAGAGAACATGTGGGCTCTGCGGAGCAACGCTTTGAGGTCCATGTTGACACCTTTCACCAGCAACAACTGGCCAAAGCCAACCTACCCCCAGCCAACACTGGGGGTTTTGAGCCTCAAACTGCAGTGAATAACGGCCTGATCTTCAATCAAGCAAAGTCCCAAGCAACACATGCCTACTGACATGTCATAAGAACATGGAAAATCACCGTATTTTATGGGTAAATCAACTATAAATCATCCATTTTCCATAGCTATGTCAGTTTACCAGAGGGTAGATTATTTGAAACTGAACAGAGGATGTAAAAGGGAGTCTTGCTGGAGTCTAGCTCACTCCACCATACTTGGGAGTAAAAGCTTACCGCCATCCACCAAGGCTGGTTCTCAAAATCTTCTGAAATCTTGCGTGACTGTGGGTTTCTATAAGTGGATGGGTACCCCAAAATGGATGCTTTATATGCTTTGTAATGGAAAATACTGGACAATCGATGAAAATCCCAAACGGATGATTTAGGGATACCTCCAACACCCTGGTCCGCACGCCTGCGCCGTGTTCGGCGGAACCAATGATTGGCTGAGATCTAGACTGGATCCAAGAGTATGCGAACCCAGTGTCCTATAATGTATAGCAGTTGGCAACACAACACCACGGGTATGGGTCAATCTTTTTAAACCCAACAAGCCACTGATTTTACTCATGTTTAGTCCTTAGTGTTAACGATCAAATTCTTGGGGTACCCCAGTTTGACCCATACGCAAACATGGGTCATAATCTTGGTATGGCCACCTCAGTGACCACCTGAGGCCTCCCCTGCCAAGCACGCAAAGCACGACCGCATGCACCCCCAGCGAGCACGTTAGCTCATCGTCTCGCTGTCATCTGGCACAGCAGAACCACTGGCCATGTTGGCCCCAAGGGTACAAGCACTCGGTAGGCCAACCCCTACCAAGCACTCCCTCCGCGTGCGCCCCACACCCGGCCAACGGTGTGAGAATGAGCAACAAAAGTTGTCCACTTTCGCTGAACCATCCTGCCGGCAACGACCGCCGCTCAGGAAGGAAATCGGGGTTGCTCATTCTTGGGTAGGGCGAAAGTTTTGTCGACCTGATGAAGTAGCAGCAGTAGCATCACAACAATACTAATGCCAACGCACTAGTTTATGTTAGTAAATACTTATCCCAATATCAATACTACATATATTATATAATGCTACTACTGCAGAAAATCACCATAAAACTCATTAATAGTAGTGGTAGCTTAAAGATATACACAAACCATGTCTGTATAAAATTTAATGATTATCATCACCACCACAACCATCACCATCACTGTCACCGCCCTCAACACTACCATCACAACAACCACCATAGTATAAGCTTTCCGAGGAGTTTACCTGGCCAATACCTATTCATGCTGTGTGCTGCAAGCTTCATGGTCAGCACATATAAAACGTAATTAGTGAATAAAACCTTCCAGCAGAGGTTCGCCCAGGATGACCAGAACGGGACGAAAAGGCCGTCCATTTGCAGGACGATGCAAGCAGACAGGGCAATCTGTTTGCTGTTTGGCCTCCCCTGCCAAGCACGCAAAGCACGACCGCATGCACCCCCAGCGAGCACGTTAGCTCATCGTCTCGCTGTCATCTGGCACGGCAGAACCACTGGCCATGTTGGCCCCAAGGGTACGAGCACTCGGTAGGCCAACCCCTACCAAGCACTCCCTCCGCGTGCGCCCCACACCCGGCCAACGGTGTGAGAATGAGCAACAAAAGTTGTCCACTTTCGCTGAACCATCCTGCCGGCAACGACCGCCGCTCAGGAAGGAAATCGGGGTTGCTCATTCTTGGGTAGGGCGAAAGTTTTGTCGACCTGATGAAGTAGCAGCAGTAGCATCACAACAATACTAATGCCAACGCACTAGTTTATGTTAGTAAATACTTATCCCAATATCAATACTACATATATTATATAATACTACTACTACTACTACTACTACTACTACTTCTACTACTACTACTACTTCTACTACTACTTCTACTACTACTACTACTACGACTACTACTACTACTACTACTACTACTACAGAAAATCACCATAAAACTCATTAATAGTAGTGGTAGCTTAAAGATATACACAAACCATGTCTGTATAAAATTTAATGAGTATCATCACCACCACAACCATCACCATCACTGTCACCGCCCTCAGCACTACCATCACAACAACCACCATAGTATAAGCTTTCCGAGGAGTTTACCTGGCCAATACCTATTCATGCTGTGTGCTGCAAGCTTCATGGTCAGCACATATAAAACGTAATTAGTGAATAAAACCTTCCAGCAGAGGTTCGCCCAGGATGACCAGAACGGGACGAAAAGGCTGTCCATTTGCAGGACGATGCAAGCAGACAGGGCAATCTGTTTGCTGTTTGGCCTCCCCTGCCAAGCACGCAAAGCAGCGACCGCATGCACCCCCAGCGAGCACTTTAGCTCATCGTCTCGCTGTCATCTGGCACGGCAGAACCACTGGCCATGTTGGCCCCAAGGGTACCAGTGCCTGGAAGAGTGCTTGGAAGCACCAAGCACGGGATTCTTCGTCAAGAGCCCCAGCAGGCACTCCCTCTGCGTGCGCCCCACACCCGGCCAGCGGTGTGAGAATGAAGCAGCAAAAGTTGTTCACTTTAATTGAACCCAGCACCAACGTGTTCAGGGAGCCTGGCTGCTCATTCTTGGGTAGGGCGAAAGCACACACAGGCAAAAAGGTGTGAAGTCTGCTACTGCAATTTTCAAGAAAGCAATATGCAGATGTTCAAGTTCCACCGCGAAAATTCGGATCTCACTGATGCTTCAAGGAGTCGCTAAAAACCAAACAAGAAACACTTGCAAAACCAAGAACATTTTGTGCACCAGATTGGAGTAGCGCATGGTGGTCGTCATCGTCATCGTCATCGTCCTCCTCCTCCTCCTCATCATCATCATCATCATCATCATCCCTCCTCCTCCTCCTCATCATCATCATCATCATCACCATCACCATCATCATCATCATCATCATCATCATCATCATGGTCATCATTGCCAAAACCACAACCCTCACGATAGCAAAAATAATCCGGCTGGCCCCCTGCTCTCATTCTTTCCTGCACCGACCGTCTGAGTCCGTTGTCACAACGGAGCAAGGCAGCCTCTGGCACACGGCTATTGAGGGAGGCACCCCCTTCCCAATTATCTGGAGGTTTCCTGAAATGGGGCTACCCCAAAATGGATGGTTTATAGTTTATAATGGAAAAGCCAGTACCCCCAATTTCAGGAAACCTCCATCTGCCAAGGACCTCTTATGTACATGTATTGGGTCGACACAGAGAAAAGATGATGAAAGTACCGTCCAGCAGAAGCTCGCAACATTCCACCACTTCCTGTCCACCATGACAAGAACGGGACAAAAAGGCTGCCCATTTGCAGGACCACGCAAGCCAGGGCAATCTGTTTGCTGTTTAGCGTGCAAAGCACGACCGCATATACCCCCAGCGTCTCGCTGTCATCTGGCACGGCAGAACCACTGGCCATGTTGGCCCCAAGGCTACGAGGGCTTGGAAGCACCAAGACACGAGACTCTTCGGCACAAAGAGCCCTACCAAGCACTCCCTCCACGTGCGCCACACACCCGGCCGCTGTGAGATGTTTTTCTTTTACTAGCAGAGTCAGCAAGGATGCAGCCTGGCAGAGCTGTCACAGCGACAGTCCGGCTGCGTACTTCCCCCCCGAATGACTGACCATTGGATTATGGGCTAGCCGGCTAGCCTTTTCTGTCAAACCCATATCCAATCTTCCAACTCAATAAAATTTAGAGCCACCAACTGGAATATCAAACCAGCCACAGTCAGTGCGAAGTAAATCTAATCAGTTCAGTTTGATTTCTGCCTTTCTGACGAACTTCACTGAGGCTGTGGAGCCTGGAAAGGGACCAATGGACAGGAAAAACTCCAGTTGTTTAGCCCTGGAAACTAACAGTTGGCAAGATATTGCCATGTAGTTCCATGAATTACCTAACTAAAATTGTGGTTTCAAACAAATATGTGAAATTACAAAAAGATGACTTGAAACAAAACCTGGGGTGTTGACTTTTTTGCCATGTTTGTAGATCATAATGCCGCCAGAAAAAAACGAATCGACATACAAAATATGGGATCCAAATAAAATAACAGATCCAATACACCCAAAATTGCAGCCGAAAATCAGTGATCTCAAAACTGAAACCCTAAATGAAGAATCCCTAAACAGATTCAAAGTACACACGCAAAAATCAACCCCCAGTTCCACAGGTGATTAATTATTTTCACTCTGAAGCTAGCCGTAAATATACACCATGTCCAACGCACCCAAATATCATCTGATTCGTCATAAATCCATATTAAATCCCACCAAATAGGTCATGATGTGCCCCCAGAGTGTGTCAGTTCAGTCCCCATTTTTACAGATCATTCTCCATCGCTATCCCTCAGTATCCTATCATCAAAACACCATTATCCGATAGCATTTTCCCATATAGTTATCCATCTCATCATAATGCCATAATTAGTGTCCCTTCATCATGCCATATTTTTTCCATCATGTTCCCGTAATTATGTCGCCATTCTCCCACCAATATCCCGTCATTCTCTCATCATTATGCCATGGTTATTATCCTAGCATTCTCCCATGACGTTATCCCATCATTGTTACCCCATCATTTTCCCAACAAAATGCAATCATTACTTGAGAGGAGGAACACGAAAGGTAGGTGATCAAGAAGGGGAAGCAAAGGCTCTCCGTGTAAAAGTTGACTGTGTTAAACGCGTGCTGTGTGCACAAGTTTCTGTGTGCAATTTGTGTCTGTGTAAAGGCATCTGTGTGTAAAAGCGTCTGTATGTAAAAAATGTTGTGCGTAAAACCTTCTGTGCGTAAGATTTCTGTGCGGAGTAAAAACCGTATGTCTGTAAAAACTGCTGCGCATAACTATTTTTGTGCGTAAAGGTTTCTGTGCGAAAAAAAAAATTATGCTGTGTAAAAACTGCTTTGGGTAAAGTTTCTGCGTGTAAAAAAATCGGTTTGCAAAAACTTTTGTGTGCAGTCTCTGTGTACAAGTTTCTCTGTGTCAAACGTTTTCTTGCGTAGAAAAAACATGTGTAAAGTGTAAAGACTGTTCTGTGCAAAGGCTTCTCTGTGGCAAAGGTTCTGCGTGTAAAAACGCCAATATGTTTTTATTTTTGCGCGCAGAAGCATCTTTGTACAAAACATCTGTGTAAATACTTCCTTCTTTGCGTAAAAACCTCTGTGTGTAAAAGCGTCTGTGTACAATGTTTTTTTGTGCACAAACCTCTCTGTGTAAGAATATCTGCGCGTAAAAGCTGCTCTGTGTAAAGGTTTCTGTGCGTAACGTCGTCTGTTTGTAGAAACGTATCGGTGCAAAACGCGTCACCACAGCCAAAGCGCAAAAAAAATGAAACAAAAGAATCCGCGATCAAATGTTTGATGTCGTTACCGCTGTTGGTAATAGCGATGATGCGCGCAGGGCCCCACAAGGCGTCATTTTGGTTGTCTTAAGTCAATTTTTGAAAGCCTTCGGAACAAATTACTTTCTTCGAGTGATCCCCGCCAAGTGACACTTTTTTATACGTTTTTGACATATTTTCTGACATACTATCTGGCATTCGCATTTATCTCATATATTCTGCAACTTTTTCTGGCATTCTATCAGGCATATCTTCAGACATTCTTTGTGGTTGAAGTCCGGCAGGCAACACTCTGATCATAAGTTTCCATGTTTTTGTTGTTGTTGCTGTTGCTGTTGCTGTTGCTGTTGTTGTTGTTGTTGTTGTTGTTGTTGTTGTTGTTGTTTTTGTTGTTGTTTTTGTTGTTGTTGTTGTTGGTTGTTGGTTGTTGTTGGTTGTTGTTGGTTGTTGTTTGTTGTTGTTTGTTGGTTGTTGTTGGTTGTTGTTGGGTTCTTGCTGTTCTTGCTGTTCTTGCTGTTCTTGCTGTTCTTGCTGTTCTTGCTGTTCTTGCTGTTCTTGCTGTTCTTGCTGTTCTTGCTGTTCTGCTGTTCTTGCTGTTCTTGCTGTTCTTGCCTGCTGTTCTTGCTGTTCTTGCTGTTCTTGCTGTTCTTGCTGTTCTTGCTGTTCTTGCTGTTCTTGCTGTTCTTGCTGTTCTTGCTGTTCTTGCTGTTCTTGGTGTTGTTGTTGTTGTTGTTGTTGTTCTTGTTGTTCTTGTTGTTCTTGTTGTTCTTGTTGTTCTTGTTGTTGTTCTTGTTGTTGTTCTTGTTGTTGTTCTTGTTGTTGTTCTTGTTGTTGTTCTTGTTGTTGTTCTTGTTGTTGTTCTTGTTGTTGTTGTTGTTGTTGTTGTTCTTGTTCTTGTTGTTGTTCTTGTTCTTGTTCTTGTTGTTGTTGCTGCTGTTACCTGTGCAGTTTTTTTCTCAGTCCTGTAGTGGCGGAAAATCGTCAAATAGGTGGTGTTTACAGTTTTTTTTAAACTCTCGGAACACCGTAAATACTGATGTTTGTTGCGCCTCGGAAGCCCAAAGCCACGGTATTTAATGTTTTTGCCTTTGGTCACAAAAAGCGCGGCATTTACAGTGCTTTTTGGCCAGTACTGAAATTACTAGCAATCTCCTGAATAATCAGGTAACGGGGCTGGCCACCCTCCCCTTTACTTCGTAAAGCAAAACGCAAGGTAGCCCCACTGGAGCTACCTTTCGTGATTATGTCATCATCATTATGCCAACATTCCCCCCTTATCATTTTCTTATCATTCTCCCATATCATTCCCCCATCATTATCCAATCTCCCATCATTCATATCATTTTGCCATCGCCTTACCATCATCATCATCATCATCACCATCATCATCATCAACACCATCATCATCATCATCATCATCATCACATGATTAGTGGGTTTGCATCCTTACCCAAATGGTTGTTATCATAGGACTCCTTTATTAGAGAAAACATCACCGAGCTCTGCCTGCTGAAGTATCGGCCGGCCCATCTGGCCCAGCTGGCCCGGTGCCGGCAGCGCTTGGCCCTGCGGCACTTGGCCCATTTGCATCATCTGAAGCCTTTTCGGATGGTGCAGGCACAAGACTTGGGGGAAAATAAACATTATCTATAGTCTATATAATTACACATGTATGTACTGTTCATGAATATATATATAAATATATATATATACATATGTGTGTGTTTGTGTGCACGTATGTTTACATATATGTGTTTATAATACAAAAGATATATATATATATGTATGTGTGCTTATATGTATATATGTTTACATGTATGTGTATATATATATATATGTGTGTGTTGATATATATATATATATATATACGTGTGTGTGTGTTGATATATATATATATATGTGTGTGTGCGTGTTGATATAAATATATATATATGTGTGTGTTGATATCTTTATATATATATATGTGTGTGTGTGTTGATATATATATATATATGTGTGTGTGCGTGTTGATATAAATATATATATATATGTGAGTGTGTTGATATATATATATATATGTGTGTGTGTGTTTACATATAGATATATGTCTATGTATATTTTCATTTATTTATTTACATATTTATTTATTGTCCAATCTACACTGAGAGCCCTCCTATCCACCACCAATCTCCAAACCACAATAGGCCGTCCGGAGCCTCCACAACATTGCTTCCTCGCACCTGTTTTTCTATGGCTGCACCAACGAAAGACGTCCCTGGTCGATGGGCACCCAAGCCCCCAGCTCGGGCCATAGGTCTGGATGGAAGTGATCTTGTCACCCAGGGAACAAATGGCACTGTTAATGCAATGACTCCCCGGCATGAGGTGAACAAGTTCTGCAAATCACACTCCTAAAAAACTCTACACTTTGAAAAATTATGCCAAAAGTTCTTGACCTGCAGAGAGCTGCTGGCAGTGATTGAAAGGGATGGTCTCTTCACATGGAGTCGTGGAGCGCTGACACCATTCACTTCGCAGTTTCTTATCTGAACGTTGACGTAAAATTTCATCGATGTCATGATGCACACAACGACCCCGAGACAAGAAAGCACGTAGAGTGGAGGCATCCATATCCTTTGGGAGACTGTCTGCCATCTGGGCTGCTGAATGCACCCATTTGACTGTCACCCCTTCGCGCAACCAGTCGCGAATCACACGTGCTTCTAGCATGGCTCTGCACTCACTGCACTGGGGCACTGAGGTTTTCTTGAAGAAGATCATAGAGAGATTTACAATCAACCACTGCAAAAGCCTTAGGAAGGGATGCTAAAAAGTCTCCTCAGGAGTTTGCCAACAAATTGACGGATCAAGCAGCCAAGCCCAATGACTGCGAGTCCAACTGGGCAAATCCAAGGCACCTGAAAGTGCATAGGTTTCCGACGCAAGAGTCGAAGACACAACTCGCGCAATTTTCTTTGAAAACCAGGTAACTGGACTTACTACTGCAGGTTGAACTTCAATAATCTGTTTGTTGGTTGCCAAAATCAAACATCCTTTCTGGGAGTTGGCCTTTTCCCGTGTTGCGAAAGCAGCATCAGAAAACGACATGAACTGGACATCAGGTGCGGGAATGGACTGTATGCGTATGCTGATGGAACATGGTGGAACTATGTTTCTTGGCCTCTTCTAAAAGTCTATTTCCTTGAAGGAGGTCAGCTACTGTGGCATTGGCTACTTTTGCTTGTAGAAGACTGAGTTTACAGGACAGGTCCGGTCGGGCGTTGGTTGCTGCAAATTGTAAACTGCCGATGAGGCCACGAAAACTCTGCAGTTCATCTTTGGTAATGGGACTTGAAGGTGTTTGTCTGCGTTCTTGTGGTACATGTATGTTGGGAATGTCTTGAATGTAGTTTTGTTGGTTGAGAATGGTATCCGCATTGGACTGCTGGTCAATCTGTATGCCAGTGAACGTAAACGATCCCTGTCGTTTGTTGCCGAAAGGAAAACGGGCCTCCAATTTGGCTATGGTTTCTTGAAAAATCTGGTCACCGCCCCCCAAACCATCATCGACATGCACTCCAAGGATACCATGAATTTTGCTACTGCTGGCACCTTCATCTGAACCATTAGACTGTGAAGTTCTCTTGGGTAGAACAAACGTACATGGATCAAAAGGTGACATCGGAAAACCCAGGTTGAAAAGGGCTGTACCATAGCAAGGGAGCATTGATAAGCCCGTAGGCTGTTTGAAGAAGCTCACAAGCTTCGTGATCTTCAAGACCCATGAGCTGCCGCATTTCTTCTGGAGGCTCAACTCCCACAATCCGACCATCCTGTCGGCTGCCACGCAAGAACGCGGTACGAATGTCGAACGATCGTACCGGCCAACGATGACTGGAAATGAGCTGTAAGGCAAGCATTCGTCTGTCTCGACCTAACGTGGGGGAATCACGTTCCAGGGTATCTACGAAGGGATCTTCAAAACCCAAGATTACAAGCCTGGCCTTAGCCTTTTTACTGACTCCAAGTTCTTGCTGTTCAATGGCGTCAATGGTCTTCCAGGTCAATACCCATCGGGTACGAAGCAGCTGCGCTTCAGGGATAGCATTTCTGGTGATTTTGCGGACAGTGTTTGTTGAGTCCCATTTTTTCCACATCACAGTAGATCTGCATGGTGATCAGCACGACGGCGGCCACAAGTCCGTCGAAATGGCATGAAGTGCGGCTGGGTTGCAATGAATGCGAACTTCACGGTGCCTGTCGACTCCTCGACATGCTTCCACAACCTTTGCTACCTTGTCAGGAAACAAAGCTTGAACTTGGGACAGGATGTCCCCTTGCTGAAATACTTTCCGGAGTCGGGCTCGGCACTACTGGCTCCGGGCGCTTCGGCACGAACTGCACAAATTGTGGCATGCAAAAGTCCGGCCAAGGCTTCGCTCGGAAAGGACAGACAGGCACTGTTGCTCACGGGCTTGCACACTGCAGAGGATGGCACGGGTAAGCTTGCGACCGAAAGTGGCAGTATACAACTCAATATTGTGACAACAGCATCCTACTCTTACCTGACGGTTTGCAACTTCCTTGGATGACAGCATGTTCATGTTCCTTGGAACACTGCAAAGTTTCCAACATACGATGCATAATCTCAGAAGTGGTGAGAATCTGGGTGCGTTTACGTATGAGATCATGTGAGGTCGGGTTTTGTAACTTTCCAGAAGCGCACATGTCACAAATTGCCCGAAGGGTGGGCCGCACAATGTTGGACATTTCGTGTTGAAAAACCAACTCTGATCCTTGGGGCTGTTCCAAATGGAAATGGCTGTCATTTGAACGCCACAACTGCAAGCGAAGCATGGCATGGCACAAAAGCATGTGCACGCTCTCATCTCGGCAATTGGCATCGATCTTGGCTGCCAGCGCATGAATATCTGTATCACCAGGTCTGAATGCAGGGATTTGCGACCAAGGTAGATGAGACAAACTGGTGGAAGTGGAACCTGACGTTTGGGTGGATTGAGATGGGCCACCACTAGCTTCTTCCATGTTGTCCTCCTCCCTGGATCCTCAGCTTCCAGACACCTACAAGCGGCGCAAGATTGCCGTGCTGTAGCGAGCTGTCTGAGCACAGCTCCGCTACCAGTGTAGAATCTACACCGGTAGCCCTCCTGTCCACCACCAATCTCCAAACCACAATAGGCCCTCCAGAGCCTCCACCACAGTGCGACCTCGCACCTGTTTTTCTATGGACGTCCCCGGTCGATGGGCACCCAAGCCCCCAGCTCGGGCCATAGGTCTGGATAGAAATGGTCTTGCCACCCAAGGAACAAATGGCACTGGCAATGCAATGGCTCCCCGGCATGAGGTGAACAAGTTCTGGAAATCACTATATATATATATATATTATTCATTTTTAATTTATTTATTTACTTACTTGTTGTTTTAATTTGTCCATTTACGTACGTGTTTATTTTAAATTTATATTCATATATATATATATATGTATCTGTTTATCTTCATGTATGTATATATATATATATGTGTGTGTGTGTTTACTGTATATTGTGTGTTTATGTGCGTCCAAAAGCAAAAAGAGGTTGAAGTTTGGGTTTACCGCTTTGCCACATTCCTTAACGAACATTGTTTCTTCGTCACATGAGAGGTTTCTCATCGTCTCTTGGTGTCCAGACAACTGCTGCTGTTGCTGTTGTTCCAGAAGCCGCTGCTGCTCCTGAGCCCACAGGATGATGGAAATTGTGAGCTAAACTGTGGAATTTCTGTGGCAAAGTACGGATTTTTGATGAGCTGTTGGTTTTTGAAACGGTTATATTCGACACTAGGGGAAGGTTCTGTTATCTACATTTGCTTCAAAATATCATGAAAGGCGCGAATGCCCACCAGCCCAGCCACGACATGAAGTTGTAGCAGCAAGAAAAGACAGAACAGTATTATATAGCAAAAAAACATGTGCCAACAAGAACGATGCTATAACGCATATTGATGTCAAGACAAACACTGAGGCCACCCAGCCATTTTATCCATTGCGCCTTCGAATCCGAGGTGCATGTTGAAGCAGTTCCTGCTCTGCTCCAGGCTGGTTCTCCGGGAGCAAATTCTTGAGCACAATCCTGCGCCAAAACGCCATGGGAGCTGCCGGGGATATATATGACATATCGCTCAGCCACATGGGGAAGGCAAAAAATCACAACGCCATCCAAAAATGCTGGAAGCTCATGAAAGAAAACAAAAAAGAACGTTGGTTGCATATCCCATGAAATGGTTCAACCGGATATTCCCCCTTCACCTGATCCACCAACATCCATATTTCCAACCCTTTTTGTCATGTGATTCTGGAAGATCACACGTGTTCCAACATTTATAGATGGTCTTTCCATTAAAACATCCCCTGGTATTTCCCAGTGGTTTAAACAATGTCAAAAACCATCCCCAAAATCAACATAAATGGGTGCGATTCCAACCATCAAAAATGGGGTGGTTTTTACTGTTTTACCTACGTTATATTGGGATGATTGTAGCGATACTGGTATCCATTACAATCCATATTATCACTATCATATAATCACTAGTATATGGGAATATAATGAGATGATCCTGATGATAATAATCACCTACCATTTTTTGGGTAAATTTCTGGTTTATTATTATGTTTCCATCATTATTCTTTCAACCCCTCAGACCATATCGGACCATGGGACCACCAGCACTGGAACTCGCTTCCTGTCTGCCCAGCTCGGCATTAAGAGCTGCTCAAGCTGCTCGATGACTGTGATGGTGTCGACCTCGTTCGGTTCGTGTTTTCAGTCATAGCCCACGCCCATAAACCCTAGTTGACCAAGCTATAAGTCAACTTAGCTATCATAAATTGGACCTTCATGGTTGAATCCCTAGTTTTTGCTGGCAAAATGCAGCCACATTCCCAGTGATTGCTTGAATCCCATTAAAAAAAAACTCCCTTAAATATCCCACTAAATCACTATGTCCTTTTTAAATCACAATATCCTTTGTCATTAATGCAATCCTATTCCCAGAATATATATATATATATTTATTTATTTATTTATTTATATACATATGTCCCTATCAAATCCCTTTAAAACGCCGGGTTTATAAACCAACTTATAAGGGGCCTCACCCCGTACGAGAATCACTAGGTGTCTGGCCTTTGAAACCATCAGGTTTGGGATATTTCCTCTGTACAGACAAAGCAACGATGGCATATTAGTTAGCACATAATATGTAAATAGGTGTGTGTGTGTATATACACTCTCCATCCATCCATCCATCCCTCCATCCATCCATCCATCCATGCATCCATCCATGCATCCATCCATCCATCCATCCATGCATCCATCCATCCGTCCATCCACTGAGCCACTGGCACCATCAATCACCGCCAGGGCTTCGGAGTGGCTCACTGGCCATGTTTCGACAGATCGGTGAGTTGTTGCGAGGTTCCGATGGGTTGGCTTAAGGAAAATCAAGGATAGATATGGATAGGTCCCATCATTGGCTTAACTGAAAGTGGTTTGAGGGTTTCCAAGATTTCCGAGTAGGATCCATCATCTCTTCCGATTGGAAAACAATGAATATTATCCAACTAATAGAGATTAGATGAAATTGAAATAAAAAAGATCAACTCATGGGGATTATGCTTGGTATGATTGGCGCGAAACTCGACAGGAAACCATAATTTTCTCCCGTTCCAAAAATTGCATGTTTTCATGGCAAAAGTGAACAAACGCCATGTGGATTTTAGGGGCACCCCACTTTCAGAGAAAAAAACATTTGGCTGGAGAATCTGAATCCAAACTTTGCCAAGTTCTTCATCGGCTTGAGTCTTCCAGAAAGAAAAGCGACCAACAAAATCACACCAAATAGTTAGCACCAGCTGATATATATATATATTATATATATATATTATATATATTATATATATATATTATATATATATAAATATAAATATATAAATATATATTATATATAAATATAAATATATATATATATTATATATATAAATATAAATATATATATATACGACATACATTGTGTAAATATGTAAACATATATATATATGTGTGTGTGTGTGTGCACGTGTGTTTTTGATACATCAAATATAAAGCCACATTCTTCATCACCTAGATTCATTTCTTGCGGTCCCTCTTTTGGGACAGCCACCGCCAGGTCCCGTCAAGACATGCAGGGGACCAGGATCTTCAAAGAAGTGCATCAAAGTTGGGGCGATAGATTCTGCAGCTGCCTCCAGCTGGAGGATTGGTGGGTTTAACCATCAAAAGTAGGGATACCCTCTGGTAAACTAACATAGCAAACTGGAAAATCACCATCTGTAATTTCGGTAAATCAACTATTTCTGTGGGCAGTTTTCATTTTTTTTTGACCAGCGAATTGCAGTCCGCTATAAGGCCTCTGGACTACACGTTAGCAGTGCATGCCAAGAGAGCTCAAAATGCTGGAAGGAAAATCTTCCCTAACAAACGAAAGCGGATCTTGACTAACTTGCACCCTTTTCGGAAGGGGACAGCACTCTGCGAGGGTGAAATTCAAGGTGCTGCCAAAAAGAAGAGGCCTACAAAATTGAAAGGCTAACTGCTTGATTTGAGGAGGGCTCCCCTCCGCCGCACTGTGGGGTTCGTGACCGGTTGCATGTCATGGAGGAGGTAAATGCCGGCGTAATCAAGAGTCATCATCCGCACGGAGATTGCCGCGGTCTCCCGGTGAGCCACTGCTCCCAGTAATGGTTGTGAGTTGAATGAAAAAGAGAAAAATGTGCCATCACTGCCAAAATAAGAGGAATCCAAGTATGAGAGACATGCAGTCTGTGCGCCCCTAACCCAGGATGATCACGGTAAGCAGAATCGTCCCTGGCCATCACCATTTCACAAAGAGCAGCCATTGTAGATTTCCCTTAGTAGAAAAAAGCAAACCTTAGTAGAATGGCAAAGCAGTTGCGCCATGGCAGAGAGAGTAGATCAATCCGCTCAATTTGCTCACACTTGTGCCAAAAACCTGACCATTTTCAATAGCTATGTTAAATTGCCCAGAGGGTACAACCATTCAAAATAAGGGGGATCGTGAGGATTTGACCAAAGTTTGGGGATCGTGTGGGATTCACCCGCCATGAAGCCCCAAGTGCTGATACCATGATACCCACCCATTTACGGTAAGTCATTGGGGGTGGTTTGTGGTTTTGGGGGTTACTACATGTCTGGTTTGTGCTTAGGGTTGGGTTGGATACCGCATTCACTGGCCATATTTTTCCTATGTGTTGTATATGGACATGAAATGATGACCAAATTATGCAGTTTGGGGGTGCCCACGTTTTGAGACATAATAAAATGACCATGGGTCAAAATTTGTGACCCTGAAAACCACAGAGCTTTACTTTCAGGATCATGACCCGACGAATTTTGCGGGTACTCACTTGGGCCCGTACTCACCATATCAATAGAAATGTCATGTTGCAGTGTGTCAGAAGGCTACAGACTCACTTACATTATCATCACCTTCCATTCCTTCTTCATGATCAGCATCATTGACATCAAAAACCTAAATATCTAGTAAATCATGCCATCATCAGAGTCACCATCATGTGCATCACCGTCCTCATCACGACCATTATCATCAAAGCAGGCAGAGCCTAGAGCTGACATGATTCACAAAAACTTGCTGCCAACATCTGTGTGAAGCAAAGAGACCCTAAAGGTGTCGTGCCTGTGTACTTCTTTTGTGAAGCGAAGAAGCCCTAAAGGCTTCGTACCTGTGTACTTCCTGTGTGAAGCAATCAAACCCTAAATGTGTTGTACCTGCGTCCTTCCTGCGTGAAGAAAAGAACCCTAAAGGTGTCCTGAAAAGCAGAGAAACCCTAAAGGTGTCGTGCCTGTGTATACCCTGCGTCAAGCGAAGAAAGCCTAAAGGTGTCGTACCTGTGTACTTCCTTTGTGAAGCGAAGAAACTCTAAACCCTTCGTACTTGTGTACTTCCTGTGCGAAGCAAAGAAGAAACCCTCAAGGTGTCGTACCTGCGTCCTTCCTGCGTGAAGAAAAGAAACCCTAAAGGTGTCGTGAGAAGCAGAGAAACCCTGAAGGTGTGATGCCTGTGTCTATCCTGTGTCAAGCGAAGAAACCCTAAAGGTGTCGTACCTGTGTACTTCTTTTGTGAAGCACAAAAACCCTCAAGGTGTCGTACCTGTGATTCCTGTGTGACACGAAGAAATCCTAAAGGTGTCGTGCCTGTGTATATCTTGTGTGAAGCGAAGAAACCCTGAAGGTGTTGTAGCTGTATACTTCCTGTGTGAAGCACAGAAACCCTAAAGGTGTCGCACCTATATACTTCCGTTGTGAAACACAGAAACCCTCAAGGTGTCGTACCTGTGTACTTCCTGTGTCAAGCACGGAAACCCTAAAGTTGTCGTACCTGCTTCTTACACCCTGAACATAAATTTTGGCATCCCCTAGAAAAGGAGTGCTGGTGTAAGTGATTCGAATTTTGTTGGTTGTAAGTGAGTGCCTGCGGTGTAAGTGAGTTTGGTGATGGCATGACATACTAAGTACTACATACTCAGGTTGATGACATCCAAGGTGCTGATGATGATGAATGAAGAAAAAGAAGAAGAAAAAAAAAACATATCAAGTCCATGATGCTGCTGATGATGATGATGATGAAGATGATGATGATGATGATGAGTGTGATGGTGATGATGATGATGATGATGATGATGATGACGATGACGATGACGATGACGATGATGACGATGATGACGATGATGGCGATGATGACGATGATGATGATGACGACGATGATGACGATGATGATGATGATAACGATGATGATAACGATGATGATAACGATGATGATAACTATGACGATAATGATGATGATAATGATTGATGACGATGACGATGACGATGACGATATGATGATGATGATGATGACGATGATGACGATGATGTTGATGCTGATGCTGATGCTGATGCTGATGCTGCTGATGATGATGATGATGATAATGATGATGATGATCATCATCATGATGATGATGATGGCGATAATGGTGATGGTCATGGTGATGGTCATGGTGATGGTCATGGTGATGGTCATGGTGATGGTCATGGTGATGGTCATGGTGATGATGGTGATGGTGATGGTGATGATGGTGATGGTGATGGTGATGGTGATGGTGGTGATGATGTTGATGATGATTACGATGATGACAGTGGCAATAATGACAATGGCACTAATGACAGTGGCAATGATGACAGTGGCAATAATGACAATGGCACTAATGACAGTGGCAATGATGACAGTGGCAATGATGACAGTGGCAATGATGATAGTCTTCATGATGACATGGAAAATGATAATTAGACATTATCCTGACCCAGAGCCATGATGGCAGTGCAAGCGATACAAATCACGCGGGTGTAAGCGATGCAAATTTGGCGGTTGCAAGCGATACAGACGACCGTGTCAGAGCATTCCCATTATCATCATTAGTATCACTGTCTCCCTATTGTCCGTTCTTATTCCAGTATCCCAATATATCACCATGAGTACTATTCTATCCCATTATATCCCTAGCATGGTTCATTATCATTCCATTATCCCATTATATATATCCTCATTCTATCCCCATTTTATCTCCAATTTGAAAAATTGATAGTCGAATTTTCAGGATCCATTTCTTGATGTTCCCCTTGACGCCGTGGGTAGCCCTGGGTAGTCCCCTGGGTAGCTCCCTGGGTAGCCCCCAGGTAGCCTGGCCTCGGGGTCAAACTTCACCCCAGCTCGGAGTGAACCCAGACCACCTGCCATCTCCAGGAGGGCCTTGGTGAAAATGCTGATGACCTGGGGAGGGTTTATTGTTGGGGTTACCACTCAAATAATGGGTGTATAAATATATCTATCTATCTATCTATCTATCTATCTATCTATCTATCCATCTATGTACGTACGCTCGTACATATGTGGATGGATGGATGGATGGATGGATGGATGGATGGATGGATGGATGGATGGATGGATGCATGCGTGCATGCGTGCATGCATGCATATTATTATTATTATCATTATTATTATTGTTGTTATTATTATTATTACTATCCGCCGACCCCGGCTGGCAGCAAGGGGGAGCGCGCCAGGGAAAAAGATTTGTGACTCTTCATCAGCAGCAGCAGCATTTTGTGAGCTCGATGTATATATATAATATATATATATATATATAGATATATACTTTACTATATATTACACTCTACTCTCATCGAAGCTACTCTACTCTACTCTGATCTACTAGACTCCACTATACTATGCTATACTATGCTAGGTTATGTTATGCTATCCTTTAGCAGCATGCTGTTTCCCTGCCGGGAGCCGCCTTTTTGAGGGGTGGTCAGCAGGAGCAGCAGCAGCCAGCAGCAACAGCAGGAACAGTCGTCCTTCAGTAGCATGGTGTTTCCTTGCCGGGCTGCAGTAGAAACAGCCGCAGTAGCAGCAGCAGCAGCAGCTGCAGCCAATTTTTGCAAATAATCCGCCGACCCCGGCAGACGCAAGGGGGAGCGCGCCAGGGAATAATACTTTTGACTCTTGTAGCAGCAGCAGCAGCAGCAGCACCACCAGCAGCAGCAGCAGCAGTAGTAGTCGTCCTTCAGTAGCATGGTGCAGCCAGCAGGCAGCAGCAGCAGCAGCAGTAGCAGCAGCAGCAGCACTAGAGTTGTAGCAGCAGCACTAGCACACCAGCAGGAGAAGGGGCTTGTAGCAGCAGCAGTCGGCAGCCAGCAGCCAGTGGCAATAAGGCAGCAGCAGTAGTAGCAGCAGCAGCAGCACTAGAGTTGTAGCAGCAGCACTAGCACACCAGCAGGAGAAGGGTCTTGTAGCAGCAGCAGCAGCAGCAGTAGTAGTAGTAGTCGTCCTTCAGTAGCATGGTGCAGCCAGCAGCCAGCAGCAGCAGCAGTAGTAGCAGCAGCAGCAGCACTAGAGTTGTAGCAGCAGCACTAGCACACCAGCAGGAGAAGGGGCTTGTAGCAGCAGCAGTCGGCAGCACATAGTCAGCGGCAATACTAACCAGTCGGCAGCAGTCGGCTGTAGCAGCAGCACTAGCACACCAGCAGGAGAAGGGGCTTGTAGCAGCAGCAGTCGGCAGCACATAGTCAGCGGCAATACTAGCTAGTCGGCAGCAGTCGGCAGCCAGCAGCTAGCGGCAGTAAGGCAGCAGCAGCAGTAGTAGTCGTCCTTCAGTAGCATGGTGCAGCCAGCAGCCAGCAGCAGCAGCAGCAGTAGTAGCAGCAGCAGCAGCAGCACTAGAGTTGTAGCAGCAGCACTAGCACACCTACTTTTGACTCTTGTACCAGCAGCAGCAGCACCAGCAGCAGCAGCAGTAGTAGTCGTCCTTCAGTAGCATGGTGCAGCCAGCAGCCAGCAGCAGCAGTAGTAGCAGCAGCAGCACTAGAGTTGTAGCAGCAGCACTAGCACACCAGCAGGAGAAGGGGCTTGTAGCAGCAGCAGTCGGCAGCCAGCAGCCAGTGGCAGTAAGGCAGCAGCAGCAGTAGTAGTAGTAGCAGCAGCAGCAGCACTAGAGTTGTCGCAGCCTGCCATCGGAGTAGCAGGAGCAGGAGCAGCAGCAGCAGCAGAAAACAGGAGGAAAAGGTAGCTACAATCATTTTTTCTATAGGTTTCAGAAAAGTAGCAGGAGCAGGAGCAGCAGCAGCAGGAGGAAACAGGAGGAAAAAGTAACTAAAATTATCTTTTTCTATGGGTTTCAGAAGTTACATTAGGCAGTTTTTGGGCGCAATTTTGATGCTTTTCCGTCCTTCACTGCCATGGGGATTTGCTGTTGGGAGTGGTTCGATTTTAGGCGTCGCAGCCTGCCACCGGAGTAGCAGGAGCAGGAGCAGCAGCAGCAGCAGGAAACAGGAGGAAAAGGTAGCTACAATCATTTTTTTCTATAGGTTTCAGACAAGTAGCTGCAGCAGCAGCAGCAGCAGGAGGAAACAGGAGGAAACAGGAGGAAAAGGTAGCTAAAATCAACTTTTTCTATGGGTTTCAGAAGTTACATTAGGAAGTTTTTGGGTGCAATTTTGATGCTTTTCCGTCCTTCACTGCCATGGGATTTGCTGCTGGGAGTGGTTCGATTTTTGGCGTCGCAGCCTGCCACCGGAGTAGCAGGAGCAGGAGAAGCAGCAGCAGCAGCAGCAGCAGGAAACGGGAGGAAAAGGTAGCTACAATAATTTTTTTTATAGGTTTCAGAAGAGTGGCAGGAGCAGGAGCAGCAGCAGCAGCAGGAGGAAGAAACAGGAGGAAAAGGTAGCTAAAATCATCTTCTTCTATGGGTTTCAGAAGTTACATTAAACAGTTTTTGGGGGCAATTTTGATGCTTTTCCGTCCTTCGCTGCCATGGGGATTTGCTGCTGGGGGTGGTTCGATTTTAGGCGTCGCAGCGTGCCACCGGAGTAGCAGGAGCAGGAGCAGCAGCAGCAGCAGGAAACAGGAGGAAAAGGTAGCTACAATCATTTTTTCTATAGGTTTCAGAAGAGTAGCAGGAGCAGGAGCAGCAGCAGCAGCAGGAGGAAGAAACAGGAGGGAAAAGCAGCTAAAATAATCTTTTTCTATGGGTTTCAGAAGTTACATTAGGCAGTTTTTGGGCGCAATTTTGATGCTTTTCCGTCCTTCACTGCCATGGAGTTTTGCTGCTGGGAGTGGTTCGATTTTAGGCGTCGCAGCCTGCCACCGGAGTAGCAGGAGCAGCAGCAGCAGCAGCAGGAGGAGGAAACAGGAGGAAACAGGAGGAAAAAGTAGCTAAAATCATCTTTTTCTATGGGTTTCAGAAGTTACATTAAGCAGTTTTTGGGCGCAATTTTGATGCTTTTCCGTCCTTCACTGCCATGGGGATTTGCTGCTGGGAGTGGTTCGATTTTAGGCGTCGCAGCCTGCCACCGGAGTAGCAGGAGCAGGAGCAGCAGCAGCAGCAGCAGCAGGAAACAGGAGGAAAAGGTAGCTACAATCATTTTTTCTATAGTTTTCAGACGAGTAGCTGCAGCAGGAGCAGCAGCAGTAGCAGCAGGAGGAAACAGGAGGAAAAAGTAACTAAAATCATCTTTTTCTATGGGATTCAGAAGTTACATTAGGCAGAGCAGGAGAAGCAGCAGCAGCAGCAGCAGGAAACAGGAGGAAAAGGTAGCTACAATCATTTTTTCTATAGGTTTCACAAGAGTAGCAGGAGCAGCAGCAGCAGCAGGAGGAAACAGGAGAAAAAAGAAGCTAAAATCATCTTTTTCTATGGGTTTCAGAAGTTACATTAGGCAGTTTCTGGGCGCAATTTTGATGCTTTTCCGTCCTTCACTGCCATGGGGATTTGCTGCTGGGAGTGGTTCGATTTTAGGCGTCGCAGCGTGCCACCGGAGTAGCAGGAGCAGGAGCAGCAGCAGCAGCAGCAGAAGCAGGAAACAGGAGGAAAAGGTAGCTACAATCATTTTTTTCTATACGTTTCAGAAGTTTCATTAGGCAGTTTTTGGGCGCAATTTTGATGCTTTTCCATCCTTCACTGCCATGGGGATTTGCTGCTGGGAGTGGTTCGATTTTAGGCGTCGCAGCCTGCCACCGGAGTAGCAGGAGCAGGAGCAGCAGCAGCAGCAGGAGGAAACAGGAGGAAACAGGAGGAAAAGGTAGCTAAAATCATCTTTTTCTATGGGTTTCAGAAGTTACATTAGGCAGTTTTTGGGCGCAATTTTGATGCTTTTCCGTCCATCACTGCCATGGGGATTTGCTGCTGGGAGTGGTTCGATTTTAGGCGTCGCAGCCTGCCACCGGAGTAGCAGGAGCAGGAGTAGCAGCAGCAGCAGCAGGAAACAGGAGGAAAAGGTAGCTACAATCATTTTTTTCTATAGGTTTCAGACAAGTAGCAGCAGCAGCAGCAGCAGGAGGAAACAGGAGGAAAAAGTAGCTAAAATCATCTTCTTCTATGGGTTTCAGAAGTTACATTAAACAGTTTTTGGGGGCAATTTTGATGCTTTTCCGTCCTTCACTGCCATGGGATTTGCTGCTGGGAGTGGTTCGATTTTAGGCGTCGCAGCCTGCCACCGGAGTAGCAGGAGCAGGAGAAGCAGCAGCAGCAGCAGGAAACGGGAGGAAAAGGTAGCTACAATCATTTTTTTCTATAGGTTTCAGAAAAGTAGCAGGAGCAGGAGCAGCAGCAGGAGGAAGAAACAGGAGGAAAAGGTAGCTAAAATAATCTTCTTCTATGGGTTTCAGAAGTTACATTAAACAGTTTTTGGTCGCAATTTTGATGCTTTTCCGTCCTTCACTGCCATGGGGATTTGCTGCTGGGAGTGGTTCGATTTTAGGCGTCGCAGCCTGCCACCGGAGTAGCAGGAGCAGGAGCAGCAGCAGCAGCAGCAGGAGGAAACAGGAGGAAAAAGTAGCTAAAATAATCTTTTTCTATGAGTTTCAGAAGTTACATTAGGCAGTTTTTGGGCGCAATTTTGATGCTTTTCCGTCCTTCACTGCCATGGGGATTTGCTGCTGGGAGTGGTTCGATTTTAGGCGTCGCAGCCTGCCACCGGAGTAGCAGGAGCAGCAGCAGCAGCAGCAGCAGCAGGAAACGGGAGGAAAAGGTAGCTACAATCATTTTTTCTATAGGTTTCAGACGAGTAGCAGGAGCAGGAGCAGCAGCAGTAGCAGCAGGAGGAAACAGGAGGAAAAAGTAGCTAAAATCAACTTTTTCTATGGGTTTCAGAAGTTACATTAGGCAGTTTTTGGGCGCAATTTTGATGCTTTTCCGTCCTTCACTGCCATGGGGATTTGCTGCTGGGAGTGGTTCGATTTTAGGCGTCGCAGCCTGCCACCGGAGTAGCAGGAGCAGGAGCAGGAGAAGCAGCAGCAGCAGCAGCAGCAGCAGGAAACAGGAGGAAAAGGTAGCTACAATCATTTTTTTTCTATAGGTTTCAGAAGGGTAGCAGGAGCAGGAGCAGCAGCAGCAGCAGCAGGAGGAAACAGGAGGAAAAAGAAGCTAAAATCATCTTTTTCTATGGGTTTCAGAAGTTACATTAAACAGTTTTTGGGCGCAATTTTGATGCTTTTCCGTCCTTCACTGCCATGGGGATTTGCTGCTGGGAGTGGTTCGATTTTAGGCGTCGCAGCGTGCCACCGGAGTAGCAGGAGCAGGAGCAGCAGCAGCAGGAGCAGCAGCAGCAGCAGCAGCAGGAAACAGGAGGAAAAGGTAGCTACAATCATTTTTTCTATAGGTTTCAGAAGGGTAGCAGGAGCAGGAGCAGCAGCAGCAGGAGGAGGAAGAAACAGGAGGGAAAAGCAGCTAAAATCATCTTTTTCTATGGGTTTCAGAAGTTACATTAGGCAGTTTTGGGGCGCAATTTTGATGCTTTTCCGTCCTTCACTGCCATGGAGATTTGCTGCTGGGAGTGGTTCGATTTTAGGCGTCGCAGCCTGCCACCGGAGTAGCAGGAGCAGGAGCAGCAGCAGCAGCAGCAGGAGGAAACAGGAGGAAACAGGAGGAAAAGGTAGCTAAAATCAACTTTTTCTATGGGTTTCAGAAGTTACATTAGGCAGTTTTTGGGCGCAATTTTGATGCTTTTCCGTCCTTCACTGCCATGGGGATTTGCTGCTGGGAGTGGTTCGATTTTAGGCGTCGCAGCCTGCCACCGGAGTAGCAGGAGCAGGAGCAGCAGCAGCAGCAGCAGCAGGAAACAGGAGGAAAAGGTAGCTACAATCATTTTTTTCTATAGGTTTCAGACGAGTAGGTGCAGCAGGAGCAGCAGCAGCAGGAGCAGCAGCAGCAGCAGGAGCAGCAGCAGCAGCAGGAGGAAACAGGATGAAAAAGTAGCTAAAATCATTTTTTTTATGGGTTTCAGAAGTTACATTAGGCAGTTTTTGGGCGCAATTTTGATGCTTTTCCGTCCTTCACTGCCATGGGGATTTGCTGCTGGGAGTGGTTCGATTCTAGGCGTCGCAGCCTGCCACCGGCGTAGCAGGAGCAGGAGCAGCAGCAGCAGCAGCAGCAGGAAACAGGAGGAAAAGGTAGCTACAATCATTTTTTCTATAGGTTTCAGAAGAGTAGCCGGAGCAGCAGCAGCAGCAGCAGGAGGAAACAGGAGGAAAAAGTAGCTAAAATCATCTTTTTCTATGGGTTTCAGAAGTTACATTAGGCAGTTTTTGGGCGCAATTTTGATGCTTTTCCGTCCTTCACTGCCATGGGGATTTGCTGCTGGGAGTGGTTCGATTCTAGGCGTCGCAGCCTGCCACCGGAGTAGCAGGAGCAGGAGCAGCAGCAGCAGCAGCAGGAAACAGGAGGAAAAGGTAGCTACAATCATTTTTTCTATAGGTTTCACAAGAGTAGCAGGAGCAGGAGCAGCAGCAGCAGCAGGAGGAAACAGGATGGAAAAGTAGCTAAAATCATTTTTTTTTATGGGTTTCAGAAGTTACATTAGGCAGTTTTTGGGCGCAATTTTGATGCTTTTCCGTCCTTTACTGCCATGGGGATTTGCTGCTGGGAGTGGTTCGATTCTAGGTGTCGCAGCCTGCCACCGGAGTAGCAGGAGCAGGAGCAGCAGCAGCAGGAAACAGGAGGAAAAGGTAGCTACAATCATTTTTTCTATAGGTTTCAGAAGAGTAGCAGGAGCAGCAGCAGCACCACCATTTTTCACATGCTATGCCTACCACCCCTGCCAGAGGTGGCCAAATGCAGCAGGGCCCTCCCATAACTCCCGAGGTCACGACATGTTGCCACACATTTGCATGCGGCCACGGCCCACGAAAATGACAAGCCGAACGGCATGGACGGGTTTCCAAATAGCGGGGTCTTGGTGCAGCATTTACATTACCATTTTGAAGCTTATTTTGAAGATGTCTCCAATAATCTGACACCAAAACCTGGGTTTTACCATGCCCCCAAACCAACCCTGCGTTTTACAGAACAACACGGTCTACACCAAGTTCACCAGGTTTGCGCTGATTTTTGGTGTGCCGCGATTTGAACGTTGATATTTAAACAAATACTACAGATGCAAAACCCACCTTCCCTAGTCGTTGATTCCGGGGTCGGCGGCAGGGGCGGCAGCCCTTAAATTATTATTATTATTATTATCATTTATTACCAGTATGATTATCAATTATTACTATTATTATTGTTATTATCATTATTATGTTGTATTATTATCATTTATTATTATTATTTATTATTATTATTATTTACATATATAGGGTGTATATGTATGTATGTATATATATATGTATATATATGTATATTAAATAATGTGTGCTTATCCTCTTGCATGCATATTATATATATAGGTACTATCCACTTACAAACTCTTCCTATCTTCGACATGGAAAGCCAAGTTGCCACCCCGCAACTCCATGCATCGGCACTGTGTGGCCAATATGGGCCTTCACCAAGGAACCGTGGTCACGCAACGAAGCTAACAAGAACTATGATCATCTAGCTTTTTTGTATCTACCTTATTGGGGTTAGGCAAAGATCTCTTGAGGTTAGCAATTTAGCTTGTAAGGGTTAGTAGTGCGTCTCGCTTTTTTGTTCATCTCCAAAACAAAAATAAGTCCAACTGGTCCTTAAGTGATAGCAATCAGACAGCCATTAATCAACTCATCCATGGGATTAGCCATTGATCAACAGCATCAACTCATCCATTTTCAACATCCAACTGTTGGATCAGTTCCGATCGGATCCAACCTCCAGTTGCCATCTCTGGTGCCATATAGGGCATGGTACCACAGACCTCGCAGCCATCGTTTTTTGGGCTGAAAAGTGACCTGAAAACATGTTTTTCTGACTTTGGGGCTGATGATTTTTCATGATTTTGGTGTTTTTTGGGAACCAGACGTCCGAATTTCCAGGCTGAAACACAGCATTAATTTGTGGGGTTGCAGGTGTCAAAACATCTTGATCGATTCGAAAGTTTGAAGCCTTCGTTGCAGTCCATGGGCCAAATTGAATGGCTGTTGTTATGGATCTTCATCCTTTTGAAAACGGATAGTTTCATGACATAATGGTAGATCTTGATGTATAGCCACATGTGTGACATGATGATCTTGAGGAGCGCACAGTTCTGGAGGTCATATTTGGTTTCACCAGCATGGCACTCTGGAAGTCGACAATTCGCACGTGCTCCCTGGACTTTAGGCACGGACAAGCCGGCATAAAGTTTATCTGGACTGGATGAAGAGTTCACGCTGGACACGCTGAACATCAAATTGGAAGATGTGTTTTGGGGCTGCTCTTGTTCTCCTTTTTCGTCTTACAGAATCTGTTTGATTACTGACAGGAAGAGCCATGTGCCTCCCTGAACGATGTTTTCAAACATATTGTGTTCCTTGCCAATTGTCGCAGTGTTTGATGTTGGTTCCTCCTTTTTTCAACTTTAGTCTCAAGAGTCTTGAAAAGACGTGGTTTCTTCTTCCATGCCTTTGGCGATCTTATGCCTGGGTTGGGTAGGCATTGCATACAATCAAACAACATGCATTGTCAGTTGTCTTTCTTGTTGGCAGCTAAGGATTCCAAAAAGAGATCATGAAGATTACGAGCTCCTAAATGGCAAACAGCAAATCAGCAAATAATGTACCAGGGTTTTTGGCCAAAGCTGAAGTGGATACATAGGTTCTTTTAGGCTGTTTGAGTGCTGGAGTAAATCCGTTTTCAACAGCATCTCCCCAGTTTACTGCAAAACTGGAAATAATTTGGCAGCAAAAACACCTATCTGAAAACATGCAACAACCATATCTCCTGTTGGGGTCTCGCCGTCTCAAATTGCTTTGGTTTTTTCGGCTATCTGTATCCAGCAACGGCACCGCGCCTGTCACTCCCGGCCAATGTGGAGAGGATGAGGTGCTGGAGGCAAATGTTCCGATGTGCGATGTTCTGCAGCGAGACGAGACGAAGATCATCGGAGATCTATACATGTAATGCATGTGTCTAATGAAAAATACACCTACGTATTTTCTATATATGCCTTTCAGATTCTGTGTAATATTTATATATATACATACATGCATGCATTACATTGGATTACATTCCGTTACGTTGCATGAGGTACATTACATTATAGATACGTATATCAATTAAATTATATAATCTTACATTACATTACATTACATTGCAGTCCAGTGCATTCCATGTCATTCCGTTCCAGTGCTTTGGATTACATTACATACATACATGCATACATGTGCATCTAGTATATACGTACACATATGTTACATATAGCTACCATGTAGATGTGCGTATTTGCTTGCATTTCTATGGTTATCTATGTGCCAGAAACATGAAGGCAAACCAAGACTAACAAAGGTCAGTCCATCAAAAGTGCAAATGGCCAAGGCATCTTCAAACCATTGCCCTGCAGTTTGTCAGTGGCTGAGATGCTTCCAGTCGCTGTAATCAGGTCCCAGGGCATTTCCAAACAGATCAATGCCAGAAACCATGCAAGGTTTAATCAGTTTAATCCATTTCGGAACTTCTCCCCGCCTTCGAGTGGAGATGGGCCACTCCCCTCACCACCTGTTCAAAACCTCAGTCGGGTGAGAAAACCAAGCCTCCATGTTGGCTTAGAGGCCGCCAGGCTTACCGTCCTTAAACATGGGCGAATCCTGGCAAATCCCACAACTAGGTGAGGTTTCAGGCTGGGTCAACTATACATGGTGGATTTTCCAGCAAGCCATGTTTAACAGAGGGTATACTGCAGGACATGTGCGCCAAAAATCAGAAACATCCAGAAATCCGGCCGCACTGAAACAGCAATCACCCTCCAACTGGGGGTTCCCAAAAAATAGGGATGCACCTGTCAGCATTCACATCAAAACTTGCCAGCTGAATTGGGGTCTCCTGTGACTTCGGAAGGCCTCGTCACTAAACTTCCCCACTCTCTCCCATCAACATCCATCAACCAGTCTCAAATGCCCAAGAACAATTGTTCACCTCGGACTCATTCATTCGCTGTTGTGTTCGACCTCAGAATTTCTCGCCCTGGAGTTTTGCGAAGTCCAGGCTTTACTGCTAAGCCTGATTCAATAACATCATAGGCTTATGAGAGAGTGGAATTAATAATCGGTTCTATACTTTTATTCCTCCAGTGCCATGCAGGGTCCCCATAAGTAGCTAAGGGAGTTTATTTTTGTCCAGAAAAATTAGGTCTATGGTAGACAAATCTATAGTTGCTATGGTTTACCAACTTATAGCTGGGGGAGCACCACCAGTTCTCCAGCCTCGCAGCATGTGCTCAATGTTCTGGCCTGGCAAAGCTTGGTTTGGTGCGCTCGGGTCGCTATATCTCTGTTCCGTCTTTGGTAAAGGTGAGGCATGAGAACTCCCATGGCATGAGAAGAAAATGACAGTATATTGATCGCTTTGATATGATATTAGATTTCCGGAGATTCTGGGGCATGCTGTTTAGGCTGCCGTACTTCCAGTCTACAGATTGCCTCTCAAATGAAAAGCAAGATGCCATTCCGGAGCTTCAGCACTGCGTTGATGTCGGAAACTATATGATATTTGATAATACAAAATGTGTATTATTAGCCTTGTATATGTAAATATACATGATATTAGATATACATCTATCTATCTATCTATCTATCTATCTATCTATCTATCTATCTATCTATATATATATGTATGTAGCCATATATCTATTGATAAAAAGAATCCCTACATCTGACAACGCCAAGGGACTCCCAGCAAACTCCATCACCAGGAAGAGCCGGGAGTTGCTGTGCAGCATTTCCAGGCACTTGGTGATGTTTGGATGCCTCACCGCCCGGTAACGCTGATTGAAAAAAAGGGGGAAAAACCGATGCTGGATTTCACCCATCTGCGGGTGGGTTATTTTAAGATGTCGGATGTCCACCAATGGAAGGGTCTTTTTTGGTATTCAGTATCCATTTCTTGGTAATAAACAACCCATGGCTGGGAATGGTAAAGATACCGCCGAACAAAAATGGTGACTGGGGGATGGTCTATGACATTGTTTTGCCCACATTACACACCCAGTGTTTTTTTGTGCGATTCGAATTTGGAATTTGTCACTGCCTTGAGGATCTCCATCAATGAAATGCCTGATATGAAATAAACTGACATGGTTTTATCAAAAAATTACCTGGATGATGGATTTAGATAGTTCATGGTCGTTGAATGATCGGGGTTTCCCATGTTTGACAAAAGCCAGAACAGGGCCCCGTCATGGCCTCCCAAAACCATGCCCTTTGTTTGGAAAAAATACCTCATCTTGCTGTCAATATGAAGATGTGGCTAGAGTAGTTACATCCAAGATCCATGAAGATTCACTCATCATTGATCATGTTTTCTTCTGTCTTAATCTCACCAACTGGGAGTGGACACCTGTGCCTTTGGCCCATAAAAGAGAGGGAAAGGCTAACCAACCCAAGTGAAAGCCATGATTTTTTTACCATCCCATTCTACTGATTTATCAAAATATCATCCAATATCATCCAATATCATCCAATATCATCCAATATCATCCAATATCATCCAATATCATCCAATATCATCCAATATCATCCAATATCATCCAATATCATCCAATATCATCCAATATCATCCAATATCATCCAATCATTCACATCAAATCAGCTTAAGTCTTTTGTTTTCCCCATCAACAGGGCATCACTTGGATCACTTGGCTCCGCAGCTCCGCGGCGCCTGACGACTTCGCCCATGAAGCGGTACTCACGGTAGATGGACTCGAGCACCCCCGGGTCAACCATCTCGGATCCGACCGTGGCGACGCTGGGACTTGGATCATGGGATGTTGGATCACTTGGGGATCAAAAACAAAATCTTGATATGTGTAGTTAAATATGATGCTAATATAGATGATACTAATATAAATGATACTAATAGATGATGTTTGGTGTATTGGGGATGATTCAATATGATGATACTAATCATCAACCAATATCAATCATATCAATCAGTGTTTGGGGTGTATTGGGGACTAAATATGATGATACTACGAGTAATAGACACTGGTTGATATGGTTGATATTATCCAGCACAACTATAACTACAACTACAACAACAACCACAACAACAAGAAGAAAAGGACGAAGAAGAAGAAGAAGAGAACAGCAACAAACAACAACAACAACAACAACCAACAACCAACAACCAACAACCAACAACCAACAACCAACAACCAACAACAACAACCAACAACCAACAACCAACAACCAACAACCAACAACCAACAACCAACAACCAACAACCAACAACCAACAACCAACAACCAACAACCAACAACCAACAACAACAACAACAACCAACAACAACAACAATGTTAATGTTGGTAAATCAATAGTAAACCATCCCCCATTTGACCATAAATGGGCGGTAAAGGCAATAAGCAATGCCATTGTGGTTGACTGTGGTTGATATCATTTACTAACATCATCTGTTGATATAATCTATAATTCATATGGTTGATATTAGTTGATATTATCCATTATGGTTCAGATTCAAAAAATCCCGTGCCTGCGATTTGTTGAAGACCTTAATGGCAACTGCTTGCTGATCCTCATCCACAGCCTGCGAAAATGACATTCAGGATCAACCATTTGGGGTCAGGTAAACCCACTAATCATGAGAAGAAGATGATGGAATTCTATGGGATATAATGGGATTTAATGATTTTAATGGATGATTATGGGATGATGATGATGATGATGATGATGATGATGACGATGATATTAACAAATAGTAATGAGAATAAATGATCATAGTATAGTCATAACAGAGAACGAAACCTGTAGTAATGATAATATGAGAATAATGGATCAACAATTTGGGTAAGGCGGTAAACCCAAAATGCCTTAAACCAACCCCAATTGGGCTTTGCCAGAGGTGCACAATTCGCTGCACCACTCCAAGCTATTTCAAGCCTGCAATACTGTTCCTTTCTTGCATGACAGCCTCAGTGATGGATCACAGGATTTGAGTGGCGAGTGACTACTTCCACTTTGAGGATTCGGGGCAAAATGTTGAATTTGTCGACGGAACCTTGCTGGTTTCAACCCCGTTTTGTGTAGTTAGGATTTCTTTGATCATCCTTCCAAGAATCAGGTGGAAAACAGAAAAATCGCATATAAAACCACGAACCAGTGACCAGTGTGTCTTTATTTTTTCGTTTTGGATATTTTTACCTCCCCGCACCAGGAAGAGCCAACTAGGGCCCCACACATTGAGATCAGCCGGAAGTTTCCAACCGAATTGCCGGTCTCAATGATGTGACGGTCTACTGAACCTCTGCCCACAGATTGCAGTCGTCGCTGAACCGTCGTCCGTCCCATCGGTGTCGCCATTTCTAAAAATCAAGGTCAGTCTGAGGGCCGCAACGAAACTCCGGCATCAAAGCGTCCGGAATTTGCTGAAAGAGCAGATCAGAATGCTCCTCCTGGTCCAAATTGTCCAAATACGCTGTTTCGGACTAGTCCCAACTTAGTTGCTTCCAAAGTTGGTCAGATCCAATGTGGGATTCACCCTCCACCATCCCAAGTCATCACCACTTTTATGGGTGACATGTTTACCATCCCCAGTCATGGTAGGTTTGTTGGTGAAATTCCACGAAATCATCATTCCCTCCTGACATCGCGAAGCGTCTTCGGCCACGTCGTAGTCGATTTCAGCCTAATAGCTCACTATGAGGTGTGCCAATGTACGGCCATTTCAAGAGGGAAAATTAGGATTCACATGGATTCACCAGTGCATGGATGTCCTTTTTTCTTAACATGTTCATGTACCAAACCCATCAAGCTCCAAAATAGTGACCTACTAATTATCCGTTTTCGAAAATGTTCCGTCATTTCAGGCTTTGTCAGTGTTTTAATCTCTCATCCAAGCTCATCATCTCAATATTTTTCAAAATCTTGTTCATCCCATTTCTTTTCAGCCATTTGTTCACCCATATTTTCTTCACCCATGAAAATGTCCACATGGGTATGGGTCAATACCTATAGATACATTTTAGTGGGATGAACATCCATTTACCAGCTATTTTGGGGTTCGCTAGGTACCAGGGTTTTGACCCATCCCTACATCTTTCATCTTTCCCCGTTTGGCATCGGACATTCAGCATCAGTCGCGTCCGCAGGATGTTCATTTCCCACATGGCTCGGCTCAGATTCACCGCCCGCTTCAAGGTCTCGGAAGGGTCGCCACGGAAAGGTCCCACACGTGGGAAGCGGGCGGTGTCAATGTGGTCATCAAACAAAAAGGGATCGTTAAACGTGATAAAACTGTTTTTGAAAACATATTTATAATTAAGTATATCATATCTCTTCCAAATGATCTGTTCAGAATCTATATATTGAAATGTCAAAACGAGTGTCAAGTCTATCTTCGGCATCGAATTGAGTGATGCAACTGCTAGATGTTTAGAGTTTATCGACTGCAGCCAATCCTCAATCTTGTTGAAGCCTCTATGGCCCCCCGCCACTAAATCCCATTCGTGCTCAAAGAGGACGTCGTCGACGCCAGCGGCGAGCAGCTCATTGTGACGCCTCAGGCTCGCTTCCACGGGAGAATATTTTAACGGAATCACACGCAAGTAGATACTGATCTAAAGCTTAGTCTAA